>JAREIK010003203.1:1431467-1476467 GCA_029783825.1 Sapria himalayana
TAGAAGTAGAATAAGAGGTAGAAATTGATAAAGAAGAGAAAGAAGAATAAGCAGAAGAGGAGGCAGAAGAAGAAGAAAAAGAAGAGGATCAACATTATAAAGAAAACGTATAAAAAGAGTAGAAGAAAATGATGATGATGATGATTATGGAGGAAGCGGAGGAAGAAAAGTAATAGAAGTAGAAGGAGAGATAGAATAAGAAAAACTAGAAGAAGAAGAAGAAAATGTAATGCAAGTAGAAGAAGTAGAAGAACAATAACAAGAACAAGAGCAAGAAAAAGTAGAAGAAAAAGTAGTAGTAGAAGCAGAAGAAGAAGAAGGAGAGAAAGAAGAAGAAATAGAAGAAGAAGAATAAATATATGATGATGATGAGGAAAACAAGGAAAAGATGAAGAAGAAGAAGAAGAAAAGGAATAAGAATAGGAATAAGAAAAAGATTAAGAAGAAGAGAATGAATAAGAATAGGAATAGGAAAAAGTAGAAGAAGAACAGGTAGAAAACTTTGAAAAAAAAGAAGTTGAAAAAGATATAGAAAAAGAAGATAAAGAAGACGAAGATAATGAAGAAAAAGAAGAAGAAATAGTAAAAGTAGAAGAAGAATAATAATAATAATAATAATAATAATAAGAAATAAAGTAGTAGTAGTAGTAGTAGTAGTAAATAAAGAAACACCAAAAGAAGAAGTAGAAAAAGAATAATAAGAAGAAAAAATAATAAACATAAAAAGAAGAAGAAGAAGAAATAGTAGTATTAGTAGTAAAAGAAGTTGATGACAAAGAAGAAAAAAAGCAAAGAAACTTAAAAATAAATATAAAAAGAAGAAGAAGAAAAAGATCTAAAAAAATAAGTAGAAGAAAATCAACAAGAAAAAGAAGAAAAATATGATGATCATGAAAAAGTATAAGAAGATGAAAAAGAAAAATGATAAAAAGTAGAAGAATAAGTAAAATAAATAAAAAAATAACAAGAATATGATGATTATGATGATGATGATGATGATAATGAGGAATAATAAGAAGAAATAGAAGAAGAATATCTTGAATAAGAAGAAAGAGAAAGAAGAATAAGAAGTAGAACAAAAAAGAGAAAGGTAAAAAAAAGAAAATGAAATTGAAGAAGAAGACAAATTTGATGATAAAAATTAAGTGGAAGAAGAAAAATAAGAAGATTATTATGATGATGATGATTATGAAGAATAAAAATAAAAAAAAAGTAGAAGTAATAAAAGTAGAAGAAGAGGAAAAAAGAGAAGAAGAAGAAGAAGAAGAAGAAGAAGAAGAAGAATTAGAAAAAGAATAAGTAGATGAAAAAGTAGAAGATGAAAATATAGAAGAAGAAGAAGAAGAAGAAATATAATAAGAATATTAATAACAATAATAACAAAAAAAAATAAAAGTAAAATAAGTAGTAGTAGATGGAGAAGAATAATAAGAATAATAATAATAATAGGAAAAAATAAAAAGAGAAAGATGAAGAAGAAAAAAAAAAGCGGAAAAAGTAGAAGGGGAAGTTGAAGAAGAAGAAGTGCAAAGAAAATAATAAGAAGAAAAAGAAGAAGAAGAAGAAAAATAAATCTAAAGAAAAAGATGATGAAGAAAAAGAAAAAGAAGTTGGAGATAAAGATGAATAATTAGAAGAAGAGAGGAGGAGGAGGAGGAGGAGGAGAAAGAAGAAGAAGTAGACGAATAATTAGAAAAATAATAAGAAGAAGAAAAAAAAAGAATAAGTAATATAAGAAAAAGTAGTAGAAGAATAAATATAAGCAGCAGAAGAAGAAGAAGAAGAAGAAGAAGTAAAAGAAAAAGTAAAAGAAAAAGTAAAAGAAAAAGTAAAAGAACAAGAAGAATAATAAAAAAATGATAAAAAAGAATAAGAAAAAAAAAGAATAAGAAAAAAGAAAAAGAAAAAGAAGTAGAAGAATAAAAAGATGATGATAATGTGATCATGATGATGATGATGATGATGAAGCATAAGAAAATGTAGAAGAAGAACAATAATAATAAGAATAAAAAAAAGA
Organism: Sapria himalayana; assembly: GCA_029783825.1. Classification (NCBI taxonomy): domain Eukaryota; kingdom Viridiplantae; phylum Streptophyta; class Magnoliopsida; order Malpighiales; family Rafflesiaceae; genus Sapria; species Sapria himalayana. The sequence continues at coordinate 1,433,485 of JAREIK010003203.1, forward strand.
ATTAGAAAAATAAAAAAAAAAGATAAAGAAGAAGAAAATAATGATGAAGTAGAAGTAGAAGAATAAGAGAAGATAAAGAAAAAGATGAAAAAAAGAGAAGAAGAGGAAAAAGATGAAGGACAAGATGATGAAAAACCAAGAAGTACTAGTAGTGATAGAAGTAAAAGAAGAATATGTTGGAGAAGAAGTTGAAGAATATGATAAAGAAGAATAAGTAAAAAAAAGAAGAAGAAGAAGGGAAAAAAGAAAATGAAGAAAAAAAAGAATATGAAGAAAAAGTAGAAGAATAAGAACAAAGAAGAAGAAGAAAAAACAAAGAAGACAAAGAAAAAAAGAAAAAAAGAAAAAGTAGAAGAAGAAGATAAAAAAATAAGAAGAGTTGAAAAAAAAAGAAGTAGATGAAGTATAAGAAGAACAAGAAGTAGTAGAAGAACAAGAAGATAATGATGATGATGATAATGATGATGTTGTTGTTGTTGATGAATAAGAAGAAAAAGAGGATTAAGAAAAATAAGATGAAGAATTCAAAGAGGAGGATCAAGAAAAAGAAGAAGAATAAAAATGGGAAGAGGAAGAAGAAGAAATGAAGATAATGAAGAAGAAAAAAAAAGAATAAGAAGAAGTAGTAGTAGTAGTAGAATGAGAAGAAGAATGGATACAAGAAGAAAAAGAAGAAGAAAATAAATAAGAAGAATAAGAAGAAGAGAAGAATATATGTGCAATAAAAAGAAAAAGATAGTAGATGAGGACATAGAAGAAATAGAATAAAAAGAAAAAAATAAAAAGAAGAGCAAGATTAAGAATAATGAGAAGAAGTACAAGAGCAAGAGAAAGTAGAAAAAGTTGAAGTAGTAGATTTAGAATAAGTAGAAAAAGAAGAACTTCAAAAACAAATAGAAGAAGAATAAGAAGATTATTAAGATGAAGAAGATGAAGAAGATGAACAAGATGAAGATGATGAAGAAGATGAAGAAGAAGAAGAATAAAAAGATAAAAAAAATAAGAAAATGATATAGAAGATGATGAAGATGAATAAGAAGAAAAAATAATAATAATAATAATAATAAAGAAAAAAAAGAAATAGAAGATGAAGAAAATGATAATGATGATAATTAAGTGGACGAAGAAGCATAAGGAGTAGAAAAAATATATAACAAGAAGAAAATGGGAAAAAATAGAGGATAAGGCTCAGGTGGGGCTGAAAGGACCAGACTGTAAGGGGATAGAAGAGGGAAAGAGTTTGGGGGAGGATAGCGAGGGCTAGAAAGAAGAAATGGGAGGAGGGGAGGGAGTTTTGGGAAGGAGGGAGTTAGTGGGAGAAAAATGCAGCAGAGAATGGGAGAGGGGAGAGGAAACATTGGGAGAGAGGGAGGATGCAGGAGATGCGGGTAGTAGGGAGAAGATTGGGGGGAGGAAGGATGATATAGATAAGAGGAAAAGAATAAAGAAATGGTTAAGAGAAGGGAATAATAAGATGGAGAGGGCAAGGAGAGAGGGTTTCGGGAAATTGAAGTTAAAAAAATAGTAGAAACAGAATTGGATTTTGAAAATGAAATAATAAACTTAACGGCGAAGAAGATCACTTCTATAGGAGGAAGGATCCGAGGCTAAAACCTGGCCCATCATGGAAAGGCAAAAAGAAATGCAATATCTGGATTTGATATTGACACAAGATGATGCAAGGAAGATATCTCAAAAAGCATGGGAAAGTTTACCGAAGAATAGAGATAGAGCGATGGAGGAATTAAAGTTAATGAGCTTTCAAGTAAGTAAATTAAAATTAGCAAGTAAGAATAATCAAGATATAATAACCCTATACAAAGGCTCAAGAAATAGGAAAAAATAATAAAATATGTATTACGAGTCAAGATGCACAACTAGAGCACGGGCTAGATTCAATAATGTATAAGAGCCTATACTGGAACATAAGACGAGTTGGAAATACTTCGTCGTTAAATAGGATTAAAAAATTAATTAAAATTCATAATGTTCAAATAGTAACAATTAGTGGAACCCATGGTTAACAAGGAATCCTTGGGCTTATATAAAAAGAAGATAGGTCTAGAAAATGCATTCTCTAATAACAATTGTAAGATATAGTTGCTATGGGAAAAAAATATTTATATAGAAATAGTTACAAAATCGGAACAAATAATTAATTTTAAACTAAAAGGAAATAATGACCCAATAATATCAATGGTTTATGCTAGTAACTCGAAAGAAAAATGAAAGATTTATGGGAGGAAATGAGGAGGATTACAGATAAAAATGTTCCATGAATCATAGGAGATGACTTTAATGTTATTAGAAATACTAAGGAAAAGAAAAGGGATAAGCCGCTTGATCCCTCACCTATAGCTCAATTTAATGAGGTAATCAATAATATGAACCTTATAGAAGCTGAGTACATGGGCCCAAGTTTTACATGGTGCAATAACCAAAAAAATAGGGGAAGGATCTGGTCTAGACTTGATCGTATTCTCTTTAACATTAAATGGGTGGATTACTGTGGAGGGGTGAGAGTTAAGCATTTGAGCAGAACATGCTCAGATCATAACCCCCTCCTTCTAGGATTTAAAGTTAAAGTGGGGAGGAATAAAAACTTTAAATTCCAAAACATGTGGGGCTTGCATAAAGAATTTGATGAAGTAGTAGGAAATTCATGGAAGAAACTAACTATGGGAATCCCATGCAAGTTCTTGCTACAAAATTACGTAGGCTAAGAGCTGAACTGGGTAGATGGAATAGAGAGAGATTTGGAAATATAAACAAGAATATTTAGGACATCAAAGTCAAAGTAAGTAAATTAGAAATAGAGTATAAGAATAATCAAAATGATTCTTCTAGAATTAACTTAAATAAAGCAAATGCAGAATTAAGCTTTTACTGCATATGGAAGAAATATTTTGGAAATAGATGGCTAAAGTAAAGTGGCTCAAGGAAGGGGATAGAAATACCAAGTATTTTAATGCAGTAGCAAAGTTAAAAATTCAAAGACATGAAATAAAAGGTATTAAAAATGACATGGGCAAGTGGATAGATGAGAAAGATAAACTTAGAAAAATTCTGGAAGACTATTTCAAAAGTCATCTTTGTGAGCACAGGCACCATAAGGGTGAATCTCTACTATTACAAATAAATAGAATGGTATCTGAAGAACAAAACCAAATACTAGAAGGATATCCAAGTGAGGAGGAGATAAAAGCTATAGTCTTTAGTGGTAATAAAGACAGTGCAGCGGGCCCAGACGGATGGAATAATGGCTTCTTCCATTGAACCTAGAAGATAATAAAAAAGAAGCTGACAGCCACAATTGTTTGGGTCTTCGCATGAGCAGAGATTACAAAATCATGGGTCTGCTCATATATTGTACTGATTCCTAAGAAAGATAACCCACAAAAAAAGTGAAGATTATTGACCTATAAGCTTATGCAATTCAGTGTATAAAATTCTAACAAAAGTCCTGCAAAGTAGAATGAATAGGATAATTCCCTCTATTATTTTGGCAGAACAAGCAGGATTTATTAAAAACAGATTAATGATGGAAAAATCTCAATTTAACTTCAGAATTGATGAAGGAAATAGGAGTCAAAGTTAGGGGTCATAATGTGATTATAAAGTTAGTTTTGTCCAAAGCATTTGACAGAGTAGAATGAAATATTTTATGTTTCACTATGAGAAAAATAGGATTTTCGAAATTCTGGATAGACCTAATGTATAGATGTATCTCCAGCGTATGGGTAAAAATTTTAATTAATGGGGAGGTAGGTGGGGAATTTAAGCCAGTTAGGGGGCTTAGGCAGAGGGATCCATTATCTCCACTACTATTCAATATATACATTGAATTACTAATAGCTAGCTTAAAAAAGAAAATGAAGGAGGGAAATATCTCTAGTTTCAAACAACCTAGATATACTCCGAACATAAGCTGCCTAGCTTATGCGGATGATATAATCATTTTTACAAATGCTGGGAGCAAATCATTAAAGAATATGATGAAATTATTTGACATTGTGGAGGAAGAAATGGGACAACTTAATAAACATAAATGTCAATTTGTGGTTTCAAGAAAAGCACATGAAAGGACTGCCCAAAGAATTAAAAGAATCATCAGCTTCGAGTAGAATAAAGGGGCAATAATGTACCTGGGTTGCCCTATATTCGAGAGTAAAATGAAAGAGGAATATATTACATTTTTATTGAGCAAATTAAGAGGTAAAATAGTGGGATGGGAGGAGAATATGTTAAGTATGGTGGGATGAATCATATTAATTAAACATGTTCTTCAATGAACTATAGTTCACATCTTAATGTCTTTACAACCACCTAAGAAGATTTTGAACATCTTAGAGAAGGAAATGGTCAACTTTTTATGGGATAAGAAACTAGGAAGAAATAAGCTACATTGGAAAAAATGTGATGATTTATGTTGCTCTAAGGAGGAAGTAGGCTTAGAATTAACCAAATTAGATGATATGGCCAAGGCATGGGCATGTAAGAATTGGTGGAGGCTAAGACAGAATGATAGCCTGTGGGTGACTTATATGAAAGCTAGATATGGCTCAGGAAATAACATATGTAGGAATCTTAGAAAAGCATCCAGAAACTGGAATATGATGATCAAACAAAAAGAAATAGTAGAAAGTAATGCACGTTTAATTAATAATGTATGAAGATGGACCCTAAACCCGCAGGGGAAATTCACACTTAAAAGTGCAAAGATTTTAGTTAAAAAAAGAAAAAATAAGTCAAGAGGCCTTTAAGGGAATCTGGCTGAAAGAAATTCCACAAAAAATAAATATATTCATGTGGAAGCTTTTATCGAATACAATTCCCATGGATTCAAATATTCAGTTGAAGGGGATAAAATTAGCCTCCATATGTGAGTATTGTTTTAATAATATAGAAAGTGTAAATCACTTATTTTCAACAAGAAAAATAGCGGTGCAAGTATGGAATTCTTTGGGGATAGATGCATAGGTAAGTAACATATCAGAAGATATAAATAAAAAACTAATGAGATGGAAAAAAAGTCGTTCGAAAAATAAGGTTTGTAATTGGTTAAGGGATTACCTTCCGCATATCACAATATGGAATCTGTGGAAAGCCAGAAACAAAAGTAGGTTCGAAAATATTAAAATGAAGGGTAAACATATATTAGAAGAAATAAAAAAAGATTGCTCATGGATCTCAATAGGATTTCCAATAAAACTTAAGAATACTGAAATAGAAAATGGGAAGAGAAGATCTTGGGGTTTACATGCAATTAAGGAGAAAATGCCTGATGTTAAAGTGATGTGTTGGGAAAAACCTCTGAGGGGAAGCCTGGCTTTAAATACGGATGGCATATTTAAAAGAGATATGGGTGAGGCAGGGGGAGGAGGAGTAATTAGAAATGAGCAATGCATTGTCATAAAGGCTTATACTATGAAGGAAAAAAGTAACCTAAGCTTTGCAAGCCGAAATTCTAGCCTCACATAAAGGCCTTAAAATATGCAAGGAAAATTCTTAAACTAATATAAGAGAATAGGTGGACTCGAATATATTGGTGAACCTAGTTAGGAGCAACATAGAAATGTGGGAATATGAAGAATAGATAGGGTTAATTAAAAGTATTTTATCGGACTTGAAAGGGGAAATTAAGCATATATATAGGGAAGTCAATGTAATATAAGATAAACTAGCCAGAAAAGGTCTGAAGAAAGGATTACCAGAATTTGAGGAAGCCAATTTACCTGAAAAATATAAAGGCCTAATTATATTAGATAGAGTAGAATTTCCGTATATCTGAATTCAAAAGCAGTAACGAATTTAATCTCCCCGGTCCTGAGGGGAGATATACTGGCCCTGCTTGGTTTGTAGGTTCACAGGTAAAAGCTAATATGATGGGTTATGGAGATTTAATATAGCAATTGGTTTGTCATATTTAGCAGGAGTATACCTTAGTTTTATTTTTTTTTTAAGTTCAGAAACTGTAAACTAGAGTAAATGTATGTATGAGGCAAAGGTGCAGCAAAAATGTATAAAAATGGTGCATACACGATGCAATCAATTGATAATGGTGCATAAAACAGTGTAGGAATTACATTATGTGCTTCATATGTGCTAAAGTGCAGGGACGGCAAAGAAGGTTAATTGTAAAATTAAATGTATGTTCTATGTCTTAGCTTGTGATGCAGGAGAAAAGTAAAAGTTGATTATCCATGGAAAAGGATAAAGCTTAAAAGAGAGGAGCAGCTTTTTCATGCTTTTCTTTATGTTTAAGAGTGTAACTGCATAAGGGTGTAAAAGGAGTTTTAGGCTATAATAGAAACAAGTTTATTGCACTATGTTGTTTTATGTGCAGAGGCAGAAAAACTGAAATCTACTATGGGCAGATCAACATTGTGTCTATTTTGCAGGTCAAGCATGAACAGAAAGCAGAGGAGAAACAACAAAGAAGCTGCCAAATTTCATGCAAAATAGAAGCAAGTGGAGTGAGGAAGATAAACAGAATAGTGAGGCTAATTTAAGCACAGGGGCATAATGACTGAGGCAAATTGGTTTCCAAGCAATAGTACAGGTTGCAAGGAGCAGTAAGTGGATCTGCTACCAGCAGATATCAGTAGTCCATGTTTTGGGTATTGTGTTTGTTTTGCAGGATCAATGCATTGATTACAGAAGGCAGAAGAGGAAAGAAAACAAGTATAAAACATAGAGAAGCTGACAAAATTTTAATTAAAAGTTGGACGACAAGGTGGATATAGATGGGAAAGGAGCCAACAAAAAACATAAGGAATAGAGCAATAGGGGATAAACAGGTAGCAAAAAAGTACAAGGCACAGAATCAAAGTGAAGTGAGACATTTAGAGATAGGACAAAGAGATTTACTTCAAGTGTAATGTGTATTGTTTTATTTTATCAAGGGTGTAAAAGGGGAAAAGGGTAGCTCTAGATTATAAAAATGGTATTCCTCCGCCAAAAGAGAGGGTTTTTATTTATAAAACAAACTTTTGCAAAAAAAAAAAAGTTAGATATATGATTAATTAAAATAATCTCATAAATTTGAGACCAAGAAATAATTTTTATAAAAATTTAGAAACTCATTAACTCATATATATATTTTTTATGAAATTTACATTATTTAATTAAGATATATGATTAATTGATAGAGACTCTTAAATTTAAGACCAATAAATGATTTTTTAATAAATTTAAAAACTCATGTACCCATGTTTTTTTTAATTTTAGACAAAAGTTATTGTTCTAAAAATAGGAAAATTATGTTTGGTTATCTATAAATGCTCTCAAAACCCATGATTGATGGATTATTTGGTAAATTTTGAAATGGGATTATACTAATATGCACATGTAAAATCCTATCTAAATCAATTTGAAGATATATGAGCTATATTATAACTTGAATTAAATTTGAATAATTTTGGAAAAATCTATATTTTGGATATGGGGTTTTGAGATATGTATTAGTCATAGCAAGGACATTGAAATCTAAAACTATAAGAATATCCATAGAGATAGAGATTAGATATTCCCTTAGTAGAATGACCCTAAGCCCCCTTGTTCACTTATGATGAAGTTCCACTACATGGCAGAGGTGTTAGCTAGGCAAGAAACTTGTAAATCTTTCATGAGTCTTTGGATCATGGGAGTGAGTGTGTGTATTCCGTAATGGGGGTGATAGCTAGCCTAAAACTAGCAAGTTAGTTTTTCCTTTTATATATCTAATTATGGCCTGGTGGAGGTTTGATATGTATAAATTATGTATGTTTATGAAAATGAGATGGGGATTGAAAAAAAAATAAAATATGAGAACTTGTACCCACTAATACATTATGGTTTCATGAATTTTTATAGCCATATATTTGTATGGATGTTTTTAAAAATTATTCTTAATCACTTAAATTATATATTGGATAACATGTGTGACTATGGAGGAAATATATTAATTTTTTCATGTTTTCTTGAAATTTTTTTACTAGTATTAGTTGCTCACCCATTTTTCCCCAGGTGGAGGAAATGTAGATGCCCACATATAATTCTAATGCTTGCAAATCTATGTGATAGGTCATTTTATATAAATAACTTTACTTTTGTATGTGGATTTTTTAACTTGATGGTTTATGCATATTCATGATATTCTCTAGAATTCGATCCATTTTAATTGGCTAAATATGAAAAAACTTGACCTATTTTTTTACATGCTTATACTAAAATTTTGAGGTCATGGTAATTTTAGAAAATAAAACTAATATGAAAAATGAGAAGGAAAGAATTTGTTTTTGACTTGTCTATTATTTTCTACAAACATGTGATTGACCAGAGGCATAAATGTTTATAATACATGTTTTTCTTGATTTTTCAATATAAATTCCTTTATTTTGGATTAATATTTTTAATAAATATACTTCCATTTATTTTTACATGTACTTTATAAGTAATTTATTAAATTTACAAAATCTACCATTAAAATTCAACAAACCTCTCACAAGAGAATTAGATTTTTAAATATTTTAAATTTTATAAAATTTAACTAATGAAACCAAGCATGTCGCGGCTCTTGAATAGAAGTACATGAAACTCGTGATAACATTTGTGGTATCATAGGTATAGTTTATAGAGTTATATTATGTGTGCATGAATTATTAAGTGTGGTGGGGCTGTAAGTCATTTTGACTTGCTCATTTGGGTGCTTGATATAATAAGTATTTGTAGATTTACCCTTCATACTTTTTATTGTGTGAAGAATTCAATTTGATTTTTCCTAGTATGGTTCTCGGTGAATTTAGCTCATAAAAGAATAGCACTGTTTAGTCCTCAGTTGGCATTAGAGTAGAAAAAAATGTGTAAAAGGGCATGGTACTTAAATGAGTTTTCTATGTAGAATCATCCTTGTTTTAGTGGTCAACTCAATGATTGGGCAGTGGAATCTCGACTACATTTTGTTAAGAGTAAAAATGGGAAACTTAGGAGTCCTAGTAGACCACAAGGTTCTCATAGTAACTTTCCTATATATTGGGGAAGCCAACTTTTGGGGAGAAAGCATCATTGGGCTTTGAGACATAGCTCATTTAATATGAGTTATGTTTAAAGACCCCTTTGGTGTTAAATACTTTAGTGAGGCTATAAGAGGAGCAAAGATACAAGAGTTCATAAAGCTCATATAAGGTAATATGTGTGGCTAATTTTTATCCATGTTTTATGAGCTAGCACTATTTGCTCCTTATTTGGTTGATAAAGAGGGAAATCAAGCCCAATATTTTGAGCAAGGTCTAAAATATTATCTATGTTCAAAAATGAATTATTTACAACTTTGTGGGTGTGATGAGCTTATATAAAGTATGCTTTTGGTATAACAAGAGAGAGATGATACTTTGCATAATAATGAGAATAGAGAGAGAAAGTTCATATGAAACTAAAAATGTAAATTTTTTATTTGTTTTTGAAAGAAAAGTCACAATCTTCTTGCCTTGCACATACTACCTCATATCAAAGTTTTTATATTGAGTCATGAGGTTGTTGTTATTTTAAGGGTGAACTACATTTTGATGGAATGAAATATTTTAGTTCTGGCCAATAAACCACATAAGGAGGGACTATACTCAATGGTTCTAGCAAGTTAGACCATAGATAGTTACTTCCATACAAATAGGCATTGCTTTAGATTTAGTCCATAGGCCTTCAAGGTTCAAACACACTATCTAGTTGGGTCCTTCTGCTTCTAGTACTTCATAATCAGAAAATAATTTGTGGAATATAACTATGACTTATAAATGATCTTTCATCATCTTACTTATCTTGGAGAAGGAGTAGGTTGTAGATGCTAAGGTGGAATAAAGGTTACATCTTTATAGTACTTGGAAATGTACTTTGTTTGATATTGGTGCTTCACATTCATTTGTTTTCTAATTATTGGGAATGGATCCTAATGAGTTTGACTCTAGTTTACGTGTTGCTTATTAGTTGGATAGTTCAATTTTGGTGAGTAATGTGGGTAAAAATTTTAAATTTTATTTTGATAATTTATCTCTTTGTATCAATCTTTTTTTTTTGAATATTTCTGAATATGATATAATTCTTGGAATGAGTTGGTTATTATAATTCTGGTTTATGCTAAATTGTTGCAAGGGATGAGTCATATTATAAGTTGGTAAAAAACTTGTTGCCATTAAAGGTGAGTTTTCTCTATAACTATTTAGTAATCAATCTTATAGAAAACATAAGTAGATTTTTGTATTTTTCTCTTTTGAATAAGGAAATAAAAGGGCCTAGAAATGAGACTCTTTGGTCGCAAGTAATTGTGCAAGAGTTGGTAACTTATTTTTTAGGAGCTACCAATTTTGTTTCATTCAAAGGAAATAGAGTTTCGTAGACTTGTTCTGAGGGATTAAGACTATTTCTATTCATTCATTTTGAATGGCATGGTTGAGTTGAAAGAATTATAAAAAATAATTCCAAAATCTCTAGAGTTTGAGGTTAAATATTAGGTTTTTCCTAAAGTTTCACCTCGTAAGAGTGTATATCATCTTTTATACTTGTTGTATAAATTACTTTAATTAATAAGGTGACTTATTTATTAATTTGATATTTATTATTTCTATGAATTGAGATTTATCTTAAATCAATTAATGAAGCCTATGATATATTACATAGCATGAAGGAAATTATGATGTGAGAATGAGATTCCTATTATGTGTAGGTATGTTGTATCGAAATCATCCCTAGTAATAAAATTAGACAGATTGAATATTGTTGATTAGGATTGAGTAGCATGTGTTATACTCCTTGATTTGTTCAAGCAGTTAATCTCATGAATTGTGATTATGGTAATGATTAAAATAGATATGTGGATGCTTCCTAAGAATAGCCAAGTACATCCAAAACCTATTATGAGACAATCATATAAATTATCTATTTTATATGGATGATAGTCTCATCATAGAAATAATGCAAGTATCCTTAGACTTGAGATAAATAAGCTTGCCTTGGATTATCAATCATGTGTTTTGACTTCATTCCTTGTTTCCTCTCGAAGGTCACTCATAAGATGATGATTGTGTAGAGTTTGAAGTGTTTGAAGGTATTTCATTAGTCAATAAAGGATTCATCACTTTAATAAAGAAATGGCATACCCACAACCACTTGTTAGAATTGTTACATATAAATTTCTGGACAAAATGAAAATATCATGAAAAATATCTTTGATGATATGAATAATGAGTCTTGAGAAAAGAATGTTTTACACTTAGGCTAGGCATGACAAAGCTAAGGTGTCAAATGGCTGGCAACCTAGGCATGGCCCATGACATGTCCCAATTCAACCATGTCTGGTCCAGCATGGTATGGTTCAGAACCATGCATCATGTTGGGCCATACCACCCCATGGCATGGTTCGTGCTATGCTAGGCCAACATGAGTCATGTCTCGTGCCGAGCTAGACACAACCCATGTGTCTGGCTCAGTAGTATGGTAAATTGGCCTAGGGTAACTACCAAAACTCCACTAAAAATCTAAATTCATGAAATTGATTATAGCTCATTTTCATGCTTACACACCATCTGATATCATCCAAATACACTAGAAAGTTCATTATTTTACATACCAAACAATGTATATTTACTTCACTTCCTTTGAAAAAAATGGTGACCTAGGAGTCCAAAAAAGCATCAAATTGAGTCATAATTCTTGCCTAAAAAATTGTCAAATATTCATGATGCAATGAGGCATGTCATAATCATGAAACTTGCAGTGATTCATTTAACTAAAAGTCAAAAAAATATATACTTAATTTCTAAAATTATAATAATGAATAATATAGTATAACATGCAATAACAATTTTATTTCATTTCTATTTAAAATTTTAGATTTGAATGAGTTAGACTGGGATTATAAAATTATGTAGCAATCTTAAGTGGGTTTAAATAGCCAAGTATTTTTTTTATGTTTTGAACCCTTTAAAATATTGTTTGGTGTCATGTTAGAGGGTTCATTTATTTAAATAATGTTTTTCCTATTTTTGTTTTACAATTGGAGCTATGTGGATATGGCTAGTAGACAATACATGTAGATTCATTTGGTTTTGTCATCCTATAAGAAGCCTTCATCCATGTGTCAACTATTTGCTAGTATTGATCATGTTTTTTTATCTATTATTTTTGAAATTGTTATTGTCTATAAAATGATTGTCTGGAAGTATATTTTTTTGTAAAATATGTTTGTAACTATGGAACATGATTTTGTATAATGATTTTTACTAGTATTATGATTTTGTTATGCAACCTAATTTTATCAATTTGATAGTATCCCAAAAGCTCATTAGTGAGAATATCTAGTTAACAAATGTCCACAAGTATATGGATCATACAAATAGTAAAGATAAATTTCCTTCAAATATCAATTATATATGGATTGTATTGGTAATTTAGTCAATCAATATTAAGATAATATTGTTTTAGTAGAAAAGATAATTTGAGATTTGGGAAAGATTCTTAGATCCTAGGTTTTTTTTTCATTTTCATTCTTATGATGCATGTTTAATAGTTTCATTTGTGATAAGTTTGGATATAAATTGAATATTTTATTATTAGAATGTCCATTTGCCCTAATGGCATATAAGGTGATTGATGATCTACTTGTAACTATCCCATTAGTATATTTACATCAAGATAATAAATCATCTCTATTTGAATGTTATTCATAAGTTCATATTATTTAGGCAACTCATCAACTGTCCTTGACAACGACTTTGTATCTACATTCTTATTATCTAGTCTCATGTATATTAAAGACTTTGAATTGATATGGTCTTAAAAATATTTGTACATTTGGCTTCATAAGTATTATACTCGCACAATTAGCATATACTTTCCCTTAAATCTCATAGATGGGAACCATATGGATGAGAGCATCTCAAAGGGATGTCGCCACCTCATGAGTCATTCTCACTCGTGCATATCTTATGACTTATTTGTCATCATCCTTCATTATGATGATGTGACTCTCACACATAAAGGTGAAACCCTTAATAGAAAGTTCTAGAAATCAATTATATCAATTGAGGATCAATTATTCTAAGACATGTACGATAGATTAGCATGTAAAAGTATTCATACTTCTGACTTCAAGAGCATTATACTCACAATGATTACCATACCTCAATCCTGGGTTTTGATATATAAGTTTGTCTCACATATCATCATTATAAGGGTCATCACTTCCTTCCTAGCATATATGTGAGTGAGCCTCATGGTTTATCTTTATTCATCCACCATGATAATTCACACAAACTCATCAATAGTAAGATCCTAATTTCAATTCTATTTAATCACAAATTTCATTAATATTTTCCACAACATAAATCAAACATAAAATTTATATTCAAAATATTCATACATGATTCGAATAAAAAATATACAACCCTTGATCTCAATTTATTCTGATATTAAGGAGAGATTCATATGAGATATAAAAGAAGTCTCATGAATCTAGGTTCCTGATGGTTTCCTTCATGAGAATCAAGATTTCAAAACCTAATTATCATGCTATTTTAATTGAATCCTCGAGATCTTCCCTATAGAAGATGGGGGTTTGAAAGTTTCACCTCCAACTCTAAGGTTTAACTTTGGTATTGCATCTCATGCTTGCTCTTGGATCTCCTAAGGAGTGCAAAAACCACCCCTAGTTTTATTGCTGCACTTGGTTCAAGCTGAAGAAGAAAGAAGGTCGATCATCTCTAGGAATCTCTCATCACTTTTTCCATTTCTTTTATAATTCATGAATTCTGTGCATTTTTTAAGTAGAAAGTTATAACTTTAGAAAAATATTATTACTTTGGCTTTTGGTCTATACAAGTTATAACTTTAGAAAGTTATAACTTTGTATAGAAAAATATTCTATACAAGTTTGATATTTCACATATTGAATAAACTCGTATACGAAAACTATTTATCATTCCTTATCAATAACTTCTCCTATAATAAATTAATATATCCCACATCATTACATATAACATATTTTTTCTATGACAAGATTTTAGTGTCACAGTATCTCAAGATAGTAGAGGAACTCATTGTAGATATAATAAGATTCATAGTTGGGTTTGTGTTCCATGATTATATTTATGGGTGAATTAAGTGTGTTTAATGATTTATGTGATAGTTACCTTATATTTATTACATCAAACCGTACACAAAAATTCATGGGTTATCTCCCAAGAAGTACTATGCTTAACATTCATAGCTAGAACCTGAATAATTTCTCAAATCCATCAGTGATCCCGGTACTTCATGTTTGCTTCTCATTATACATCTTTACTTCTTTAGTTGGATGGCATAGCTTTGAGGAACATCATAGTTTCTTTTTTAGTTCCAGTCTAGTCATTTTCTTTATGTAACCCCAAAGTTGTGGCATTGGGGATAGTCATGCCTTTTTCATTGAGCTTCTTTTGGGTATTTTTTTCTGTAACACCAAAGTTGTGATGGTGGGTATGGTCATGATTTTGTCATTGAGCTTTTAAGGGGAATTTTTTTCCTATAACACCAAAGTCATAATATTGAGAGTGGTCATGGCTTTATTATTAGGATTTTATATCCCCAAAGTTATGCCGCTATTAAAAGTCATGATTTTCAACTTTGCCACCATTTTAACTTGGCCTTCTTTTAGATCATCCATAATTTCTATCTTTGTCATGTCTTCCTCATTTATTTTCTTAGCCACCAATTAGGATTCTACCGTTATTTACACCACACATTTAGTCTCCAAACTCTCCACATCATTTTCTCCATATAACTATATAGAGAGTCTAGTATATGTGGTTTTCTTCTTTCCTCTTCCTCCGTGAAGTTGTCTTCATTAGAATCTTCTAAAGTTATGGATTCAAAGAATGCAGCAACCTAAAAGAAGTCATCTTTCTCATCTTCTAGTTCATCAATTTCACAACTTCAAAGTTCCTTTTTTATGTCATCTTCCTCATCTTCATAGGGCTATTAATCTTTTAAAGAGTTATTCCATCGAAAATCAACTTTTTATTGCATTTCATATGGAGGAGATTATATATTATCTAATAATCTTTCTCATCATCATCTAAACTTTACAAGTCTTTGTAAAGATTGAACTTTACTTGCTCCTCACCAACATTATAAGTGAACTCTCTCTTCTTGATATCAATAAGTAGTTATAGAGTGGACAAAAATTATTCTCACAAGATCAATGGCGTATAATGATCTTTCTTCATATCTAATACAACAAAATCTACTAGAAAAATAAAGATACTGACCTTAACCAAAATATCTTTGATTGTATCATTCAGATGATTGTCTGATTAGCCATTTAGAGTGAGAGATATTGGAGTGATTTTCCTAATATTCAATCTTCACTCAATCAACAAGGGTATCAAGTTGATACTTGATCCTAAGTTACATAATATCTTCTAAAATATGTGATCTCCTATTGTATAAGGCATAGTAAAACTTTTCATATCCATTAATTTCTTTAGGAATATTTTTTGAATAATAGCACTATATTTCTTAGCCATATTCATGATTGCATATGTCTCGAATTTTTTTTACTCTTCATGACATCCTTCATAAATTTCATATAATTTGGTATCTGACATAATACGTCAATGTATGGTAAATTCACTTTTAGTTTCTAAAAAATATTGAAAAATTTATTGAAGTGTTTATCTTATTTCTCATTCCTAACACATTGCAAAAATGAAATATTCATTAAAAACTTGCCTTTGGCTTAATTATAGATTACATTATTCTTTTCATAGCTTTGGGTATCATCTATTTTCTCCATTATTTTTTCATTTCCTACGTGTATAGCTAGGGTGAGTGCTAGGTAAGTAATTCCACAAGAGCCATGGCTTTGAAAGATGTCGTGGAAATAGAATCTTCATATCTGAAGAAAGTCATTATGGGAGCCATGACTTTTGGGAAAATTATAGTGGGAGCCATGAATTTTGATATAGTCATGGTGGTATTAATTCTAGGTCCATCAATTTAGCTTGCTCCAATTGTTGCCCCTCTATTTCTTTTCCACTTTAAAGTAATATCGATAAGTACTTCTTCAGGTTTGTCTTAGTATCACTTAGCAATTCATTAACTCATTTCTCATTCTTCAATAATGTCAATTATCTAATTTGATTCTCGATATTTATTATTGCCACATTTGTGAGATCTAATCTCACTTAAAACCTTTTTGTACAATTATCTTGGTAGTTTTTCTTCTATTAATTTGTATTAGTGGTACACTTAGCTTATCCTCAATATTCAACTATTCTTCTCCCCTTGAAGGTTCATAATTTAAGTTTGGTCCTCTTTGAATATTATAGCTCATCAAATTATTCCCAAATTTCTTCAAAATTTTACCAATATTCTACTTCCCATCCCTATAGCATCCATACAAAATATTTTCATGATTTCTCTCATTTATATGGTAATGCATGGAGATATTATTTTTGGGTCAAAATACATACATTTTGCTTTGCAATCCATGAGCCTCGTCCATTTGATAAACAAGATCAAAATTCATTGTTTTTCGTTGTTACAAACTAACAACTTTTCTCAATCATCTTTTCTTCTCCTCTTAGGATTCAAGTTTCTTTAGAAAGGCATCAATCTTTGCTTTAATTGAGGTAAATTAATTCAACTTTAATACTCTGACTTGTCTTCTCCCAAATGAGCAATTGGTTGGAGTATGATAGTTATTTTTGCTAGCTATTCAAATAAATAGTTAGCCTCCTCTAGTGACTTATTCATAATCAAGCCATTCGAGGTCACATCAATAAAACACCTCATCATGTAATTCAGATCATTGTAGAAAGTCTTATTCTCATCCTTTCGGATTTGACTTACCTTACTCTATAATTGTTAGGTGATTTGAGATGAGAAAAACTTTGTAAGAAATGCTCTCATAGGTTTGTCCAAACTCTCAAAAGAGTCTCGAGATAAGAACTTGAACCAACTCTACATCTTGTCCCTTGATGAAAATGGGAATAGACATAACTTGATAATATCATGGCTAACTTCTTTCATCTTTACTATGTCGTATAAAACCAAAAACATGATGACATCCCCATTCAGAACCTCTAATATAGAGGTGACAAATAAGTCGTGACATACTAGCATGACCCATTTTTTTAAGGCACAACCATGGCACTGTGTCGTGCCCTACAAGGCATGGTTAAATTCTCATGTTGTGCCAAGCATGATACAGTGGTGCGGTCCATTAGCCAAGCACGATACAGTGGTGCGGTCCATTAGCCAAGCACAACATGGTGGGCATGGTCGAGTGCATAGCTGTTCTTGACCATGCTGAATGATGAAGATGCATGGGTCATGCATCTTCATCATTACCCAATGGTGGCATGACCGAGTGCATGGCCATGATGGTTGACAGGTGGCTAGCTTATGGGTTGTCCAATTACAATCATCCACATAGATGATTGCTAAAAAAATGGACTGCCCTATGATGGGGTGGTTAAATTTTTTTTATCCAAGTTACTGCGAGACGAGGACCACGGCATATAGTCACCTAGGCTAGTTTACCATGACGCTAGGCTAGGCATATAGGTCATGCCTGGCCCAATACGAGGCATGGGTCATGCCGGCCTAATACGGCATGAGCCATGCCATGGGGTGGCTCGGCCTAGACTAAAGCACAGTTCTGGATCGTGCCATGCTGGGCTAGGCACAACTGAATTGAGCCAAGTCATGGGTCGTAGCCTAGGCTTCCCAGCCCATTTGACATATCTACTCTAATATCCTCCTACTATACCAGTGATGTTGAACCATCATTATCGGACTCAAGTTTAGCTAAAATTAATTCACCTTATCTAGTTGCATCTAAATATATGGATAGTTATCCATCATTACTAAAGACAATAATTTCTAAAAGTATGGCAGTTGATGGGTTGTTGGTGTTGCACAACTTTCCTATTACTCCCTTAGGGCTCTATGTCATTGCTAGTTCCCTCTATTAACTTTTCATCAGCTCATTATCTCAAATTTGATCTCATGATTCTCTTAATTTGTATGTCTAAATGTGTTAGCTCAATCCCAATCTATATGCCCATATAAGGTGGACTAGAAAAGTGATGGAAAACAACTAGCACAACTAATTCACAATCAAAATAAGATAGCAAGTCAAGCTAATACAAATTCAGAAAAATAATACAAATATATTTATCAAAACTAATAAAAATAAAATTATCATTTTTCAAGGATAATTACATCAGCTCATGTTGATTGACCAAACTAGAAACTAACTTGTAGTGATGCCAAAAATGTATTTCAACTTTGTTATTCTTCCAATGTGAGGCCTAGAAAAAAAAATAATTTTTTTCTATTTTAGTCATTGCACCTAATTGGCCAAGGAAAGATAGAGTTGTTAAAATTTTTTTTTATGTTTACAACAATTTTATAAATATAAAATAGTGAATAAGGATACTAAATTTGATAGATTTTAAGTTTTAGAGATAATATTAGGATTGTTTGAACTTTGAACCCCCAAAGACAATTTGGTCATTTTACTATTAAATGAAAGTTAAACCTTTTATTTCTTCAATTTGTCTCTCCATTTCATGATTTATCTTTTATTTCTCTTCTTTTCTCTCAAATCTATTTGGTTCTTCCTTATTTATTCACCAAAATTATTGAAATAAAATATAAAAATTCATGATTTTTTGATGAAAAATTATTATATGTAGTGATTAAGCTCGATAAACCCTTCGTTTCAACCAAAAACTTGGAAATATTTTAATGTCGACAAGGAAGATTAAGGTTGGGTTAGTTAATATATTTTTTTTATTGTTTGATTTCTTAAATTAGGATTGAAATTATACAAATTCTCAACCTTTTTTTAAATTTCTTTTTTTTTTTTGATTTTGAATTATAATTATAGAGCTTGGGTTAAACTAATGGAGCTGTGATTTGATGTTTAAGATTTGGAAAATATTTTTTAATGCATGAAATCTCTAGAAACTCATGTGAAATTTCATATTTTGTATTATTTGTTGCATATACATACTTTTTGATGTGTGATATTATAAATAGTGTTATAAAATATTTGTTTTTGTTTCTTTGAAATGAATTTCATGAAATTGAATTTATGTTAAGCATATGATTAATTGATATAAATTCATAAATTTATCATCATGAAATAATTTTTTGATAAATTTATAAACTTAATTAATCATGTATTTTTTTAGAGAGTTATTTTTCTAAAAATAGAAAAAAAAAAGTTTTGTTATGTGTAAATGATACCTAAATTTATAGTAGATAGATTGTTTGGCTAATTTTGAAATGAGATTATGCTGATATGCATGTGTAGAATCTTATGAAAAATAATTTAATGGAATATGAGCTATATGCAATTTTGAATAAAAAATTGAATAATTTTGGAAAAATATACTTTTTAGATATGAGATTTTTAAGTGACTATGAATCATAGCATACACATGGAGGGCTAAAATTACAAGAATATCCATTGAGGTAGGAATTTGATATGCCCTTGGGAGAATGACCCTAAACTTATTTATGCACTTGTGGTGGAGTTTTGTTATAAGGAGTTAGTGGTTACCGGGTGGGAAACCAATAAGTCTTTAAATAGTGGGAGTGAGTGTGTGTGTTTCCTAGTGGGGGTAATAGCTAGGCTAGAGAAAGCAACTTAGTATTTCTTAGTGGGGGTGGTAGCTAGGTTAGAGCAAGTATGTTAGTTTTTCCCTATACAAGTCTTATCATGGCTTGTTGGAGCCTTGATATATATATTTTATGTTTGTGAAAATGAGATAGGGATTGAAAAAAAAATATTTTAAGAACTTACACACATGTACATTATGGTTTTATTAATTTGTATAGCCATGTATATCTATAATTATATGTATAGATATTTAAAAACTTATTCTTAACCTCTTAAATTGTATATTAAAAAACATAAGTGGATATGTAGGTAAAACATGGATATTTCTATGTTTCATTGAAATTTTCCTATTGAGCATTAGTTTCTCACCCATTATTTTCCTAGGTAAATACAATATTGAAGGCCAAACCTGATTTTGAAGCTTGTAGATCTTTATAAAGATTTTGGTGGAGCATTTAGATAGGTTTTTTTTTTTGAAACCTTGTTATGTATTTTCCCATAGGGGCAATTTTGTTGATATGATTTTACTTTTATATATGAATGTTTTAACTTGATGGTTTATGCATATTCATGATATTCTATTCTCTAGAATTCAATTCATTTTAAATGGCTAAATATGAAAGATGTTGACCTCTTTTTTACTTGCTTCTACTAAATTTTTTAGGTTGCGGTATATTTTAAAATGAAACTAACATGAAAAATGGAATAAAAGAAATTATTATCAACTTGTCTACAATATTTTATAAACATACAATAGACCATAAGTAGTATTGTTCATAGTGTATTTTATTTTCTCAATTTATCAATATAAAATTATTTTTTTTTAATCCATATTTTTAATACATATTTTTCTCATTATTTTTGAATGTACACTATGAATAATTTATAAATTTCCAATGTCTCGCCATTAAAAATGCAAAACCCTATTACATTTGATTTTAAAGTATTCTAAATTTTATTAAATTTAACTAATCACCAAATACATTGTGGGTCTCGAGTGGTAATGCCAAGGGTCATGAAAGCTCATGTGGTATCATAAATAAATTATATAGATTTGCATTGTGTGTTCCTAAAGTATTAGATGTGTTGGTGCAATAAGTAATTTTGACTAGCTTGCTTGTGTACTTGATGTACTAAGCACTTGTGGGCTCAATTTTAACACTCCTTAGAGTGTGGGGTATTCAATTTTGTTTCTCTAGTATGTTTCTTGGTGAAATTAGTTCACAATGGAATTGCACTGATTAGTCCTTAGTTGGTATCAAAGTAGGAGAAAATATATCGAAGAGCATGTTGCTTAAATAGGATGCTTCTTGTTTTAGTGGACAACCTAATCATTTAGCAGTGTAGTCTTAGGCTCTTAGCTACATTTTGTAAGGAGAAAAATGGAGAACTTAGGGGTCCTAATAAACCTCAAATTATCATGTTAAATATGTCATGATAATATGTCACTGCTAAATTATCATTTAGCAGTGTAGTTTTAGGCTCTTAGCTACATTTTGCAAGGAGAAAAATGGAGAACTTAGGGGTCCTAATAAACCTGAAATTATCATGTTAAATATGTCATGATTATCATGTTAAACTTAGGAGAAAAATGTTAACTTTTCTTTTCATTCAGAAAGCTAACTTTTGGTGGAAATATGTCACTAGGATTCAAGACACGGCTCATTTCTCATGAGTTATGTTAGAAGATCTTTTTAATGTTAAGTACTATAGTAAGAATATTAAAGGATCAATGACCTAAGAGTTCATAAAGCTCATGCAATATAATATGCATGGCTAAGTTTGAGCCATGTTTAATAAGCAAACACATTTTGCTTCATATATAGTTGATACAAAGAGTAAGAGATATTAAACATTTTTCTCACTATTTCAAGCAAGGGCTAAAATATAATTTATATTTGAAAATGATTTATTTACACCACAATCTCATAGTAGAATAAGTGAAGAATAACACTTCGTATATCCATGAGAATAGAAAGAAAGAGTTCATATTAGGCCAAAAATGTATTTGGTGACACTTAACAACATACTATCAAGTCAATCAACTTGATAAGTCCTTTGGGAATACCAAGGTGTGAAAAAAATATGATTAGAAAAATGAAAAATGAGTGGTAAAGGAACTATTTACATCCCTTCAAATCATAAATTTTAAATTTTGAGGATGCAATTCCATTAAGTAGAGTAGAGTTGTGAGACCTAAAAAAATAAATTTTCTTTATTTTAGGCATTACTCCTACATGGTCAATTTGTTAAAATTAAGAGAGATTAAATTGGTAAAAAAATGTATGTGTTTAAAAACATTTTAGAGATTGAAAATAATAAAGAATGATAGTAAGCTTCCTAGATTTGAAGATTTAGAGAGAAAGTTAAGCAGGTCAATTTGAACACTTGAGGGAAATTTGGCAATTTTATTATTAAATAAAAAATAAAATTTTCATTTATTTCATTTCTCATTCTATTTTATGACTTATCTTCTATTTTTATTCTTCTTTCTCATATCTTTTCATTTCTTCCTCATTTATTCAATAAAATCATTGAAATAAAACACAAAAGTTTATGATTTTTAGGAAAAATTCATTCTATTAAATGATTAAGCTTGATATAATCTCTTCATTTTAACCAAAAAAAATACATGAAAGTGTTTTAATGTCAACAAGAAAGGTTATAGTTAAGTTTAGATCAATATATTTTTATTTTTCTTACTTGAGTTTTTAAATTAGACTTGAAATTATCTGGATTCTCAATCTTATTTTTTTATTTTTATTTTTGAGTTTGCACTGTGATTATAGAGCTCATATTGAAATATTGGAGTTATGTTTTGATGTTTAAGGTTTGAAAAATCTTCTTTAAGGTAGAAAATCTCTAGAAACTCATATGAAACTTCATATTTTGTATTGTTAGTTACATATGTATGCTTTTTGATGTGTGATATTATGAAAATTATTATAAACTATTTATTTTGGTTTCTTTGAAATTGGTTTCTGAAATTGAAATTAATTAATTAAGTATATGATTAATTGATAGAAGCTCATAAATTTGATAACATGAAATGATTTTTTGATAAATTTATAAACTTATTTAATCATGTATTTTTTAGATAGTTATTTTTCTAAAAATAGGAAAATAGTATTTGGTTATGTGTAAATGATGCCAAAATTATAGTAGATGGATGTTTGACTAATTTTGAAATAGGCTTATGCTTATATGCATGTGTAAAATGTTATGAAAAATAATTTACTGTGATATGAGCAATATGCAATTTTGAATGAAATTTAAATAATTTAGGAAAAAATCACATTTTAGATATGGAATTTTGAAGTGGTTCTTAGTCATGGCAATGATATGGAGGGATAAAACTACAAGAATATCGATGAAGGTAGGGATTCAATATACTCTTGGAAGAATGACCTTAAGTCCCCTTATACACTCGTGGTGTCGTTCCACTATGTGGAGGTGGTGGTTGCCAAGCTAAAAACTGATAAATCTCTAAAGTCTCTGGATCTTAGGAGTGAGTGTGTATGTTCTATAGTGGGGGTAGTAGCTAGGCTAGAGATAACATCTTATTTTTTTCCCTCTACATGTCTCATTGTGGTCTAGTAAAGCCTTGCTATATATAAATTATGTATATTTCTAAAAAAGATATGAGGATTGAAAAATTGAATTTTTTATGAATTTACACACACACACTATCAATATGGTTTCATAAATTTTTATAGCCATATATATGTATAAATATATGTATAGATATTTTAAAACTTAGTCTTAAAATCTTAAATGATATATTAGAAAATATATGTGACTATTGAGGTAAATTATTGATTTTTTCATATTTTCTTGAGATTTTTCTATTATTTTTCCTTGGTGAAAAAAATATTGATGGTCAAACTCAATTTTGAAGCTTGTAGATCTATGTGAGGGTTTTGGTAGAGTAATTAGATAGGTTTTTTTTAACTTTATTATGTATTTGGCCACGGGTGCAATTTTTTGTAAATAACTTTACTTTTGCATGGGTTTTGCATGATCTTCTCTGGAATTCAATCGATTTTAAATGGCCAAATATGATGGATCTTGACCTATTTTTACTCACATAATTTATATTTGTTTTTCCTCAAATATCAATGATGAAAACCATATTAGTAATATAACTTAAAGAACTACCACCATCTCATGAGTTACCCCTTAACTCATAGATATCCTATAGATTACATATCATCATCCTCCATAGTAATGATGTGGCTCTCATACTAAATGTATAATCCTTAGAAAAATATTTTATAAAATGTCTACATCAAATGAAACTTAGTTCGTCTAACACATATACAATGGATTAGCATGTAAAAGTGTTCATTTTTTTGGCTTCATAAGCATCATACTCACAATCATTAATATTCCTCAATTTTAGGTTTTGACATATAAGCTTGTTTCACGGATCAAAGTCAGAATGATTGTTATTTTATTTCTATCATATGTATGAGTGAGTCTTATCATTTACCTGTCAATATTTTTCATGACAACAAGCACAAACTTACTAATTGTAAAACCCTAATTTTAGCTATATATAATTAGTAATTTTATCAATATTCATTCCACGCCACAAATCAAACATCAAATTTATAATCAAAATATATATTCATTATTAGAATAAAAATACACAACTCTAGATCTCAATTTAGTCTAATATTAGGGAAAGATTATATGAGATATATAAAAAGTTTCATAAATCTTAAATTCCTAATGGCTTCTCTCATGAGAATCTATATTCAAAACCTAATTTCTATGCAATTTTGATTGAATCCCCAAAATCTATCATAGAAGAGGGGTTTGAAAATCATGCCCCCAACTCTAGAGAGTAGCTTTGGTCTTGCTTCCCTTGCTTGCTCGTGGATCTTCTAAGAAGTTCAAAAATTGCCTCTCAGATTGTTCATACACCTAGATCAAGGTGAAGAAGAAGAAGGGTTGATCATCTCTAGGTATCTCTCCTCACTTTTGTTGTGTTTTTATACTTCATGTATTCTAAGAATTTTCTAAGAAGAAAGTTATGATTTTGAAATTGTCATGAATTTAGTCTTTGGTCTCTTGAGATCGAAGTCATGACATTGGGAAGTAGTTATGGCTTTGTAATACTTCCTAAAACCCTATGTAACCCAGAAGTTAAGACACTAAGTGTAGCCACATCTTTTGCCTTTATTTTCTATAATACAAATTCGTGGTATCAGGACATGATAGTGGCTTGTGCATTTTGTTTTGGTACCAAAAAAATCATTATGCTAGAAATTGGTCATGACTTATATCTTTACTATTGTGACTTAGTGTTGTAGTGTTGGTTAATGACCATGGATTGGGTAATCAGCATGCATATCAAAGTCATAACACTAGAACATAACCATTGTTTTGTCTTCTCTTGAGGGAAAAAAGTCATGGCTCTGAAAATGGCTCTAACTTGAGTATTGCTATTGCCGTCTATAATTTCTTGTACCCCAAAAGTCACAATACTATGTAATATTTGTGTCTTTAGACTTAGGAATATTAAGTTTGAGTAATGATAAAATCATGACACTGGGAAATAACCATGACTTTTAATACCTACAGGATACTTGGCTACTACAATGTGAAATTAATGTCATAGTTATTTAAATATTATGAGAAAAGTATGACTATTACTATAAGATAATATCACAACAACAAAAACTACAAAGTAAAAGGATTGTATTAATGAGGTAGTAGTCATAGCATACAAAAATTATCAGAACTAATTATATAGTTTCTACCACAAATGTTTATGAAAACTACTCAATATGACCAATTATCATCAAATTACCAATTACTTCTAAAAATATAATAATTCTATTACTATTCATCATGAATCATAATCAATCAAATTTTTAATTTCATGAAATCATTTCGATTATCACATATTTTTGTACTACACATCATCAAAAGCTACTCAAATACACTAGAATATTTAATATTTCATATATCACACAATTAGCAAACCCAAATAGTAGTAAATTAATATTTGGAAAATATTTGCTAAATGAAATATTATTGAACATTATTTTACTATTTGACATTGTTGAACCAAGGATAAATTCTTGATTGGGGTGTATTTACCATATCTAAATTAAGGATAATATTATTGAATATTATTTTATTGTTTAATGGCATGTCATAACTGAAATAAACAATGCGTATCATTTCATGTCGCATTATCTCCATGATAGCTTTGTTGGATTACATTGTCAGTAAGGACCACATCATATTCATCATGCCAATGAATCATGATTAATTTTTTTTATGTTCAAAAGTTTAGGTATCAGATGTGTAATCATGTTCAATTTTAAGGTCATATCGCCAATCTTCATGTCCATCTATAAACAACAATTCCATCTCCATGACATGCCATATCTAAATTGTTAAAATCATGTATTAGTGCAATCTAAAATTCCACAAACCTAAAAATCAATGTTGTATGTATATATAGCTATATGCATTTTAAAAGTCACATCAATAATTTAAACCACAAAGCCACTTTACACAACTCACGAAATATTAGTTACTATCATTCACATACCAAAAAAAATCATTGTTCCCATCAAAATTTTATTAGGTCTAGACATTTTAATAAACACATCAAAGTCAATTGTGTATTTTTTATTTTGGAAAGAATTTTACGAACAAAATTTAACAAACAAAATTTAATAAAAATGAAATTTCATCAAAGGCATTTTAACAAACACATTAAAGCCATTTGTGGGTTTCAATTCTAGACAAAATTTAATAAACATGAAATTTTATGTAAGGCCTTTTAGCAAACACAACAAAGTCACATGTGTGTTTCCGATAGTAGAAAAAATTTAACAAATGCAAAATTTCATCAAATACATTAACAAACTCATCAAATATATTTTAACAAATACATTAAAGGCATTTTTCCATGAAATCATACTGGAAAAAAATCATTATTGTCCAAGATATGAGTGTTTTGGCATACTATGCATAATGAAGAGTCCACTAGCACAAATGATAAAAGTTTTCAAAAATAAGCAAAAACTCATTTACACTTAAATCCATGAACATAAGACACGATGTTCTAATTACTAAACCTCATTTCATTTGGCGAGGCATTTTATCAAATAATAATGAGCAAAAACCATGAGTTTTTGAAAAGAAGTGAAAATCAAATTCACATAACAACTATGGTTTTTATACCCGAAACACGATTAATCCAATTGGTGAGACATTGGAATTTGTGTTTCCTTCAAGATCCAAGTTCGATCCACACTATGTACTCCTCTTAGTATGGGGACAATGATAGCTCTTTGTCAACCCTGGACTCCATAGATAATAATACTAAGTTAAAAAAACAATTTTAGTATTTCTAAGTTTTGTGGCATTTCGAAAATCTAATTACACGTTAAAGCAAAAAATGGTCATTTTAAAATAGAGATTTTTTTCTAAATTTTCAAAAAAAAAATGTTCCATTTAAGCATCCAACATCCTATTTTAAAAATGTGTATTTTTTTTTGGGGTTCTTTAGTCACGAAGTGGAATGTTTACATCATAAGATGATGAATCATGACATATATACATGGCATCTAATGAAATAGGTATGGCTATTTTGCATAGGGTGAGGTTGAGTAATATTTTAATGCATATATTTTTTTACTTGATGATCTAAAAATATTTATTTTCATTTTTTTTTCCTAATTTTTTATGGAAAATTATGTAAAGCAGTTTCAATTTTAAAATAATCAAGAAAAAACCTCAACTTTAAAAATTTAGAATAAAAATTACTGAAATGAAAAAAAAAAATTATGCTTTGGAGTAGTTAAAAATTAAAAACCTAAATATATCCTTAATCATAAAAAAAAATCAAAAAACACAAACATATATGATATAAATGTTTAAATGTACAAATGTATATCTTGTATATGTTTTAAATATATACAACATATAGATTTCTACATATAAATGTATTTATAATGTTTTCAAAAACACTATTTTTATTTTTTTTACTTTTGTTTTTGTACATGCATATGTGAATGAGTTAGAGTATATTCGTATTTTTTTAAGTGTATTAAAACATACATATTTTTTTTAGTGCATTTTTTCTAAATTTTAAGAATTAGAGTTTTTCTTAATGTATATGTTGAATATATACTCTATATATTGTATATATATTATACATTATGTATATACAATATATATTGTATCTATTTATGATAATACATATATACATTCAACATATATATAAGCTCCATAGGTATATACATAATATATATTATATATACATATAATATACTGCATATGTTGAATAAACAGTTGGTAAGTCAATATTGGCTGCACTGAATATTGACTTAACCAATCTCCATAACTGTACCAAATCTCACCAATCATCCTTAGTTTTTCTCAGTAATTCCATAATTGAAGAGATGTGCTTGTTTCTAAACTTTGTTATATTAGTATTGATTAAGTAATATGAAGTTAATACAATGAAATAATTCATTACTTCAATTTGGTATCAAAGGAACATTGAAGCTCTGAAAATTTAGTAAGAGTTTTTTTTTTTTTGGTTTAACAAAAAAACCTTGGTTTTCAAACAAATTTAGAAATCCAAAAACCATTTTTTGTTCTCCTCTTCCTCTCCCTTGCAATAGCAGTCAATTCTCTATGCTCATCCTCCAAGGCTTCAATTTCTTCCCCATGATCCACTGCATCACTTACTACAAGTTCTTCCTTAGGTTTTTCAAGCCCCTTTTCATCTCCATAATCCATTACCTCATCACCATAGTGCTTATCCTCCTCAACTATGGCATCTTCTCCAACCCCATCCTCATTTGTTTCTGCTTCCACCAATACTAATTTTTCCATTACCTAGAAATTTTGAAACATTCAAGGTAACAATTTTATTCTGCTCCAAAGTATCTTTAGGTATCTCGGTAGGAACACCTTCTGGATGACCGGGACTTCTTTTCTTCTTGTTGGAATCGTCAAAATTTATTAACAAATTGTCCTACATCCTTTACAAGCTCAACTCCTTCCTTCTTGACAGGCTCCTCAATCTTTAGATTTAAAGACTCGTCCAATTCAGGCATATTTTTTCGTAGAATCAGTTCATATACCTGCATATTAATTTTTTTGTCACCCCGATTCGACCAATTCTCCACCACTTCCGACCAGTTCTAGGCACCTAAGAAGATTCTCTATCATATCCAAATGCTTAAACTTTTTTTTTTCCATCATGGAAGATAAGTATTCATCAGAGAGAAGCTCAACTCCTATTGTTATTCAATCAAAAGCAGCCTTTACTGTCAGGATTATCCTCATAAAGACTAATTATGATGTATGGTCTCAACTATTGGAAATAGACATTGCTAAGAGAGAAAAACTCTTCTACATATGTGGAAAATAATCATCATCTACTGAATTAGATAAAGAATACGAGAAGTGGTATGTAGGAAATCAGAAAGTCAAGCGATGGTTATTAATGTTGATGAAACCAGAAATAATCAAGCATTATTTATGCTTACACGGACTGCACAAGAAATATGGGATACTTTTGCAAAAACTTTCGATGATGGAAATGATGAATTGCAAGTATTCATCCTTAACCAAAAAGCCTTAACTACCAAACAGAATGGGAAAATACTCTTTGAATATTATAAAGAATTGACTAACATTTTTTGAGAATTTGATCATCGTGATAAGGTGCTTGTGAAAGATCTAGATGATATCAGAATATATCAAACCTTTGTTGAGCAACTAATGGGTACACATATTCCTTGCAGGATTAAATGATGATTTTGAGCAAGTTTGTGGAGAAATTATACGAAATAAAATAGTTACGGATCTATAAGAGTGTTATTCTATGATTCGACGTGAAGAAGTGCGTCGTACCACTCAGAAGAAAAAATCTGATCACTATAAAGCTTCCTTCATGGTGGCTTGAAATCAATCTACCCAAAATCAGTAAAATCGAATGAATTTCAAAAGAGATACTAAAAAGCTACTTCCAAATATACTAATTACCACAAAAAGGATCATACTAAAGATCGATGCTATGAGCTTGTTGGATATCCAGACTAGTGGGATCATGATCATGGCCCTCAAAAGAAGAATTTCAAGTCAACCTCTCTCGCCACTACTGTTGAACCTATACTAGGTATAGATCTTATTAAGAGACCCACAGCAAAAATAACAACCTCAATCAATGTTGATAAGGTTCTCAATACTTCTACACATGTTTTAATAGTGCATTGATAATTATTCAGGTGCAACAAATCATATGACTTTTGATTTTAGACAAATGTTATCATTAAACCCTCATCCCAAAAATATGTCTCAACAACCAATGGAACATCAACCTCAATTATTGGGGAAGGATCTTTGTCCCTCACAAATAATTTAAATCTAGATTTAGTTTTGGTTGTTTCTTCGTTGAATTGTAAATTATTGTCTGTTTCTCAACTAAACACCACTTTATCTTTTGTTATAATTTTTTGGCCTAATTCATGTGTGTTGAAGGATATTCAGATAAGAAAAATGATTGGGATTGATGTTAAAATAGAGAAACTATACTACTTGGACTTGGTGTCAAGAGGATCAGATAAATTAAGACAGGCTCTGATGGTAAATAAGGGGGAGATAAAAAATTCAGAAATTTGGGTATGGCATCACTATCTAGGACATGCTTCTTTTGGCTACTTGAAAAAAGTATTCCCTAGTTTGTTCTCAAATTTGGAATTTTCTATCTTCCGTTGTGATATTTGTCAACTTTCCAAAAGTCATCATGTTTCTTTTCCATTAAAATTGAATAAAAGTTTAGTTCCTTTTATGATTGTTCATTTTTATGTTTGGGGTCCATCTCTGAATCCTATCTTAGTTGGATCCTGATGGTTTGTTACCTTTATTGATGATTACACTAGAATGATTTGGGTAAACTTGATGAAATCCAAAGGGGAGGTAAACTCATTGTCTCAAAAATTTTATACAATGATTAAGACTCGGTATAATGCACAGATTCAGGTACTTCATAGTGATAATGAGGGGTAATATAAGAGTTTTGAGTTGCAATAGTATTTGGTTACATATGGTATTATTCATCAAACCACATACACTAATACACCTCAACAGAATGAAGTAGTAAAAAGGAAGAACCATCATTTACTAGAAGTAGTTCATGCATTTTTACTCGAAGCACATATGCCTATATCATATTGGGTGAAGCTCTTACCTCTGCTATCTATCTCATCAATCATATTCCATCCCAAACCCTTCAATTTCAAAAATCATTTCATACCTTGCATAATATTATCAATGCTTCGCCAATTTCCAACCTTTCACCTCAAGTCTTTGGATGTGTCGTATTTGTTCACCTTCATAAACATCAAAGGAGTAAATTAACCCCTTGAGCATTACAATGTTTATTCTTAGGATATGCTTAAAATTAAAAAGATTATCAGTAATATCACCCCCCCCCCCCTAACAATGGTATGCATACTACCCGCAGGCATTACATTGTGTATTATTGGGATATGTTGTATTTCATGAAGATAAGAAATATTTTTTCTTTGAGTTTGAAATTTAGAAGGAGCACCATCATGAAATTCAAACTCTGAATTATATTGATCTCGAGAATCTTAGTTTGGTTGAGTCTGACATAAGTGGTGAAGATTTAGATAAAAGAAGTAATGCTGATTAAACTTAATTCAGTTCTATCGAAGTTGATGAAACTTCACATGAACCTATCCAAGAATTTGAATCTCTCTCTGACACAACCAACCAATCATTTGTCACTATGTAATAAAGGTATACCTGAACTCACCTACATACCTAATTTTACTAGCAAAACTAAGTATCCAATGAGTCACTATGTATCAATCCATCATTTGTCAGAATCAAATCAGTCATTTGTGAATCAATTGTCTGTTGTATCTTTCCTAACAATGTGTATAAAGTCTTAGCTGACAAAAGATAGAAAGCTTCTATGGATGAGGAGATGAAATTCCTACAACAAAATGAAACATAAATACTTATTGATCGTCCACCTAGAAAGAAATCAATTAGATGTTAATGGGTCTACATAGTGAAGTAAAAAGTAGATGGAACAATCGAATGCTTCAAAACTAGACTAATGGCAAAAGAGTACAATCAAACCTATAGATTTGACTAAATAAAGACAATTTCACTTGTAGCCAAAATCAATACAGTAGGAGTCTTATTGTCTTTAGTTATGAATCTAGATTGTCCATTGCAATAATTCGATGTGAATAATGCCTTTTTGCATGTAAAATTATTCGAAGAAGTCTATATGGATATCCCACTAGGTTACATACTTGAAATAGATAATTAGAAGTTATGCAAATTAAAGAAAGTATTATATGGGTTTAAGCTATCTCCAAGAGCATGGTTTTGAAGATTCACAAAATCCATGAAAAACTTTGGATATCCCTCTAGGTTACATACTTGAAATAGATAATTAGAAGTTATGCAAATTAAAGAAAGTATTATATGGGTTTAAGCTATCTCCAAGAGCATGGTTTTAAAGATTCACAAAATCCATGAAAAACTTTGGATATCATCATAGCAATTTAGGCCACGTGTTATTTCTGAAGAAACAACGAGGTAAGATCACCACACTTATTGTTTATGTGGATGACATGGTGGTTGCAGAAAATAATCCAAAAGAAAGGAAAGCTTTGCAAACTCACATGTCCAGAAAATTTGAAATGAAGGATATAGGTCAATTTGAAGTATTTTATTGGAATAGAAGTGTCCCGATCAAGTAAAGGATATAGGTCAATTTGAAGTATTTTCTTGGAATTGAAGTGTCCCGGTCAAGTAAAGGATATAGGTCAATTTGAAGTATTTTCTTGGAATAGAAGTGTCTCGGTCAAGTGAAGGAATTATTATATCTCAAAGGAAATATACCTTAGATTTGTTGTAAGAAATATGTATGTTGGTATATCAACCAGCTAATACACTAGTAGAGGAAGGTTTGAAGTTATATATTGAGTATGATCATGTATCCATTAAAAAAGAAAGATATAAGCAACTAGTGGGAAGGCTAATATACTTGGCACACACATGGTCATATCTTACTTATGCATTAAGTATTGTCAGCCAATTTATGCACAATCTCAGAGAACAACATATGAATGTTGTTATGCACATTTTGAGATATCTAAAGTCTGCTCCTAGAAATGGAATTCTATTCACTAAGAATGAAGACTTTTAGAATGTGATTACATATACTGATACTAACTGGTATGGATCAATTTATAATCGATGATCAACTTCATGATACCTTACCTTTGTAAGGGAAAATCTTATTGCATGAAGAAGCAAGAAACTGAAATATTATTTCTTGTTCTAGTATAGAAGCTTAATATAGAGGTATAGCTCTTTGACTTTGTGAAACATTGTGGTTTCGACTCCTCTTGCAAGATTTGGGCTATCCATCTCAACAACTAATTCGACTATATTATGACAATAAAATTGCATGTGGTATTGCCCATAATCCAATTCAACATGATTGGACAAAATATGTATAAGTTGATAGGTTATTCATCAAGGAAAAATTAGAATAAAATATTGTTGAGCTGCCTAAGATTTGATCAGAAGATCAACTAGTTGACATCCTCACTAAAGTAGTCTCCAATCAATTATTCATAAAGTTTGTAGACAAGTTAGGCAAAAGGGACATCTATGCATTAGTTTGAGAAGAAGTGTTGAATAAATAGTTGGTTAATTAAATATTGGCAACACAGAATATTGACTTAACCAATCTCTATAGTTGCACCAAATCTCGTCAACCATCCTTAGTTTTTCTCTGTAATCCCGTAATCGAAGGAATGTGTTTGTTTCTAAACTTTGTTATATAAGTCTTGATTATGTAAACCTATATCCATGTCACATCATATTACGTAAATGTCACCAAATATTAAAAACAAGACCATGTGTAATTGTAAGATTTGGTAGGGATCCAACTCGTATTTTTTTTTTAAATCAAAAAAGCTAACTAATGTTTAGATATAATTTTTATAAAAATGTGTAGCATGATGACAACCCATGCCATGTGTTGAGGGTGAGGGGTAGGGAAGGGATAATGTAATTGATTATGCTAAAACTTAAATATTTTAGATTTTGAGGCTCAAAAAGTTGAATAAAAAATAAATGAGTCCAAAAATATAAATATTGATTTTGGCATCCACAAACATAAACTTTCCCAAATCTATTTGAAGTACATTAAAATTTAAATAGTTTTGGTTTTGGGTGACCAAGATAAAATAAAAAAATTAAGCTAAAATTATGTAAATCACACCAATTTGAAAAAGAAAATAAAAAAACATATCCAGAATTGTAGGTTTAGAGAAAAGTGCTATAAACCCAAAAATAATTAATGTGGTGCCCTCGAATATAATTATTTGAGGGTTGTAACTCGGGTTGGGTTAGTCTTAGTAACCTGAACACACCTCAATAAAAACTCATGTTCAAATTGAGATATATCATATATGTGTGTTCAAATTAGACTCAAATTGAAAATCGGGTTGAGTTTAGATTACTCAGTTTAGAAAATTTTTAAGTCATTCTATTCAAAATAATTTTTTTTTCAAAATTCAAAGTTGCATGTACATCCCCTAATTTGAAAAAATAATTTCTTACAACATAAATATGGGATTTAAAACTTAAGAGCCTCAGTTAAAATGTTCATATACAAATTCATTATAATTAATTTAAAATTTTAATATAAGTTTTATATTTTAATCCCGAATGCCAATGTGTGCCATTTTTTAATCTAGGTAACAAGTTTGAGTGATGCAAAAGCTATACTTTAATTGTTCATATGCTAGAGCTTGACCTCTATCTTGCTAGTAACTATCCATGAAAATTTAGTATTCAAAATGCTTTTGTGACAATGCACTATGTAAAAACAATATTTTGAACATAATGATGATGTCAAGAAAAGCTGCAGCAAACAAGTTGAAGATAGATGTTATTATGTGTTATAAAATTTTGGAAGTGCTATGTGGAGAGAGATATGTTGTTGGAAATTATAAGTTATATAATGGAAACTTGTATAATGTCAAAGTCAAAAGTGGGTAGGTGAAATGTCTCTTTGCCCACCTCGGAAATTCATATTAAATTTCTAATTTTTCTTCTATAAAAAGTGGTTTCTCATCCTTTTATATTGTATTTTATTTATTATATTGTTTATTTTATTAGTTTATGATTGAATTTTATATTTTATAATTATTATTATTGGCTTTATTTGTATAATAATGGTATCATAGGTAGGGTTTAAGATATAACTTTTTGTAGTTAATACATGTCTCGGAAAGTTCTATCAAAAAGGTAATAAGAGTCTTAAGATATGTGATTTTTAAAAGGGTATTGTGACCCCTCTACTTATCTAATAATTTTTTTGGTGTATTAACATATATAGTTACTACTATTCTCGTGTATTATTTACTATAAAAAGTGAAATAAACATCAGCAAAATTAAAAAATAAAAAAAATTCAACGCGAATAAATTTTCATTATGGAAAATGAAAATCAAGTTAATTTTGAAGAATGATAATTATTTAGTTGCAAATTGAAAAAAAAACAACTAGGATTACTAAAGATAAGTAGAATGAGATGGATGATAATGTAATCGCCAAACTATATTTGGCAATAGCTGATGGAGTACTATCTAGTGTAGCAGAAAAGAATATAATAAAGAAAATTTGAGATACTCTCACAAGATTGTATGAAGCAAAGTCACTTCACAATAAGATCTTCTTAAAGAAAAGACTTTATACTTTTTGAATAATAAAATCCACTACTATGACTGATCATGTCAATACTTTAAATACTCTATTTTCTCGACTTACTATGTTAGGTCATAAAATAAAATAAGTTAAATGTGTTGAGATTTTACTTTAAAGGTGATCTGATTCATATGATCAAATCATCATCAATATAATAATGGACTATCTAATCTGCAATGATATGCAGCTATCATATTAGAAGAAGAAAATAGATGCAAAAATAAGGACATACATATAAGTGCACAACAAGTAGAAGCTTTGATAGTAATACAAGAGAAATCAACAGAGCATATCATTAATGATAGTCAGAATTATGGTAGATCAAATTCAAAAAGTAAGAAAAATATTAATTACTACAACTATGATAAGAAATAACACTTGAGGAGAGATTATTAGCATGAGAAAAAGAGTGGGTATGGTGAATCATCAAATACGCAAGAGAATATTACAAATATCTATAATAATGGCAACATCTTGTACAGCATGGTAAAAATAATAGTTGAAAGCATAAAGTAGTTTGGTGATACCTAGTTAGTAAACTCAGGAGTTTCATGGCACATGACATCACGATGAGAATGATTCCATAAATATGAATCAATCTTAGGAGGTTCTATATACATGGGTGATGATCATGTTTAAGAATTATGACATTTAAAAGACTTGAATAAAATCTATTGTCAAAGAGACAAACAAATATTCTTGGATACATTACTCATATTGAGAATGAGATGATAAAAATTATGAAAGACATATTTATGATTATGAAAAAAGTAAATATCGTGACAATTTTATTCATGATTTAAGGAGAAACATTACAGAAAGTTGATGTATGTGTTACATCAATTAACAAAGGAGATGAGTCAATAATGATATGACATCTCAAACTAGGCCACATGTCAGAGCAAGATTCTAATTCTCTCTAATAGAAAATTATATTGATGACTCAAAATGGCAGATCTACCTTTTTATGAGCGTTGTGTTATAATTATGCAACCTAGCTTAGCATTCAGTATATTAGTTGATAAGAGTAGGTGTATTCTAGACTTGATGTATTCTAATATATGAGAATCATTGGAAATATCTAAAGGAGGAGTAGAGTATTGTGTATCTTTCATTAATGTTGGGTATATTCAATCAATAAGAAGTTAAATGCATTTCTAGTTTTTAAAGACTTCAAAGCATAGGCATAATTTGAATCTAGAAAAAGAATTAACTATTTGTGGATATATATTAGAAAAGAGTATACAAATGGTGAGTTCCTTACTTTTTTGTAAGTGGGAAGATTTAAAATGGTAGTTCATAGTTGTATTCACACAACAATAAAATAAAGTGGCTGGATGGATGAATAGAACTCTTGTGGGATGGATGAGAATGATATTTAGGACTACAAATCTATCTAACTTTTTTTGGGATGTGGACTAGTAATCCAGAAGATTATTCTACTTTGGACTTTTTTGGATGTCCTACTTATGTAATGTATAAAACTAAAGAATAAAGCTGGATCTAAAATTCAAAAAGTATATATTCTTAAGGTATGTCAAATGAGTAAAGGTAGTATTACCTATGAGATCCCACTACCCACAAGATAATTACTAGTAGAGATATATTTTTTTATAGAAAAACAACTACAGAGAATAGATAAAAAAGATATCAAGTTGAAATAAGTTTCAGAGATTACAACTATACAAGTAGAAAAAAATCTGACATAACTATATATTAATGGAGTAAGCACTAGAACATGAGGTACAAAAACAAGTTGAAAGTCAAGCCCGAGGCTTTAGAAGTTAGTCAACCAACTCATAACAGAAGGTCACCAACTTGGCACTCAAAGTATATTATGGAAAGTAATATTGCATTTTGTCTTCTAACAAATAATTGAGAACCATTAATATTTCATTAAGCTACAAGTAGCTCAGATGCATCTTTATGATTGCTACAAAATTAAGCATGATAGTAATAATCATGTAGAACCATATCATGCAAGATTGTTGGTGAATAAATATGCTCAGAAAAAAGGCATCAACTTCAATGATATTTTTTTCCGGGTGGTTCACCTTGCAATAATCAAAGTAATGATGAATTTTTTTCTTGGCATTTGGATATCAAACCTACATTTTTTAATGGACAACTCAAAGAAAACATTCATATATTCTACCTAGAAGATATTGTTGAAAATAGGTAAAGAGAACTTGGTTTATTTGTTAAACAAATCTCTATATGGTATCAAATAGGTGTTGAGGTATTGATATAAGAGATTTGATTCCTTCATCATTAGTCTTAGTTGCAATAGACTTAGTTCAAACTATTATATATACTACAAGAGGTTTAAGGATGAAAATGACCTCATCATTCTATGATTATACATAGATGATATGTTGTAGCATGTCTCAACAAAAGTAGAGTCTAATAATTAATGCACCAATAGCTAGGAAGCTTGATATGGACTTGGGACTAGTAAATAAGATTCTAGGAATATTAATTTATCAAGATAGAAACAATGAAAAGATTTGGTTCTCTCAAGAAAATTATATTAACAAGATCTTGTAATGCTTCGGCATGCAGTATAGTAAGCCAATTTCTATCTCACTTTCTTTTAATTTCAAGTTATCATCAAGTATCCTACCAAAAAAAGAAGAGAGGAAGATGTCATGAGTATCGTATACATTAGTAGTGAGGAGTTTGATTTTCATTATGATTTATAGAAGACTAGACCTTACACAAATAATGAGAGTGATTAGTCAATTCATGATAAATCATGGTAGAAAGCATTGGTATACTATGAAAAGGATTCTTAGATACATTAGAAAAACCTCAAATGTTGCATTATTTTATAGATGTGTGGACCTTATTGTCAAAAGCTACATTTATATAGACTCTACATTTGATATTAATAATAACAAGTCTACCACAAGCTATGTTTGGTTTTAGAACTACAATCTATTATGTTTACTTCTATGACAGAGGCAGAGTATATTACATCTACACAAATTAATATAGAGACAATTAGATTATAGATACTATTAGAAGAGATTGAACAAAAATAAAATAAAATTACTTTATTTTATTATTCTTAGATTACTCTATACTTAGCAATGAATTCAACATTTCACTCTAAGATAAAATATATCACAATCTAATAACACTTAGTACAAGAGAAAGTAGAAGAGAATGGTGTAGATATACAAAAGATTCATATTGATTCAAATATAGCAGATATTATGACCAAATTGATCAACACTAACAAGTTTGTATGGTGTAGAATCTTTTATTACTTAACAAGAATATAAGCAAGCATAAAGTTAACAAGTAAGGAATGTGTGAATTTCAAGTGAGAAAATATAATGTCAAAGTCAAAGGTGGGTAGGTGAAATGTCATCTTGCCCACATTCAAAATTCATTTGCAATTTCTATTTTTTCTTCTTTGAAATGAGGTTTCTCCTTCTTTGTATATTATTTCAATCCTAATTCTCTTTTATATTGTATTTTATTTATTATCTAAATTATTTTATTATTTTAGGGTTGAATTTTCTATTTTCAAATTATTATTATGGGGTTTATTTTTATAACAATTTTGTTTGTGTATAATCCATAATTGTTCCTCCAATGATATTAGTAATGATGTGTCATAGGTAGGCAATTATAATACTCTCCTTGTTGCCATAATGCTATATTGTGGGATTGAGTTGGATCACTTAGCTTGAATGGCTATTATATTCCTTGAAAGTTTTGTTGTTATTTTATGAAATATGATTATTGGTTTCATTGATCATGGTACACAAACTTATGGTGAATTACATAATTGTATGGCATATGTTACACATACATAATTTTATTATATAATTCATAATCATGTTGGAAGTTTCCAACTCATACAAAAAATGTTTTTTCATATGAACTTTGTCACAGTATAGGTATACACAAATACATATTTCTTGTTCACTCTCGCTTCAGTGTGTACCTTCCAACATTTGTCTTCCATTATCAAAATCAGTAGCATGAAAACTATCTAATTTGAAATCATGAACTCCATAATCATGACAATTTAGAAACCAAGAGGAATCATCAAGGAAAGGTGGATGGTCTGTGAAATCAAAATTTTCAGAAACAAAGGGATTATTGCTCGATGAAGTGCTATTGATTAGGAGATGATCAAGATCATCCATCCACAAGTTGTTCAACGGGGATTCATAGTCACTGCATAAATTTTCTAACAAAGAAGAATCATCTCCACCTGAAAATTTTGTGTTTGATGAGCTTGATTTAAAGTTATCTCCATGTGCTAGATTCCAGAAGAAAGATTTGCGGTGTAATGGAAATTGATCATCACTATTCTTTTCTTCTTGAATATTAGATGATGCACTCGAGTTATCTGCTCTTTCCATGATGGCTTCTTTCAAAAATGGCTTGTGTGATATTGGATCAATGCCCATACCCAAAAGTTTTTTCTTTATATGTGTGTTCCAGTGATTCTTGATCTCGTTGTCAGTTCTTCCTGGTAATTTTGAAGCAATCTTGGACCATCTATAGCGAATATCAAAATTGTTATTAATGGCCTTAACTAGCTTGGTGTTCGGAATGAATTTTGGATATCCTACTTGCAACCAACATAGACTTGGGTGGTCTTGCGGAGTACCCATTCCCTATGGGAATAGCCTAAGTGCAACATGTTTGTGGCTGCAACTCTTGTGATTAGGTCGGGTTGAGCCTCAAGGGGCATGCAATGCGAACCTAACCTAAATTCAAAAAAAATTAACTTGTGTTATGAGTCAAACCTTAGTTTCAATATTATTTTGTCAATCAAAACCCCACCTTATTTTGTCAACCTTAGTTAGGCTAGGTCATCAAAATCATTAAAATAATTAAAAATTTTAAAAAATTTTTTAATTATTAAAATTAAAAAATTTAAAAAATTTAAAAAATTTAAAAAAATTAAAATTTTTTTAAAAACTTTAAAAAAAAATTAAAATAATTAAAAAAGATTAAAAAATATTAAAAAAATTTAAAAAAATAAAAAAAAAATTGTGCTTAGTTTATCCATGTCTTCAAAATATAAGAAAATTCGAGCTTGATTTTGTATAAAAATTAAAATGTAAATCTTATTTACTATGTTATATTTTAAATGTAAAATTCTAAAATTAATTAATTGTTGATTGATGGAAGTTGGATGCTAACAACTTAGGTCATCATGAATAAATTTCATTGATCTGAAAGTAATCCAATAAAGGTATGTATTATGTTGCTCTCTTTATTCAATGTTAGGTAACTTGTTGATGTGGGATGAGTGCTCATTCATAAATAATGATACATCAATTATAATGAAAACTATAATAATATTGATATTAATTATATACATATGTGCACCAAAGTGTTGTTTCATTCGTGGGAGCAAGTTATTTTTTAAAAGATAAATTTATCTTTTGGGGCTCAAAATGAAAATGTTTACATTTTCCTATTTTTAAAATTTATTAAAAATACTCAAAAATAAAAAATGTTTGTTTTTGGGCTCAAAAAATAAAAAACTCAATTTTATCCTGGAGTGAACTGGGT
The DNA here is from genome assembly GCA_029783825.1 of Sapria himalayana. NCBI lineage: Eukaryota > Viridiplantae > Streptophyta > Magnoliopsida > Malpighiales > Rafflesiaceae > Sapria > Sapria himalayana. The sequence goes on from JAREIK010003203.1 coordinate 1,474,486, forward strand.
CCATTAAAAAAAATCATTAGTAGTCTCTAGTGATTGAATTCTAAAATTGCCCAAAAAAGGTGAAATTGATTTTCGAAAACTTGTTTACTTTTTTTAAAATTAAAATTTATATATATATATAATTTTATGTGTGTGTGTGTGTGTGTGTGTATTTATATTTATATATACATATATATGTTTATAATAAATAAACACACACACACACACATGCTATATAGGTGTGTATATATATATATATATAAACCTATATAGCATATGTGTGTGTGTGTGTGTGTGTTTGCTTATTTATTATAAACATATATATGTATTTATACACACACACACACACACACACACACACACACACATAAGAATTTATATTGTTATATATATATTTATATATTTATATATAAACGTATATAGCATGTGTGTGTGTGTGTGTGGGTATGTTTATTTATAAACAAACATATATATAAATATATAATATAATAAATTTACATATATATATATATATATATATATATATATATATTTATATTAAAAAAAACAAAATCAATTTGCAAAATCAGATTTCTGACTTTTTTATTTAAAAAAAAAATAAAAATTATACCAAAAGGCAAATATTATATGTTTTGCCGTTTTGGCATATATTAAAAAAAATAAAGATTGGATTAAAACGTAAATATTTTAGTTTTGGATATCAAAGCATAATTTTTTCAATTTATAAATTATGAAATTTGATGTTTATATGATAAGATAGGATATTTTTCTTGGGTTCGTGTTTCATTCGGGTTGCATGACTGAACTCGACCTGATTTCAGGTTGGGTTGAAAATTTGCAACCCAGTATGACCTGCTCGTGTGCACCAGAGAAAATTTCACCCCGAACTTGATTTTCTCTCCGATGGGATTATGGATATTCGGGTTGACACGAATCTAGTTACAACAACCCTAACCCTGTTCAAAACAAAACAAAAAATAAAATGGTTTGTTTATTTCCTAGGCGTTCTGTGAATTTAGTTGGCACATATAAAAAATTTAGTACTAAATTATCACTAGTTTTAATGTTAAAGTGAAGCATAAAAATCCTGTTTACATCTGATGATTAATGTATGGTGTTTGTAATGTTTGATTTTGTGTGCGTGAAGCAAAAAAAAAACAGAAATTAAGCTCACTTGTTGCCTAGACGAGCATGAAGATTGATGACCAACTGTTCTTCAGAGACAGTAAGAAGTCCTCTTTTTAAGCCTGGGCGAAGATAATTAGTCCAGCGAAGGCGGCAGCTCTTGCCACACCTCCGTAATCCGGCGAGCTTTGGGACGGCTCTCCAACAGCACTGCCCGTTGGTGAGGATAAAGTTAATGAGTTTCTCATCTTCTTCAGCAGTCCACGGCCCTTTCCTGACCCCGAGTTTATCACAACAGGGTTGGCGACCCATCTCTAAATTCAGTGATAACCGTACGTGTAATAAGTGACGATCAAAGTCACACTCCCATCTATATGTAAGGCAGAGCTGTAGGAGGAAGTGTAAGATTTGAGAGTCCCACAATTGTCTCCAGAAAGGGACACTGGAACTAAATGGAGTCTCACATGGTATGTTTTGATACAGAAAACCATTCAAAAGCAGTAGTTGTAACTCGGTTGACGAAAGAGAGATAGGAGAGAGAGAGAGAGAGAGAGAGAGAGAGAGAGAGAGAGAGATTGTATGAAAGGACATGCCTGTTGGTAGTTTTTCGTTTTCTACTAATAACTTCTCATTTCCATAAACAACCACACTCCCCAGTTGCACTCTACCATCCCATCATCCTTTTCTTCAAGACCACGTTTACGTTTCTCCAACTCTTCGCTGGGTTAAAGTTCAGTAATATCATTTGAAAAGCATGATAACTGATGCGTTTTTTTCTATCATATATTTTGGTAAATTAAACGTAAACCTGAAATGTGCATACAAAAAATAAAGCTCATTTTCTTTATTTGTTTTTGTGTTTTAAATGCGATGTGAAA
>JAREIK010003203.1:1478967-1761861 GCA_029783825.1 Sapria himalayana
TTTTTATTTTATGGTTATTGAGATGAAAACTTAGTATTTAAAATATTGATCATTTATTCCAACTATATATTGTTTGGTTACTTGTATTGACCTTAGGGTTAAGGTAGAAGGATAGAAAATATTTTGACATATACATTCACATACATGAACTAGTACACCAACCTAAAGGTTAAATTCATGAAAAATTAACTAGCTTTTTTATATATTATGATACTAGGTATAATAGTTGTAGCCAAACTCTGAGTATGGACATAGATACCATATTCGAAGATGATGACTTTTCTATTCAGTTAGCTAAATGTAAATGATAGGATATTCTATTGAATAGGAGTAAGTTGTCTCGATACTTAGATATTGATTACAATTTCATCATATCACATGATAACAATAAGAATTTGGACATTATACTTTGGTAGAAATCATACGAATCCACTTATCTTATCCTATTTTAGATGGCACATGATTTATTGGCCCCTTCAGTGTCTAATGCAGCATTAAAGTATTTTTTTTATGGCAACCAAATATTTTTTTAGAACCAATATTATTTTAGATATAAGATCAAAACTATGACCAAATATTATAGAGGCGTTTGAATGCATGATTAATGAAGGATTAGGAAGATTAAAGATGGACATTCAGGATAAGGCACAAGAGATGATAGTAAATAATGATTAATGAGATATGAAGATCGAGAATATTGAGGCTACCACTAGCTATACCTTTAGACACATGCACGATGATGATGATTTGGATATGCATCTGCACTATCATACCACAAATACTGATTGATAACTTGTGTGATTTTTAATTATTTTTTTGATACGATACCAAATCATCAATATTTTTTTATTTATATCCTCTATGTCATTATGTATTATTGCACTTATAATCTTATATCTTATGAGTTATGCTTTATTTCATCGTATATTATATACGTGTATATATCATATTCTACTTTTGATTATACAATTGAATGAATTTTTTTCATTAAATACTAATATTTTTTTTATTTGAAGCGAATGCGATCAAGAATGTCAATTTTATAAATTATTTTTTTTATTTTAATTCATTTAAATGTGAAATTAATCATAAATAATAAAATAAAAATTTAAAATTTCAAAATATTTAAAATTTTAAGTAGATTTCTGCCCAAAATAATAACTGACAGAATCCAACATGAATCAACATGGCTCGGCATGACCCATCACTATAATGGCTCAAACGAGTCATGATATACCTGATGTTTGGAAATTATGTTGTGCTGAGCATGGCACAAGATCTATCTCATGTCATTCCTGGCACAACATGGTGACATAGCTAGGCCACATAGAAATGGTTCATGTCATGTCAGCATGACTTCTTTGACACATCTATGTTAGAATTGTTTAGGAAGAAAGAAGAAATGAGTAGGGGAGATTTTCGGACAAAAGGAGGATGACAAAAACTAGTCTTCTAAATTTGAATGAGTTGAAAAACTTATAGTGTTCAATAAAATTTTTTAGAAAAGTTGAAAAGAGAATTAATGATGTGTCCAATTGATGTTGAGAATTTTATCATGGAATGTAATGAGAGCCAATTACTAATTCTTGGAGAGGCCATAAATCTTGGAGTAAAACAAATTGGATTATAAAGAAGTAGTTGGATATATTGTGGTAATTTGAGATAATTGGGCCTTGTAACTGTTAGTGATGTAAATTTGAGAATTTCATATCTCATGCAAATTCAAAAATTATGAGGATGGTTTTGTTTTGTTTTGTATGATAGATTATGGTTTTGTTTCGATCTCAGACTATTTTATAGAACTAACAGCCAATGCAATGCACATTCCATTAATGAAATCTCTTGTTCTTTGGCATTTACTTTGTCGCCCCATGTGTGAACTCTTTAGCATGCCTGCTTTTGATTCAAGATTTTTAACCCGGACAATTCTGCAATGGAATGCAGCTCTTTCTGATGGATAGCTTATGTTAGTTAGCTAGGCCACCTGCCTAAGAAGGCTTTCCATCTGAACTCATGCCTTAAGCAGTCCTTTCCATTTGTGGTCTTGATCTTTGATCTGAGACTTATAATCCTTAAATATTAAAAAAAAGAAAATAATACAAAAGAAAAGTAGCTCTCCACGAGAAAGATAATCTCTTTGTCTAGACGTACACATAGTCTGGTTAGCACTCAATGTACAGAAAACAAGGGATAGAGGACTAAGTGGCTACCAGCGGAGGAAAAAAGACCCGGAAAGGTAGATCTCTGTACATGGCATATGGTGAGGACGAGTAGGTGTAGCAGGAGGTCAGTTATGGCTGGCATGCTGGATAGCTATTACCTTACTTGTGTACCTGAAGCAAAATAAGAGTGGAGTCTAGTATTGCTCTTATGTGAAAATTTTGCTTATTAAAGAGAGAATGATGTAGGTAGACTAACTAGAAATAGTAGGAGTTCCCGTCGAAGGGCAAATGATTTATTTAGGATTGATACCAAGTGACAAGGAGCTAGCTGTTAGTGCTATAAGAGTCAGTCCGTGGTCAGCATACTGAGAGTTTTCTTCTTGCTCATGTGGATTTCATTTGCTAGTATCATAGCATAGATAAAAAAGTAGTGGATCCTATTAATAGAGTTCTATGTATGGCTTTCGGTTTACCTTGGTTTTGGTGAAAGAAATAGAATTTAGATAAGCAACTTCCTAGGTAGGCTTGCTTACACAACCTTGGTGCTTAGTTTGGTCACCAGTGAAGATCCTTTTAGCCAAACATAATTTCTCCAATGTCGTCTTGTTGGACAAGAACTATAACTTGCTAACAAATTTATAAAAAATGATATATCATGTCATGTATGACTTGTAAGATATATTAGTACTCCAATAGCACTGAGATATGATACTTCAGGACCCATAAGCTCTTCATCATCCATCCAATGTCAGAAAAGATCTTTATTCACATCTAATGATCTTACAACTATTGGAGTGCTCAATGGATGGATATTATCCATATAGAATTATTTCAACACATTTGATATATAAGCTGATTGATGAACAAAAATTATATTCTCTAATTGTTCAATCTGCAAACCAAGACAATGTTTTGTTCTTCCTAGATTTTTCATCTCAAATTCTTTCTTAAAGTTGTCTATTACTTCTGAAAGCTCATTCGTAGTTCTAATAATATTCGGGGCATCAACATAAACTATAATTATAACGAACTCGAATCTAGATTTCTTAATAAATACACATGGGTGAAGAAATTCATTCTTATACCTTTTTCACAATAAATATTCACTAAGACGATTATATAACATGCGTCCAAATTATTTCAACTCGTATACTGCATAAATTTATCGAGTAAAGTTCTCGAAGACATGAATTATGTGTTGTAGGTAATTTTAATCTTTCTGGGATTTTCATGTGAATGTCACTATTAAGTGGTCCATATATATAAGCCGTAATTACATCCATTAAACACATACCAAGTTTTTCATGTATTGTCGAATTAATTAAATATCAAAAAGTTATTGCATCCACTACAGAAAAATACGTCTCTTCATAATTAATGCTAGGTCTTTGAGAGAATCCTTGTGCAACTAATCACACCTTATATTTGACAACTTTATTTGTTGCATCTCATTTTTGCATGAATATTCATTTGTATCATGCAGGTTTGACACAATCAGGTATACGTATAATAGGACTAAAAACTTCATGTTTTGAAAGAGAGTTCAATTCTGCTTCAATTTCATCTTTTTATTTTGGCTAATCATCTCTCTGTCTACATTCCTCGATAGACTTTAGCTCAAGGTCCATATTGTCATTAACAATGTTGAGTGCCACATTATATGCAAATATTTCATTAACATCAATTTTATTCTGATTCTACCTTTGGCCAGTTGTGACATAGTTTATCGAGATCTCTTGATTGTCACAAGTTTCAGGTACCTAAATTTCTTCTGGAATTACAATTGGGGACTCTTTTAGAGCCATCAATTCCTCAACTTGATCTTTTGATCCTTTCTTTTCTGAGGATTTTTATCTTTAGAACCAACTAGTCGACCACGTTTCACTAATGCTTTAGGTTCATTAGCAACAGATTATCCTACAGGGACTTCAATTCTAACTAGAGCATTAGCAACTGGTATGTAAAATTTAGTTACTCTCTTCGGATTAGTAAATGTATCTGGCAATTGATTTACTAAATTTTGCAAATAAATAATCTTTTGAACTATATTCCTTTGTGCGATGATCAAGATGAGACAATGACAATTGATTCCAACTAATAGCTTTTTTCAAACTTTTTTTTTTCTTTAAAGTTGGAAAATATGATTAATTAAAATGATAATCAGCAAAATGAGTCATGAATAAATTTCCAGTTGATGGCTTTAAATATTTGATTATCGATGGAGATTCATATCCAACATATGTTCCCAATCTTCTTTGGGGACCCGTCTTAGTGCATTGTGGTGGAGTAATCGAAACATATATCGAACACCTAAAAATCCTTAGATGGGAAATATTTAGTTCTCGACAAAAACTAATTGTAAAGGAGAAACTCATAATAATTTATTGGTCTAATATGAATCTGTACTACTGCATGCAAAATAGCATGGCCCCAAGGAAAAGTTGGAAGCTTCGTCCTCATCAGTAATTGCCCTACAATCAATTGAAGGGGTTTAATAAATGATTTTGCAAGACCATCTTGTGTATGAACATATGCTACAGATGTTCAACACTTATTCTAATAGACATACAATAATCATTTAATGCTTGGGAAGTAAATCCTTTAGCATTATCAAGATAAATTGACTTAATCAGATAATCTAGAAAATGAGCCCGTAACTAAATTATTTAAGCAAGTAATCTAGCAAATACTTGGTTACGTGTTGATAACAAATAAACATGTGGCCATCTCGTTGATGTATCAATCAGAATCATAAAATATCGAAATGGTCCACATGGTAGATGAATAGGCTCACATATATCACCTTGTATACATTGAAAAATGCAAGGGGTTATGTCCTTATTTTTATTGGTGATGGCCTTATAACTAATTTTTTATGAGAACAAGCGTACATGAAAATTCATTAGACAAAAAAATATTTGATTTTTCAGTGAATGCCCACTTGAATTTTTAATGATTCTCCACATCATTATAGACCTAGTATATCCCAATCGGTCATGCCAAGCAATAAAATTATTCTTATCAGTAAACTTCTGGTTTACTATGGCATGTGCCTCAATTGTACTTATGTTTGTGTAGTACAAACCAGCATAAAAAATGTGTAATTTTTTTCAATATATTTTTCTTACCCGAGACAACGTTAATAATATTTAAATATTCAGTGTTGTCTTTATTCGTAGTCTCAATATGATATCCATTTCGTCGAATATCTTTAAAACTCGATATATTTTTTTGAGACTGTAGAATATAATGCATCATCAATATGAATTTTTGTTCCTCCGGATAACAATATATTAGCTCTTTCGGAGCCCTCAATCAATTTTGTACTACCCGATATTGTATTTATATCTGATCATTGCATTATAATAAGGAAAAGAATTTTTTATCCTTAAGTATAGTATGCGTTGATGCACTATTTGCGAGACACATATCATTGTCACTGATTGAGGATCCCACCTGATAAGTTTCTATATTTTTAAATATATCTTTTGAAAATTCAACTGAGCTTCGTGTTGATAATGTATTATGAAATAGAAGGATGAGAAAGCGAAAGATATAGGAGAAACAAGGGAGAGATTTTTTATTCCTTCAAGAATATTGTGGCTCATACAAAGGCTTCCTATTTATAGAGTTTAATACATGAATGCATATTAAATGTACAAATGAATACATATTAATCCATGCCAATTAATACATATTAATATATGAATAATAAAAGTCACAAGAATATTAATAATCAAGAGATTAATAGAGAGTTTATTGACATTCATAATATTGTTCATAATAAATAATGATTTATCTATAAGGTTTTGGAAAGTCATTGGCAACCCAATTTTCAGTGGGCTACCTTAGTTTGTGTGTGCTGCACAATCAAAAGATAGAAAGAAAAAAGGATAATTTAAGCCCTGTTTGATAAACTATTGAAAATTTTCAAACCATGGAAAATGAAATTTTTTCAATGGTTTTAATTTTTTAATATGTTTGATAACAAAATTTTAGGGAGCTCTTAATTGAAATTTTTAAATAAAAAATCATTGAAAATAATGTAGAAGCATATTTATCGTTGAATGCAGAAAATGCTCAATAAAATATTTTTTTAAAGTGACCATTTTATCCTTTTTTTTCATTTCTGTTTTATTTTCTCATTCATGCTACAATTCAGTTTGTGAATCTGTCTTCTCCTCCTCTTTTCTCCACCACCACAAACCCTAACCCCATTTCCAATTTTTCTCATAACTCATCATTTGCTAGATATTTCTATCTTTTTTTTTCATTTCTCTTTCAATGGTAGAGATTTGACCTTATGTTTTGCTTGTCTTTTCATCATTTTCTCCTCCCCTCTAGGGCTATTCATTATTTATTTCATTTTTTTTGTGCACTCGTTGTTTCGTATTTGTGCAAGGATTCTTATGTGTGTTTAGGGAATTTCATCAGCCTGGTTTGGCGGTGAAAATTCATGTCTTTTATTGGTTATTTTTTAAACATATTTATATCTTTTTTTGGATATTATGATTTATTTATGGATATGTTTCTAGTGATTTTCTTTTAAATAATAATTAATAATTGTAGTAAAAAATAAAATACTATTAGAAACTCTATTTATTTTTGATAATATATAATACAATGATAATAAGTGTAAATATGTAAAATACATAATTTTTAGTATTCAATATTTACAGTTATCAAATAATATATTTATCTTCAGAATTCAATTGTTAGTAACTTATCAAATAATTGTTATAATATAAATTTAACATTTATAAAATTAAGCACTTGATTTTTCAGTATTTATTTTTTAGCACTTAATTTTTTCACTTTATCAAACATCCCCTTAGTTTCTCTTCTAAAAAATTAAATATTTCTAAAAATTATGTAATAAATAAGGAGATAATAATATATATCTTTTTTGTCCCAATATTCTGCTATTCATGATGAGAGGGAGATAGAGCTCTCTGTTCTAAGATTTTTTGTGTTCATAAGAGGCAAATAGTATTTTTTTTGTTCTAATATTATTTTGTTCATGAGAGAAAATATAATTTTTTTGTTCTAATATTCTTCTATTCATGAGAGGCTTGTGGAGGATATACAATATTTGTGTAGAGCCCGAGATATTTGGACGAGATTACTTGTGTTCAATGCTATGATGTGTTAATAGAACAAGGAGACACCTAAAATATAATATTTTTTTCTTAGGAGATTTACATTTTGGTGTACCAAATATAAATAATTGAAAAAAATAATTTTTTTTGTGAAAAAAATAAAAAATAATCCATCAAAACACACAATAATTGTGTTTTGGTGCACTGCAAATCAATAACCCAATTTTGCCACTAATTGACACTTCATCTTAAAAAAATAAAAAAATAATAATTATTCCCTTATTATATCACATCAATGGTGCACACTTAAGAAGTTGGGATTCAAACCCACATGCTCACTTTGCAAGATAATACATTAATCACCTAGCTACACAAATAAATCAAATATTTGACACACACCCACATATATATATATATATATATATATATATATATTCTATGTATTTGTACATATTTAAACATAAACATTTTTATCTTTAAAAATGAACATATATAAATATATAGATGCAATTTTGTGTGTGTGTGTGTGTGTGTGTAGATGTTTATATATGTATATATATACATGAGTGTGTGTGTTTATGTTTATATATTTATATATGTTTATGTTTGTTTATATATTTATATACATTTATGTTTAAATATATACAAATACATAGAATATATTTATATGTATGTAAATTTTTTTGGAAATTGCTTTGTTTATTTCATGTCGCTGGGTGGTAAGAGTAGTATTTTTTAATGTTAAGCACGTGGGTTTGGATCCTAGCTACATAACTATTTATTGTTGACGTGATAGATCATGTCTTAATTAATTTCTTTTTTTTATTATTTTGTTAGTTGACATGTTAGTTGGGGGCAAATCAGGTTTCTTATTTTTAGTACACCAAAACATAATTATTTTGTTTTTCGGTGCACTTTATTTTTAATTTTTTTAAAATGTTCATTTCTTTCAAAAATATTATGTTTGATGCAACAAAATACAAGTCTTTTTTCTTTTCTCAGTCATTGATTATCATTCTTCCTCTAATAAGTTTATGGGCAGAACTTCTTTGTAAGACATAATCATAAAAATTAGCATTGTTAATTTCTTGCATGATGCTAATCATCTGGATCAATTATTCTAAAAAAAAATAACACTAAAAAATATTCATAACTTATTTTTTCAAATATCCAAGTTTATATATTTGTTTTGGAATTTACAATTTTTAGGGTTTTATATGCTAGAAATTATTTCTTGAATCAATACATAATTTTGCTGTGTTTAATTCTTCATGAATATTAATATGTGTAAATCATTATTTAGAACATGTTAGTCATATGAGTGGGTGTGATATTGTACTTTTGAACTTAAACGTTATATTGTTTTTTTTTTAAATTTTGGAATTATTGATATATTCTGATTTTTTTTTTTGTCATTGATATTTTATTGTTGAAACATTGAATAAAAACGTTACAAAAAATATATAATTTAATTTTTTTCCTTTTTTTTATTCTTAAATATAATTTAATTTAATTGTTTTTAATAAAATAAAAATTTCATTAAATTTAATTTTATTAAAATTGTACATTTTTAAAACAAAAAGTTACTTGTAAAATTGTTTTTGAAAATAGAAAATTTTCTTTTATATCAAAAAATATCTATTTGTTAGTGATTTTTTATAGTTTCAGAGTAATCAATAACATAACTAATTTACCCAACAGTTCATAACTCATATAATTTTCTCATTATCTCCATAAAGAAAGTTCTTCCTCCAAAATAGAAATACTCTAAAACAAATAACTCTAAGCTATTTTTTGATAAGATTAAAGAGTTTCATGCTTTTCTTTTTGTCAAGTATTTTTTTTCTTTCATAATTTATTTGATTTTTTCATTCTACCATGATATCTTCTATTCCAACCATATGATTGTTTGGTTTATCACAATTCTTTCTTTATCTTGCTTCTTACTCGATTCACAACATTTTCAATAATTTTCTGTCTTGCTAATTTTGACATCACGTCAAAAGTAATTCACTTTCTATAACTTACGTAAGTATCTTGAATATTATTATAATTTTCTTACGAACACTCGATGTTGTTTATTGGAGCATGTGAACTATGCAAATGGCTTTAATTGTACCATCTTGCCCCACCTATGGTTTTTTCTACTCAATCCACTGCTATAAGAATAAGAATTTTTAACGTCAACATCAAGGTCATTCCTCTAGTTTTATTATTCCTATTATTTTAGATTCTTCTTATACTATTTCTTTTTGTGATGTATATGCTCATTCTAAGAACACAAGAATAACTTTTATAGTTTTGCTAATAATTTTTTTTTGCCCCAAATCATATTTTATGATATTTGTGGTGGATATCATATTCTTTCCTTATCTGGAGGGTAATACTTTCTTACAATAATGGATGATTTTTACGTCACAACTTGGATATATTTAATGTGTTTTAAAATCCGAGACTTACACTTGTCTAACATATTTGTTTGCTCTTGTTGAAACTCTATTTATTACTAATGTTAACATTATTAGAAATGATAATGGATAAGATTTTTTCTCTCATCAATTCCTAACTTATCTTCATGACAACAACATTCACGAATGTACATTTGTTGAAACTCCTCAACAAAATGGTTTTGCAAAACATAAATACCAACACCTTCATAATGTTGCTCTCATACTATGTTTTCAAGCCGACTTTTCCTTTCATTTTATTGGGTGATTCTGTTATTACTATTGCATACATCATCAATAACATTCCCAATTGTACTCTTCAAAATAAATTACCCTTTATTTTGAAGAGTCCATCATCATTATTCAACTACGGTATCCATCTTTTTGGGTGCCTTTTCATGCACAAACTTTGTCACGATCAATATCAAACTCTACAATTCTTGATACGTGATCTATTTTTTATTCTTATGATGTCACTTATCTTGAAAAATAATTTTCATATAAGAATATTTCATGCACCTATTTCTCTTTTTTTTATCACTAAGCATTCCTCTTATGATCCCTAAACACACTTTGCTTATATCTAAAACACTTTTAAATCTTCCCCAACCTCCACCCCTTTCTGATACTTGATAAATTTTTTCTTTTTACTACTAAATGTGTCTTTCTCAGCTACCCTTACACTCAAAAAGTATTAAAACTCTATAATTCATGCTACACTATCCATTTTTTATTCTCATAATGTCACTTTCCATGAATAAGAATTCTCATTTGACAATATTTCACGCAGTTCTTGGGTTTTGACCTCATATTATTTTTTACTTGCTCTCACCTCATGTTTTGAACTCCAAGTTTAAAACATCCTCATTGGAAGGAGGTAATGCCTATTGAACTCCAAGTTCTAGAAAGTAACATTGCTTGGATCCTTGATCATCTTTCTCCTTGTAAGAAATCTATTATTTGTAAATGAGTTTTCAAAACCAAACTCAAAGGTGATGGATTTATTGAGAAATGCAAAGTTAATAGGTTTCCAAGGATCTCACTCAAGTTGAAGAACTTGACTACCATGAAACTTTTGTTCTAGTAGCCAAAATGACTATTATTTGGTATTTAGTGTCCATTGGTGATACAAAATATTGAATAATTCATCAACTCCATGTTCAAAATGCCTTCTTACATGATGATCTTGATTAAATTTACATGACATCGTCTTCTAGTTATTGCATTAATGGAAGACCCATGTTTGTCAACTTAGAAAATCTCTATATGGTTAAGCAGGCTTCCTAGAAATGGGTTTTCAAACTAACTACTATGTTTCTAGATGTAAGTTTTCATGAGTTTAAGGCTACTCACATTATTTACCCTTATTATTAACATCGATATCATTGTGGTTCTTGTTTATATTAGTGACACCAGAGTTACTGGAATTACTCTTCTCAATATTAAGTTTCCCACTGAACTCTTCACTCACTTTGAAACTAAGGTTCTTAGCATTTTGAAGTTCTTTCTTAACCTCAAAGGTACATGTTCTAGATATGCTTTAGATATTCTCTCTTCTAGTGGCCAACTTGGCATCCATATTACCTTTTTTTCTAATGGAACAATATTTTAAGCTTTTTAATGAATATTGGCCTCTACTTCTTGATCGCAACATTTATCATCTTATTCAGTAGGTTTAGTCAAAAAAATGAATAGATTATAATAAGATATTTTTTTTATAGTAAAGATATCTTCTATTCGAGTAATTTTGAGTTTTGCTGGTAGCTTGAACATATAAATTGATCAACTTAATGTGATGACTATATTTTTTTCATAGTAACCTTTATGAAACTCTACTTAGATCAGCATGAGAAATTCATCATGGAGGTGAAGGAATATCTTGCTTGTAAATTAAACAAGAGCTTGTATGATCTTAAATAAGCTCCTACATATTGGCACAAGGAATTTTATTCATTTATTGAATCTGATAACTTTTAGCACATATCTTTTGACTATTATGTATTTGTTAGTATTTAGTCGAGTGATGATAAACTTATACTTTTACTATACTCGAATGACATGTTTATCATTAGTCATAATGAAAACAATTATATGTCAAAAGATACAATTCATGTAAGGTCAAAAGATACAGGCTAAACTAAACCCAATAAAACTTGAAATCGATTATATGTGAGACATAACTTTGTACAAAATATACAACACACAATTAAAACTAGATATGTAATTAAAACAATTGAACTTAAAAAATTGGAGCCAATAATCAATGATCTGACCAAACAAAGTCTTGCAATAATATTCAACTATACCCATCAAATACACAATCAAACAAAATTCTCATCTTAAATAATATAGTCTAAAATAAAAGTTCATCAATTTGGGAGCATGAAACTTATGAACATTAAAGACCATATAATATTTTTTTTAAGTAGCCATATTATTTTTGTTGCACTTATATAGCATATGAGAATGATGAGAGCACTTGTTTTTTTGTTTATTCTTAAAAAATTTTATCTTTATGTTGCATCTCATTTCATATCATTTTATTACTATTTTAAAATATAAATTCATACTAATTATAATTTTCATTTATTTTATTCTTTATTTATTTGAAAAAATAACTTTTCTCAATGTTAATTTTCCAAGTCATAAATATTTTCAAACAACAATGAGGGTAAAATATCAATTTAAAAGTTGTTATCTTACATGATATATCTAAGGAAAAAAATATTTCCTTTTATGAATCTTTGCTACTCTATTAAAATAATATACTCTTATGAGTTTCTTTGAATTAAAAAGGGTGATCTTTTGAAATACGGCTTAATTATAAGGATACTAGTAGAAATACCAAAATGAAGTTGTGATACCAAATATGAAGAACAAAGCTTCTTGCACAAAATATGAAGAACAAAGCTTCTTGCACCAAATATTAGAGATTATTTATTCACCCTTATCGAATTGGGTATGATATAAGATGATAGTACTCTAGCTCTGAAAAAACTTATCAATATAAAGGAAGTCCACCTTTATTTAGGCTTGAGGATATTTGGTTGGTGGAATTCAAGGAGTGGTTAAAGTTGTGGTTGGAAAGGAATTGTTAGTGGGTTTCTTTTTTTTTCTAGTAGTCAAAATGAAGGTATTGAAGATTATATTGAAAATGTTGATGTTAAAGGTGTTTGATAACATTGAGTTAAAAAGATTATGACTTTAAGTGATTATTTAGATAAGAAGGAAAAATAGAGGACTCTAGCTATAGAAGTGGAAGCCTAAAAGAACATGATAGAAAATTTTGAATATTAGGCATTATAGTATATAATTTGTTTTGTTTAACAATTTGTTTTTCTTAGTTCTCTATTTTATTTAAAGGTGCATGTACTGATACATTGAGAAATTGGTCATGTGACACTATGATAATAATGGGGGTCCCGTGGACCAGTCAATGGGCTAGAAACATTTTTGGAGCATGAACCATTCCACTTTGTTCATCAGACTCATTCTGTTTATAGAACCCAATTTGTTTTTCCTATAAATTCATTGTCTGCATAATTTTTTTTGTGTGCTCTATTCTTCATTTCTCTCTCTCTCTCTCTCTATGATTTTGTACCGTAACATTTGATTATTAATCTATAAGCACTGAGTACTTTTCAGGTGGACGTAGTTAATCATATTGAATGGCTAGCCAACCACGTTAAAAATAGTGTTTGATTGTTGTGATGTGCATTGTTTATATTTCTACTCAATCCAATAGTTTCGCATAATCACTATCAAGAGATAAGAAATTTTAACATGCATTATTATAAGAGATTATATGGTGCCAAAAAAATTGAAAAAATTAATGTTGAAAGGAGACAAGAATACAATGTTATTTTATTTTTTCCATAAAATAAGAGAAATTACATGGATAGAATTATACTAAGATAAGGTCTGATGTAATATTGTTCAAGGAGGAGGGATTCAAAGGGCAGACGAAGTTATGGTAGGAAGGAATTTATGTTAGTAGATTTCCTAATTTTGTTCTAGACAAAACTAAAGGCCTAGAAGATTAGTCTAAAAGTCTATAACAAATATGTGTTTGACAATATTGAAATTATAAAGGCTATAGCATTAAATCAAGTACTTTTTGTGATGAGAAAAAAAAATAAATGACTTTAGCTCGAGAAGACATGAAAACAAAAAAGAAAACCCATCACCATTTAGGATTGAGATCATGTAGTTCAAGAAGCAATTCAAAGAGTGATTGTAAGTTGTGGTGAGAAAGGATTTATGTTAGAAAGACTTCTAATTTTGTTTTAACTGACAAATTGAAGATCTTGAAGATTATTCTAATGGAGTGTAACTTAGAAATATTTGAGAATGAATAAGTTAGGACGGTTGTGGTGTTAACTCAAGTGAGTTTTGGGATGAGAAGGAAAACATAGTGCTCTAATTCTAACCCAAATGACTCAATGCTAAATCTAGATGATTTTAGCATTAAAAAAGTGGATCGATTACACCTTCTCAAATACTGAATTGCCCAACTCAACCTAGCCAAAAAACATGTCCTAGCCATAGCAAGAAGACCCTGCTCACACCATGTCGCACTTAGGGTTGTAATATGGATGTAACATGGGCTACATCATGCACTAATAGCGTTAGCCCTTATAGTTGCACAATAGAAAGAACTTTCATAATATAATAAGCTAGACTAACATTTCTATTTTATATTTCTCTTCTAGCAGGCATGCCTAGGTAAGATTGGTCATGCATCTCACATTTACTTTGTTTTATTATAAGAAACTTGGTGGTGCCAAAAAAAACAAGGAAATTATAGTTGAAAATAAGGGGACACGGATACAAGTTTCTTCTATTTTTTCTCAAATATAGAAGAAATTATGTTGACATAATTATGGTGAATGAGGCTTCATTCAAAATGGATTCTAAAAATAAAAAATGTTAGAACTTTCTAAAGATTTCTTTTTGATCCAAAAAAATTTAGGTTTGAGATTGAGAGGTTGCAATTTAACAACTTAGAGCGTTCTAATGCACTAAACTTGGAAGATCCTTTTTTGGAGAAAGAGGTGTATGAAGCTTTGGCAAATTATAGTAAGGATAAAGGCATTAGACCATACAATCTATGGTTATGTGATTGAAAGAGAAGGGATTGACTGAGTAGTTGAAGGTTTGATGGGGAGGAATCTATGTAAATGGGTTTCATTGCTTTGTTTAAAATTTGAGGGGCCATGACTCTGCTTAAGTTTGATGGCATGTGGTCGATGTAGAAGGAATACAAGGAATGGTTGGCCAAAAAGGATTTATGTTGGCGATTATTTTTTTATTCTAAGCAAGATTTTAAAGTAAAAAAATGATAAGACAAAATTTAGATCAAATACATTTATGTTTTAGAATATTGGATTATTACAATACATACTATCTATAAGGTGATCATAATAAAGATGTAGATTTTAAGATGTAAGTGTGACTAAAAACTCATAGGGATAATGCTTAAGTTAAAAAAATTAAAAATTATTTAAAAAAACTTAATGTGACAAGTTTGTGGATAATATAATAGAAGATGTAAATGATTACGAATTGAAATAAGATGATAATAGAAGATGTAAATGATTAAAAATTTAAATAAGTTGATAAAATAAATTAGTGGGAGGATTTGTGTAAAAATTATATATTACTTGTAAAATTAAAATTTATATATTTAACCATCATAATATTGAATATGTACTTTGATGATTATAATGAGCTAAAATAAAGGCTTGCAAATTATTTTGGAGTGAAATAAAGAGATTTGTGCTAATGTTGAAGATAGGATAGTCATGGCTACTGGTGGGAATAGATGTTGGCTAGTTTTGCATGGTGACTTAACCAAGCACATTGGTCTAGAATTTATGGGCCAATATACCCAAGCTAAGTGGGTCCTAACCTAACCTAGACCTCCAAGCCAATATTCTACTTTCAACCTGATTCAGCATGACTCATATTCCTACTTCTAGTTGTGCCATTAAATAAATATGGATTAGCAAAAAAAAAATAATAAAGAACTAGCTTTAAAAGAAATAAACCAAAAAAGGAAGCCATGAGAGATTTTGAAAAATGAGTCATATCGGTAGTGATTGCATGGTGGAAACAAATAAAGAGAAGTATGGTTAAAAGAAAAAGACAAGAATATGAAATTTATTTTTTTATTTTTTCTATAAAATAGAAGAAATTATATAAAGACAAAAATTATCATAAAAAGGCTTGGCTCACAAATGAATATGAGATTAAGATTTGAGGTTATGTGATGGAAGAAAAAGGGATTCAAGCAAAAGTTGAAGTTGTGATGCAAATGGATTTATGTCATCAAATCTACAAATCTTATTATAGCATCTAAATCATAAGCCTAAAAGTTGAAGAGAGGGAGGAGAAAAGAAAGGAAACTGGTTATGTTGAAGTTAGGAATGTGATGATGTTATGTCAAGTGAGCTTTGGGATGAATATAAAAATTGAGGTCTTTAGCTTTGGAAGAAGTGGCAGCTAGAAAGGAAGCCCAACTTTATTTAAACTATTGGTTATGTGGTTAGAGGGATTGAGAGAGTAGTTGACATTATAGTGGAAATTAATTTATGTTAGTGGACATTCATATTTTGTTTTTCTAGAAACCAAATTGAAGTCCTTGAAGATTTTTATAAAGGAGTGGAATAAAAAGGTATTAGATAACAATAAAAGAGATTGCATGGCACAAAAAAAAGACAAAATTATGATCAAAAGAAGAGAACATAAATACAAGTATTTTCTTTTATTTTTATCGTAGATTAAATGAAGAAATGATGAGAACAAAACTATGATACATGTGACTTGACTCAAAGATTTATGAGATTAAGATTTGAAATTATATCGTTAAATAAGAGATTCAAGGAGTAAATGAAGTTATGGTGGGAAGGTATTTATGTCAATAGATCTCATAGCTTATTCAACAACTAAACTAAAGACCTTGAAAATTATTCTAAAGGAGTAGAAAAAAAAAAGGTATTTTGAATTATTGAAATAAGGAAGATTATGGTGTCAAGCCAAATGAGTTTTTGGATAAGCTTGAAAAGCAAAGGACTCTAACTCAATAAGAGATAGATGTTGGAAAGAAAGGCACTAATAATTTTTAAAAATAGAAAACATAATGTGGATTAAATTATGGCACATGAGAGCCTTGGCCCACATGAATTCTAAGATAGATAGGGCCTAGGGGTGTGTTTAGAGCTTTCTAATGGTAGCTTCGTGATTTGAAAGACTGGATGCCTAAGATTGAGAGGTGGCACTGGTAGTTTGATTATTGTAGAGTTTTTTGAGGTACTAAAATTAGAAGATGTGTGGGGAACTATCATAAATTATAGTGGGGATAAGGCCTTTGGTCTAGCTAGTTTGTTGCTATATGGTTAAATGTTGAAGGAGTAATGAATTAAAATGAGGTTTAACTTTTGATGAGAAAAATATTTATGTCATTGGATCTCTTAGTTTTGTTCTACCAGTCAAAGTAAATCCATAAAAGATTATTATTATAAAGAAATGAAATAATAAAGTTATGATATTAAATCAAGTTAATTTTGGGATGAGTAGGAAAAGTAGATAACTCTTGCTTCAAGAAAGGATTTTGACTCAATATTGTCTTGAGTATATATGGTTGGAGGCTTTCAATGAATAGTTGAAGTTTTGGTGTGAAGAGATTCATATTAGTAGGTCTCTTAGTTTTATTCAATTTGCTAAATATAAGGTCATAAAGATTATTATGAATGAGTAGAATAAAGACATGTTGGCCAATGTTAAAGTTAAGAAGGTTATGACATTATGTCAAGTGAAATTTAGGATGAACACTAAAAGTTGAGACTCTAGCTCCATAAGATGTGGAACATGGAAGGTTAAAAGGAAGTTAAGCCAAATTGTTTAGAATTTTATGAAAGATTGAGTTCGAATAACTTTTTTTTGGAGCAGAGGGTTCGAGGAGCTTTACACCCATTGGAAAATAACTTTTATATTATTGAGATAAAGCTAAATTTGGAAAATAGCTTTACACCCATTGGAAAAAGTTATTGGAATAACTTTTTTTTGAAGCCAATTTTGTTGGGATAAAGCCACGAAAATAAATTTTATATTATTATTTTGTAACTTATTAGGAGTTTGTGAAGGATAAGGTAATAACTTTATTTAAGGACTTGCATGAATTGGAAATTTTGTTAAATATTTGAATTTTAGAGTTAATTCCAAAGAAATGGGGTGTAAAGGATCAAAAAGATTTTACACCCATTAGTCTAGTGGAGGCAACTATACAAATGACTAGCAACTATGAAATTTAATAAGTAGAAAAAAATGTTGAGGGAAGTGATATAAAAGGTTAGGATGGGTTTGTGGAGGGTAGGTAGATTCTATTGTCAATACTAATGGCAAATGAAATTATTAATTATCTCCTGAAATTTAATGGAGGGGATGTTTTAACAAAATTAGACATAGAGAAATATTATGGCTATGAGTGGAGATTCCACTCCATTTGAGTTTGAGGTTATATGGTTGGAGGAGGAGGGATTCTAGAAGTGATTTTTGTTATAGTGCTAAGGCATTTACTTTAATATGTCTTCTAGATTTGTTATAATTTCAGATTGAGGGACTTGAAAGACTTAAGGACTTTTAGATCTAGAAGAGGTGGAAGACATGGCAAAATTTGGAAAGTGGATACTATTAAAAAAGATTGTATGGTAGTAGAAATTGAGAGATTTCAATTTAAAAGAATGATAGGACATAATTTTCATGATAAAAGGGTTAGTATTCAAAAAAGAAATTATGTGGATAGAATTATGGTTAATTAGAGTTTCTCTTGAATTGATTATAAGATTAAGGAAGATATTAGAGCTTCCCAATACCTCCACTTTGATATGACTTGAGATTAAATTATAGTATGATTGTTTAAAGTTTGTTTAGGCATTAAAGTTAGAAGAACATTTATGGAGAAGGATATGTAGAAATATCTAGTTGATTTTTGCAGGGAAAAAGCCTCTAGGAGTTAACTGTGGTGTTCTCTAGGTTGCTTTGGAATTGATGATAGTTGTGATGATGTTTTGTTAAAAATTAAAATATTAAATTAAACATGTTTTGGTGTTACTTCCAAATGAAGTAGGTGTGATGGGCCTAATGGATTTCAAACATATTAGCCTAGTGGGGCAACTATAAATTTAGTTTGGGCATTTTATTACTTAATTGATTGAGGAAAGTGGTATCTTGGGACCATTTCTTGTTTGTGGAGATGAGGTAGAATTTGGAGATAATTTTATTGAAGAAAAAGTTTTATCATAGTTTTTCAGAGAGGATTCATCAATAAATGAAAGTGGTGGATTAGATTGTGTTTCTATGTAGCAAGTTTTTTAGTTAAGATAAATGGTAACTCATGTTTTTTTTTGAAGTTAAAGGGGTTTTAGCCTTTTAGGTATGGGGACCACCTCATCTCTATTTAGTTTTTATTGTAACAAATCCATTTAGTTGCATGTTAAAAAGTGCTATGGAAGTATTTTTTATTTTGGACTACATGATAAATGGTAGCAATGAGAATCTTGTAGGTTGATTATGTAGTTACAGACCTCTAATGATCAATCAACTCATCTTAGTTAGTTGATCATGTAGTTCGAGGTGATTTTCAAGCTAAGATTAAATCTGAATAAAAGTAAATTAATTCTAGTTTTTAGGATAATATTGAGGATCTTGTAGGAGGGCATGTCGAAAATTTATCATGTAGAAGTGATTATATATTTCAAGGGAGGTAGATAACATTTTTTCACAATGCTTTGTCAAATCTTCCCATTTATTATGTTTAATATTATGTCAACCAAAGAAGTTTGTGTTAATGTTAGAATTATTTCAGAAGAATTTTTTTTTAGGGCACTAAAAAGAAATTATCATTCTATTAAATGGTATGTTTTTTGATTGAACAAAAAAAATAAAGGATTAGGTGTTAAATGTATTTCAACCCTAAGATATGGCCCTCCTCGACAATTGAAAATGACATTTCGTGAGGAGTTGGAGGTGGTGAAAGAGATCTACATGGGTGAAATCAATACCACCAACCACCCCCCCCCCCCCCCCCCCCCCCCCCCCCCCCCCCCCCCCCCCCCCCCCCCCCCCCCGATCTCATTATGATTGGGGGATTGAGGTGGCAAAGAGATTTTTGGGAAAAACTACAAGAGATGAGTATGTGGGGAATGGAAGGATATGGTTCTTTGGATATAAGATAGAAATGAAAATCTTGTGGCTAAGTTTCACTCCCACATCTTAGAGCTAGGAGACTGTTATGAGCTCCTATTAAGCATTATTTGGCTTGTTGGATTCAACCCAAGGTTAAGCATTCTTCATGGGTTTGTGTGGGGAAAGCCTTGTCTCTATACCAATTGCATATATGAGGGGATGAGCTCTTGCTTAATATATGTTTTTTTTTGTGTCATGAGAGGGAGGAAATGATGTGTCATCTTATCATATTGTGTGACAAAACAAGGTGTTATGAGATTTACTATTCTTGCTGTTTGGAGTTGCATGAGTACTTCCTTGATCTGTTGGAGATGCACTTCTTCAATGGCATGGTGCCTAAGTGGACAAGAGGCATAATAGGCTTGGAACCTATGTTTATTTATACCTATCTAAGATAGGGAGTTGGAGGTGATGGAGATGTTTCTGAGGCAACTAAAAGAGAAAAGAAAGAGTGGGATGGGGGAGGATAAGATTTTGGATGGAAGATAAAAATGAGAAGTTTTTGATGATGTCCCTATATCAAAAACTATTTACTATATACATTATATTATATATGTCAAAACTATACAGTTATATATACAACTATATATATATATATATATATATAATGTATATAGTTAGTTTAACGTATACATACATATATTGTTTCACAAATACATACATCAATGTATTGGTAAACAATTACATTAGATAAATTATATGTTTATATATGTTAAACAATATAATGGCATGTATACATATTTAGGTAAACATTATATGTTAAACGTATATAATATATGTGGCATAAAAATACATAGTTATATATTTGAAAACTATATATGTTATTTATAACTATATAATTCTAAGCCATACATATAACTATATGCATTTAATATATATTATTTACCTATATATGTATACATACCATTATATTGTTTACCTATGAATGTATGTCATTATATTGTTTGACATATATAAACATATAGTTTAAATTATGTTATTGTTTACCTATACATATGTTGGAGGTAAGATATTTGGACCATGATTATTCAAAACTACATAATATTAGGAATAATGATTGGTTGATACAACAATGGAAGTAATAAGATCAATAAACCAAGGGTGTAGAAACCTCAATATCATATTTATGTAAAAGTCCAATTATGTAAAAACTAAAGTCCAAATGCGGATGTGCCAAATCGAACAATGTGTGTTAAAGACTTATTCACACATACTTTAAGTTTATAAAGCACATAATATCCAAAATTTTATTTTAGACTAAAATATATTTTCTTGGAAATAAAATGATAGAAATGATGTGTCATCTTATCATATTGTGTGACAAAACAAGGTGTTATGAGATTTACTATTCTTGCTGTTTGGAGTTGCATGAGTACTTCCTTGATCTGTTGGAGATGCACTTCTTCAATGGCATGGTGCCTAAGTGGACAAGAGGCATAATAGGCTTGGAACCTATGTTTATTTATACCTATCTAAGATAGGGAGTTGGAGGTGATGGAGATGTTTCTGAGGCAACTAAAAGAGAAAAGAAAGAGTGGGATGGGGGAGGATAAGATTTTGGATGGAAGATAAAAATGAGAAGTTTTTGATGATGTCCCTATATCAAAAACTATTTACTATATACATTATATTATATATGTCAAAACTATACAGTTATATATACAACTATATATATATATATATATATATATATATATATATAATGTATATAGTTAGTTTAACGTATACATACATATATTGTTTCACAAATACATACATCAATGTATTGGTAAACAATTACATTAGATAAATTATATGTTTATATATGTTAAACAATATAATGGCATGTATACATATTTAGGTAAACATTATATGTTAAACGTATATAATATATGTGGCATAAAAATACATAGTTATATATTTGAAAACTATATATGTTATTTATAACTATATAATTCTAAGCCATACATATAACTATATGCATTTAATATATATTATTTACCTATATATGTATACATACCATTATATTGTTTACCTATGAATGTATGTCATTATATTGTTTGACATATATAAACATATAGTTTAAATTATGTTATTGTTTACCTATACATATGTTGGAGGTAAGATATTTGGACCATGATTATTCAAAACTACATAATATTAGGAATAATGATTGGTTGATACAACAATGGAAGTAATAAGATCAATAAACCAAGGGTGTAGAAACCTCAATATCATATTTATGTAAAAGTCCAATTATGTAAAAACTAAAGTCCAAATGCGGATGTGCCAAATCGAACAATGTGTGTTAAAGACTTATTCACACATACTTTAAGTTTATAAAGCACATAATATCCAAAATTTTATTTTAGACTAAAATATATTTTCTTGGAAATAAAATGATAGAAATCTAAAATTCAATACAGCTACGTAAACAATAGATTTTGAGGTGAAAGCTCTAGATCTGTTTGTGTGTTATTCTTTAGGTGATAGTATCGGTTCACTAGATCTATGGCTTGGAATCACCGATGTGGTTATGTCGTGATGACTAGACTGAACAAAGATTTCATTTGTAGCTTTTCAAATCTTCAAACATTATCCAAACTCCAATTCCACATGGCAACTAATCCTACAAATAAATAATAATAAAAGTAGTATCCACTCTCCAGAAATATGTTATAAAAGTTAAGGAAGGAGTACATGCACAAAAATGCACAAAAATGCACAAAAATATTTAAACACATTTTAGCACTTTTGTCAAAGATAAACCAGAAAAAAAATTAGAAATACAAACTTCAAAACAATAACCAAGACACATTGTTTCTATCAATAACACACCAAAAATAGAAAAACCAAACATACACTAACAACAGAAGGTAACCCATAACACCATCAAATATGAAAAATGCAGCATTGCAGCAAAGGAGAGAGGGACTAGACCATGCACCAAACTGTAAAGGAGAAAACATGCACACTAGTGGACGACCACTAGAACATGCACACTAGCAGACAACCACTTGAACATGCACACCAGCAAATAGCCACTAAAACACACACACCAGCAAACAAATATTAAAACACACACATCGGTAGACACAACTAGAACACGCACACTAGCATAGAACCACTAGAACACACATGCAAGTAGGAATGAAAAACAACAAAAAACCAACTCATCTCCTTCAGTTTATTTTTTTAAATGTTTGGATGGGGGCACTCCCCATCCGAGAGGGCACCATGTGTGACCTCTTTTTCTAAAATGGGTACATTCTCATTTTGCAAGTGTTTATTATTTTTTTAAAATTAAAACAAGAGATTTTACACCGTGTTCTTGGTCTACATACATCATGGATAAAACTAGTCTAGCCAACTCATGTAGACTTAATAAATCTTTTTCTATGCCCTAGCTAGGAAGACTCATATTAGCACATGACTTAAAGAAATTAAACTTTACTAATGAAAATGATTTCGTGAACATATCAGTGATATTTTTGTTCACGTATACTTTTTTGAGTACGACAAACTTTTCATCTAATACATCCCAAATCCATTTATACCACACATTAATGTGTTTAGACCTACTATATAAGATCAAATTTAATAAGAGATATATAGTATTCTGACTTTTATATCATACAATGTATGTATCTAGTTGCACATCCAAGTCTCTAAGAAATATTTTAAATCCTAAAGTTTTTTTTTTGCAAGCTTTAGTAGCTGCAATGAACTCGACCTTAGTGATGGATAATACAAAAACTTTTATAACTTGAATTATCAGGATATAGCTCCCCTTCTAAAAGTTATTAGATAATCTAAGATGGATCAATGTGAATCCAAACCATCGGCCACATCATAATTAGTGTATATAAGAAGCATGAGTTTTAAGCTACCCAAATACAAAGATAATTGAGAAGTCTTTCATAAATATCTTAGGATATATTTCACTGTAGCCAAGTGATATCTGCACGAGTTAGAAAGTAAATGACTAACAATACCAACAACGTATGCTATATTTGGTCTAGTGTAAACCAGCATACATATGATTTTCAATTAATGAGGCAAAAGAGACAAGTCTTATGTCTCTCCTTTCCTCATCAGTCTTGAGACTATACTTAGTACTCAACTTAGAATATTTAGCTAAGAGATTTGGGACTGACTTAGCATCTTTTATGAAAAATCATTCAAGAATTTTACTAATATATTCTTGAGATAACCATAAATGCCTAGAAGGCCTATCCAAGATGTAACTCATCCCTAAAATCTATTTGTCTGGGCCTAAGCCTCTCATAGAAAAGACTTTTATTTTTTTTTCTCCCTTAATCTTCTCAATATGTGCTCTATTATAGCTAATGATTAACATGTTGTCTATATACAATAATAGTATGAGTCTGTCACCCAACAAACGACCAAAAAATATATAATGGTCACAAGATATATACTAAAAGTCATGAAACTCTATGAATGAAAAGAATTTCTTGCACCACTACCTAGGAGCTTGTTTAGGACCATACAAACTATTGTTTAATTAGTTTGCATACAAATATTTCTTACCTTCTATAATGAACCCACCAAACTAATCCATATAAAGAGTCTTGTGAAGGTGACTATAAATAAATAGAATCTTTATATTTAATTGATCAATTTCTAAGTTTAAGTTAGTAGCCAAACTCAAAACTACTCGAATAAATGATATTTTCATTATGTGAAAAAATATCTTATCAAATTTAATATTTTTTCATTTGACTAAAATTTTTGACTACCAACTTAGTCTTGTATCTCAGTTGAGAGTCATCATTACTGGGTTTTAGTCTAGATAACCATCTAATTTTCAAAGCATGCTTCCCTTTCGGTAACGGTACCAAATCATAAGTCTGGTTGCCGTGAAGTGACTTCATCTCTTCTTGCATAGCCCGGATTCATTCTTCTTTATTCTCAAGAGAGATGGCTTGCTAGAATGTCTCATGTTTGCCTACATCCTTGAGTAATATGTAAACATGTGATCTAGAGGACACATGGCTAGGCCTAGATAATCTTTTCAGTTCATACTGAGATGTATCATCATGAACAACTATGTCTTACCCAATGCTAGCTGAAATATGATTCCTCACCTCCTCAATAAGTTTATCCTATGGTTCTGAAATATCAGGTATATTTTATAGCACAAAAATATTTGGTGTACCTTGAGGCTTAGAATCATTAGGTAGCTGCTCAATTCCTTCATCTTAATTAGATTGATCTCTAGAAGGAACTAGCATCATATCTATGCAAATAGAAATTTCTATGGAATCACTCTCCTTTCTTCTTGAATGACTATCATCCATAAATTGGTCCTCTAGAAAAATTACATATCTACTCTGAACAAGCTTCTTGGAAATTGGATAAATTAGATCACACGATCTATACCCAATCTTTTCATGTCCATAGCCAATGAAGATGCATGGACATACAGTATCATCAAGTTTAGATCATTCATCTTTTGAGATATAAATGTAGGCTTTACAACTAAAAACTCTTAAATGATCATATGAGATATCTTTCCCAGTCTATACTTTATTGGGAACATCTCATTCTAGGGTTGCAGTAGGACACATATTGATAATATCAATGGTCGTTTCTCCCAAAAATTCCTTGGAAATATGCATGCAAGAAATATGCATCAAACTCTCTCCTCAATAATCTAGTTCATCCTCTCAGCAATGCAATATAATTGTGGTATCTTGGTTGTTGTCTATTCACATCTAATATCATTTGATACATAAGAGTTATCAGAATGTATGAAAATCTTTATCTTTCATTTTTAATGCCTATGCACATACTATTAGTCTCTCTCTCAACTTTAACATGAAATATATCCAAGTGTATATGTCTAATACATGCTTTCTCTCAACTTTAACATGAAAATATTGATCTTTCATTTTTTGTGTATATGCCCATACTTTGTAATCGTTAATGAATGTGACAAAATAAAGAGTCCCACCAAGTGTTCTACTCTTCGTGGAGTAGATATCAAGAAAAATAAGATCAAGAATATTTCATCTCAACTATGGTGGATGAGAGTAAAAAGATGCTCCATAAATATTTCTAGCCATATAGACCATAAACTCATCAAGAGAATATTCCTAGTCGAATGGTGCTAAAGGCCCTTCTCGCTCACGTGACCAAGTCTCTATTCCAAATACTAATATTTCTCTTGTCATTAACAACATATACCTGATCTCACTTTTTCCTGAGTGACATACAAAAATATTCTAGTCTAAATAACTATCTATTTTTAAAATGAGCCTTGTATCTCAATTGAAATTCCTCATCACCGAGTTTTAGTCTAAATAACTATCTAATTTTCAAAGCATGTTTCCTTTTTGGTAAAGGTACCTGATCATAAGTCTAGTTGACATAAAGCAGCTTCATCACTTCCTGCATAGCCTGAATTCATTCCTCTTTATTCTCAAGAAAGATAGTCTTCTAAAATATCTTAGGTTTGACTACATCCTTGAGTAATATGTAATCATGTGATCCATTGGATAAATGGTAGGGCCTAGATAATCATTTTAGTTTAGACTAAGATGTATCATCATGAACAACTAGGTCTTACCCAGTGCCAGCTGGAATATGATCCCTCACCTCCTCAATAGGTTTATCCTATTATTCTGAAATATCAGGTATATCCTATAGCTCAAAAATATTCGATGTATTTTGAGGCTCGGAATCATTAAGTAGCTACTTAATTCCTCCTTCTTGATTAGATTGATTTATAGAAAGAACTAGCATCATATCTATGAAAATATAAATTTCTATGAAATCAATCTTCTTTCTTCTTAAATGACTATCATCCATAAAT
Source organism: Sapria himalayana (assembly GCA_029783825.1). Taxonomy (NCBI): domain Eukaryota; kingdom Viridiplantae; phylum Streptophyta; class Magnoliopsida; order Malpighiales; family Rafflesiaceae; genus Sapria; species Sapria himalayana. The sequence continues at coordinate 1,505,738 of JAREIK010003203.1, forward strand.
TGGTCCTCCATAAAAATTATATAACTTCTCTAAACACACTTATTGGTCCTCCATAGCCAATGAAGATGCATGGACATTTATTATCATCAAGTTTAGATTATTTATCTTTTGAGATATGAACATATGCTTTGTAGCTAAAAACTCATAAATGATCATATGAGATATCTTTTCCAGTCTAGACTTTATTAGGAACATCTTCATCTAAAGCAGAAACAAGACACATATTGATAATATCAATAGTCATATATTTATAGCTTCTCCCCAAAATTCCTTGGAAATATGCACACAAAGAACATGCACCAAACTCTCTCCTCAATAGTCTAGTTAATCCTCTCGGCGATGAAATATAATTGTGGTATCTTGGCTTGTGTCTTTTCATGTCTAATATCATTGAATACATAATAGTTATCAGAATGTATGGAAATCTTGATCTTTCATTTTTAGTATATATGCCCATACTATCGGTCTCTCAGCTTTAACATGAAATATATCTTAGTGTATATGTCTAATGCTAAACTATAAGTCTATCTCTCAACTCTAACATGAAAATCTTGATCTTTCATTTTCAGTGTATATGCCCATATTTTGTGATCATTAATGAATGTGACAAAATAAAGAGCCCCACCAAGTGTTCTGCTCTTCATGGAGTAGATATCAATATAAATAAGATCAAAGATATTTGATCTCCTCTATGGTAGATGAGTAAAAAGATGATCCATAAATATTTTTAGCCATACAGACCATATACTCTCATCAAGAGAAGATTCCTAGTCGATTGGCAAGATATTCCTTCTGTGGAGAAGATTCTCCTCCATAGAAGTTTAGATAGCCCTTTTGGGTTGGATCAAAATCTCGTTTTGATACTAATTATTATGGGTAAGATATTTGGATCATGATTATTCAAAACTGCATAATATTGAAATAATGATTAGTTGATACAACAATGGAAGCAATAAGATCAATAACTCAAAAATGAAGAAACCTTAATATCACATTTATATAAAAGTCCAACACTATAAAAATCAAAGTCCAAATAGAAATGTGCCAAATTGAACAATATATGCTAAAGATTTCTAGGATATAAAATCCTAAAAATCTAAAATCTAGTACAAATATGTAAACCTAAGATTTTGGGGTTAATCCTCTTATTATCTTTCCATGTTATTCTTTATGTGATAGCTTCAGATGTGTCTCGATTGCTGGACTAAAGAAGAGATTCTATTTATGGCTTTTAAAATCTTCAAATGCTATCCAAGCTCCAATTCTACAAGAAAATGAATCCTACAAATAAACAATAACAAAAGTAGTGTCCACTCTTTAAAAATATGTTATAAAAGCAAAGTAACGAGCACACACATAAAAATGCACAAAAACATTTGAACATACTTTATCATTTCTCTCAAAGATAAACCAGAAAAAAAAATAGAAATATAAACCTCAAAACAACAACCAATACATGATGTTTCCATCAATAACACACCATAAATAGAAGAACCAAACATGCATTTGCAACAGAGAAAACCCCAATGCATCAGCAAACATGGCACTAAATATTTTATTTAGTGTCATCCCAGCAACCATGGTACTAAATATAAAGTGAACTTTAAGCCCACCAAACATGCTACCAATATCACATATGCACGCGAGTATAATGAAAATAGTTGGAGTGTACACAGACAAATATATGTTCGTCGTGTTATAAAAAATTTTTAGGAATTTCATAAAATAAATTCTTTTGTCCTAGTCAAAATCATCAATAATAAGTTTATCACTCTTACTAATGACATAGTCAAATATTACATGTTCATATCCACTACATGACTCTAACATCTTGTAAGAATAATTCTAATGGTATCTCATATTTATTTATAATTTCTTCTTTGGACTTGTAGACAAATAGAGACTACCAAACTCTTATTATATGCTAGAAATCTTATAATATTTTAGTGAGTTTCTTATTTTTTTTCTAATGCAAAGGAAACAACTTTCATTTCTGCCCACATTATCATGTTAATAACATGATACTTGTACCTAATCTAAAAAATCTCACATAATGGCTCATCTCTAATGATCCTAACAAACATACTAATAGATACTTTATTATTAGATGTATTATTAAATATGATACTAAATATTTTATGGTGAATATCATAATCTCCAAAGATTATCGTAATGCACTCACTTATGACAAGATCATCATGAGGATGGAAAATCTCAAGATATTCTAAAATTCTTTTATATAATTTCTATGTAGAATCTACATTATGGGCAGTGAGGCATACAAATAATACATCATAGTAACTAGTCTAGATATCTGATATCATGAACACCACTCCACCACACCCCTTAAATTTATTAATTATTAATAATATTTCTAACTTATAATATTTTATTATGTAGTTACTACTAATGGAGCTATGAATCTTATGATAAGTATGATAAAAGTAGGTATACATGATATTGACTACTTAATAATCCTCTAAAAAATCTAATCAAAATATCCCTGATCGAAATCAATTTAGTCATATATTTCCTCCCAAAATCATTGTGAAATATGGAGATCAAAGAAGTTGAACTAAATCCTAACTTCAAAGATAGTTAAAAATAGGTTATGCCGACACGACCCATTTTTTTTGGCATGGTCGTGACACCATGTCATGCCTGGCACAACACGGTGCATGGTCCACTAGTCAAGCACGGCATAGTGGGCACAGCCATGTCGACCCTGTCGTGGGTAAAAAATGGACGACCCCTTGATGGGGCGGTCAAATTCAAAAAATAATAATAAAACAGCTCAGGTGACCGTCCGATGGGGATCTAGTCAGGCGGTCACTCAGGATGGTTTATCATGACGTTGGGCCAGGCACATGGGTCATGCCTAGCCTGGCACGAAGTATAGTTCATGTTGGCCCAGCACGGCATGAACAGTGCCAAGGAGCAGCCCAGCCTAACTCGAGGCATGGTTACAACCCATGTCGGGCCAGGCCCCCGAGTCGTGCCTGGGCCACCTAACCCATTTCACACCTCTACCTATACTCATATATTTATTTATTTATTTATATTTAAATTTATATTTATATTATATTTATATTTATATTTATATTTATATTTATATTTATATATTTATATATTTGATAATATATAAATTGTGCTAATTATTCATTGACACCTCTATAATTTTTATTTTTTAATATCTTAAAGTTAATCCAAACTATTGAAGTTCTTGTTTTTATATTGTTGTCATTTTAGTTTCGGTCAAGACATGGGAGAAAACATAGTTTTGGCTTTTGACATTTCCTTAGAATTATTATTATTTATCTATATCTAAATCAATATTAATTTCAATATTATTATATTCACTATTAACTATTAGTTATAAACAAAGTAAAAAAAATATAATTTATATTTATAAACAAATTAAAAAAATACTCAAATTCTGGTAGCATTAGGCATAAGCATAACTACAATTGGAACTGCTACTTGTAAGTTGTGATTTGTTTTGTTATATAAAAATTATACTACCATTCTAGTTTCTAACTTCCAAAGGGCAGACAACGAGTAGAGCCACAAAGAAAAAGAAAAAATTAGAGAAAAAAAACACTAAATTGAGAATAAGAGATATTGACAGCAAAGGAGAGAAGAGAAGATGATATATATATATATATATATTTTTTTTGAGAATAAAAAATTCTAAACACGTAATCTATATTTTTAGCTTTTTTTATTAAAAAATTAAATTTTTTTATTTTTTTTATTTTTGATTTTTTTTATATTTAAATGGGCAAAAAAAACCTGATAGACATCTGATTTCTGTCCCCTATCCATTGAAATTAATTCCAATGGCCAAGATCTAAGTCTAGATGGCTTTTTTCTAAAAAAAATATGGGGACATGGATGGATGCACCCGATAGCAAAAGAGACTACTGTAACTAGTAAGGATATGCAAGCATTTGTATCGTGGTTGGCATAGGCCATGGCCATAGTTGTTACGTGGATCGAAGTCCCATGACTTGATGACCACGAGCCATTGGGACTTCTGTCCCAGCGTCATTCGTCATGCCAATATAGTGGGTTTCATTAAAAAAACTCATCATGTGGATGTGGCAAATACATTTAAATAAAAAATTTTAAAAAACAATTTAAAAAAAAATGGGTCTGAGCATGGGTGGGTCACAAAAATCTGGTTACCTGATTTTTTGTGACTTGTGAGTTGTGACTCATTCCCTTGGTTTCTAAATATTTTTACTATTTCAAATATGAATTTTCTCTGCAAATATTTTCACTATTTCATTGGTGTGGTAGATGTGTAGTGGACTTGCAATGCTCATATTATTCACCAAAACATGTAAAAGAGCATTGAATATTATTGGTCAGATATAGATCCAATGATGAAGAATCACTTAATTAATTGTGAATAAAATGTTTTAATTATAATTTATAATTTTTGTTAATTTGGACTATATGATTGTATAAAATGTTTTGTTTGTTAATTATTTTGGTTGTCATTTTCATTGTATGTGATTTTTTTTTACCCAATTTTATTATAACCAACACACACAACTTACAAGAAACTAAAATGTTGGCCGATTTAGGCCAACCCACCATCCTATGCACCTTTTGGTTCTATGCTCAGAATATAGATAAAGCCACAAAAAGAAATATGCCGCCAGAATGGAACGACTATTTTAATTTTTAAGTAATCAAAATCATACAAAATTCTTAACTTTAAAAGACGCTTTGCCAGTGCTCTCATCTTGCCTCACTTATCTCTCAGAGCTCCAGCAGCTTCGGTACTCTACCAATTCAGCCTTCATAGCAAAAAGACACAAACACCTAGAACTTAAAAGTAAAACATACTAATGTACCTGGATTCTTGATGCAACTACCATGCTCCTGCATCATAAAGGTAATCTTGTATACCTGAAAAAGGTACTCAAGTAGATTGTACGATCAACAACTTGAGCTATAATGAGACTGTCTACCTCATCGTCTAACTGTCGCTCTACATGATAATAGTAAATTCTCAACTAATGCGTAGATTTTGAAAATGATTATTCCGTCATGAAATGCTTGTCCATGAATCTGACATCATTGTGCTCTTTTCATATCTTCCACATTATCAGTAAAGAGATGTATCTTCTAATCAATGGTAAGTCAAATGGGATTTTTATGTTCGACAGATTATCCAATTTGAATGCTTGTTTAATTGTGACATTCAAAGTATTTAGGTTCAAGAATTATTCCATTATTCCTACCAGACACTCTGGGAGGCCTCACAGTGTGGCATCAAGTATAAACACTTGGATGCCAAGTAGAATCCCTTCATCTTTAATATGTCATCAGTTGGAATGAACTCATTCACAATGGTGCCACCCAAAGAAAGAAATTTTAACCAGAATATGCTTATGTCATATGCCTATATGATTTGATGTCGGGTCACCCCTCACGTGGAACATATCTCAGGCAGACTTGAAGGTGAAAGCACCTTTATTTGGCAACACACTGGTTTATCCACCATTCCCCTCCCAATCTTCTTTATTCATTCCATAATGTTAGGAGGAACTACCATATTAAGCTTATTATATCTCATTCATTCCATTTGAAAAATACTTTGACGAGTGTTTCGCGGGGACCCATCAACCCAAAAAACGAACTTAGCTTTTCTGACTCTATCCACTTATCATGCCAAAATGATACATCAATGGAGCCTAGCTTCCAAGCTATATATTTTTCCGTTTTCCCACTTTCTTTCTTGATTCTTCTCCATGTTTGCGTGTTAATGTATATTTTCTTCATGTCAAGGAATCCCGCTCTACAATACTTCTCTTAAAATTTTATTTATTATGTTCTGTTTGGTATGGAACTCCCACCATAGCTTCTCCTCCATCGCTCTCAAGATATTTCAAATATTCTTCAACCCCTAGCCCTCTTCTCCTCTTTGCTTATAGAATTTCACCCATTTTCTCCATCTTGAATATTTTAGTCCTTTCCCATGACCCCATAGAAACTTTGACATGTATCTTTCCATTGTCTTAATCACTATGAGAGCCGGTCTCACTGCCTGAATTAAGTACTTGAGGAGGGAGGCAAGGACGTGTTTTATCAACATGATCTTTTTTCCCTTTAACAAAAGCTTGTTAAACCATACTTCTATACAAGATTGGAACTTAGTAAAAATATCATCAAATAACATGCTCAAGCTATTTCCTTTGAATAGAGGATAGCCTATATATGTGATAGGCATATCATTTTTCTCCATCCTAAGATGTCTTTTGAGCTCTACCACCCCACTGGGTTTTGTCTTCACTTGACAGTAGAAGCCACTCTTTCGGTAATAGATAGACAGACCGAAAATCTGCTCATATCTTCGGAGCACCTCCATTATCTTTTTGATTGAGCTGCTTGATCCATTTATAAAGATGATGGTATCATCCGCGTATGCCAGATGGCTAACAAAAACTTGGCTACCCATGAGAAAGCTCACTCCTAAGTACTTCTCATAGATGTCATTATACTCCTGAAGAAGTACTCAACTGTCAGCACGAATAAAGCTAGTGACAATGGGTCACCTTAGTGGATGCCATGAGATGACTAGAAGAAACTTGATGATTCTCCATTAATCATAACTGAGAACCAGTTATGTAATTGTTTATTATGCTAATATTGTGCAGAATATAAATAGAGTAAATTAGGTTTCATTCTTAAAATAGTTTCAGATAATTCTTTTAAGAATTAATAACACATTTTTGAATGGAAAATATATATAAATTGTGTGTGAAAATTAATATTTTTAATAAACATAAATTAGTTTGACCAGATTAGAGAAACTAAATTTTTTAGATTTTGGAATTTAAAAAAATATAATTTAGAAAATTAATTTGGGATAAATTAAAAATTATTTGTCATATAATTAAAATTAAATTTAGCAAACAAAAATTGAATTATAAAGAAATAGCAAAAATATATTTTGGAACCAAAAAATATATTGTGTAGATTAAGCCAACTTCGGTAATGTTTTAGATAAAGTTTTAATTAAAAGATCTAAAAATATGAGAAAAAATAATTAACCAAAATTTGAGTATTACAAAAGTTTAAAAACTAAATTTTGATATTCAAATTCCATTTGTACCCACAAACAATACCTTAATCTAAATTATGTTTTTGGGTTCTGGTCCTATTGTTCATCATGGACATTTAAGAAAAAAAACAAATTTAATTATGCATTATTCATTCTTATATATCATATTATATGATGATGATATTGTTGTTCATTATATTTAATGAATACTTTTTAATTAATTGTAATGGTTGAGTGGATATACTTTTATAAATCATTTTTTTATGTTGACACACACACACACACACACATGCATGCATGTGTGTGTGTGTGTGTGTGTGTGTGTGTGTGTGTGTGTAGAGCATGCATAGGGACTAAGAAAAATTGGCTTTAAGGTTAAGAGTGCTCTAAAACGTAAGTATTATATTTTTCAGTTTGTGCCCCAAAGAAATAATGCATGCATAATTCAACTTAATTACTAAGAGAACTCATACGTATGAGTTCTCTTAGTAATTAAGTAAGTTTTACAATGAAATGTTTTCTGATTTTATGGTACTTAGTGCACATAAAAAATTAATTTAAATGTTATCTTTGGCATAAAAACTAGCTAAAAAGTAGGATGTGTTAGAAACAGAGTTATGAAAGAATTCTAAATTATATTTTTATTAATTTGGATCTCTTATTTATAAGAGTTAAAACATATCATAATCTAATACTATGTTAAATTTTGCATAAAAAATATTAGAATTAAATATAATATTTAATTGATGAGTAATAATAGGGTTATTTAATTGATGAGTAATACAATTATCCATATATTTATAATACTCTCCTTTAAATGATCATCCTTGCAGAAAAGAATTGTTATAACTACCTCATTAAAAACTGTCAATAAAACTCAATGTGATAAAACATGGATGAATGGAAAAATCATACAATATGATAATGAGTTTAGGTTTTTTGGTGTATGAACTATAAATTCAATTACCTTTCATTTTGCTAACAAGTTTGGTTCTATTTGAATTATTTCTTTTCATTTTGACTCATCACTTATTCTCTGACATTCTTCCATAGCTTGCCGTTGTTTATCTTTATTATTTCGTATGATATCCATGATTACTTGGAACACAAATATATTGATAATTTCACAATGGCTTCTTGTTTCTCCAATTAGACTCAATAATATTTCTTTAAGTGTTTAATATCACTTAAGAAATTAGGCCTTATCCACGAATCTAAGCATCATAATATGTATAATGTGTTTATAATACCAATGATGCTCTTATGTAAGCTTCATGGTAACATTTTTTGGTGCTTATTTACAAAAGTGTTATCAATTGAATCATCATTATTTGTAATTTTTTTAGTGTTAATAATACCAAGTTTTTCATATTTTATTTCTTTTCTTTTACTATGAACTGAATCCTTTGAGCTAGTAAGTCTATCATACTTCATATGTGTCTTATAATTGATTGGCGTGATAATATCCACATTTTCCTATAGGGTGATCAATACGTGCTAAAGTATTCATAACTAGTATATGTGATTGTGTTGCTTTCTTTGTATTTGTGAAGGTATCAGGTAATTGATTTGCAAGTTCAAACTGCCTTGCATGGGGATCAGGATGAGTCAATAAGATTATATTCCATGTAATATCTCATCATTCTTATGAAATTGACTAGCCCCCTCATAATGGTGAGAAAATAACTCCATTAAAGTGATATTCTACAATGTGGGTAGTAAAAACATCACCCATTAAATCCTTGAGATAATGGATAATAGAGAAAAAAGTAAAATCAACATTTATATCAAGTTAATGCTGAAGGAAAACTTAGCACATTGAGGTGAAGCTATAAGAACATAAACAACATAACTAAAAATAAGCAAATATGAAATATTACGGAGAATTCCTAATTAGCTAAAGGATGAATTTGAATTAAAGTAGTAACATGAAGAATAGCAGCTCTGCAAGCAAACAAGGACAATTTTATTCTCAACAACAAAATTCTCGTAATTAATCACAACTGTTTAATAAGAGATTCGACTAATCTATTGTGAGTATGAGTATGTACGATAGGATGCTTAACATCGATATCAACTAACAAAAAATAATCAAAGAATATATGAGAGAAAAATGTATCGACACTATTAAAATGAATTATCATAATAGGATTATCATAAAATTATTACTTGAGTCAAATTGTCTAATCAAGTAATTTTGCGTCTAGTTAAAAGAAGACAAATGTGTGATTAATGAGTAAAAGCATCGATTAAAACAATAAAATAATAAAAAATGGGTGGTAGCATTTCAAAAAAAATAAAAAATAATAAATAATGAATAAATAATGTTTAAGCCCACTTGGTAGATGAATTGGCCGATAAACATCAAATATAACTCATTTGAAAAGTTGGTGATTTAAATTCAATTTTGGTAAATGGATTTCTTATAATTAACTTGCCCTATGACGAAGCAGAACAGTCGTAATCATTAGGCAAAATAATCTTTTGATTCTTCAAAGAAATCTCATAAAAAAAATTGAATATTACAATGCATCATAGAAAAGCCCAATTCATCAAGACTTTCATGCCAAATCATAAAAATTTTAAGTCAAAAAACTACTGGTTCATGATGGGCATATGCCCCAATGATTTTGATGATTATTTGATATAATCCACTTAAAAAAGAAGTGATTTTTCCAATATATTTTTTCCAGACACAACTAAAGTAATGAGAAGGCATTTATTGGTATCATTTTTCGTAGTTTGAATAAGATATTCATGTCGATGAATATCCTCAAAATTAAGAAGACATTATTTGGAGTTAGCTGAATAAAGAACATCATCGATTTAGTTTTTAGAGTTTTATTCCAATAAGTAATGTGATAATTGTTCTTCCATACCTTTAAATAGGGTGGCATGAATGGGAATGGTATTAACAATAAACTTTGCTGACATAAAGTTAGAAAAGCTTTTTTTATCACAAAAGATTATGCATGTCGTGGCACAATTTGCAAAGCATGCATCTACATTATATGTCGTATGATTTATCAAGGCGGGAAGAGGAATCACATATCATTAAGTATACATAAAGAAAAGAATCTAATAATAAATAATCATGTGTCAAAGTAAATTCAAAATAAAATAGCAACCTAATCACAACAGCAACCATTTTCATCACCAGTTAAATGATCATTCTTTCTAGTATGATCCTTAGACAAGTATGAAATATCTAAACAGATTAAGTCCACATAGTCATCACCATCAATGAAGATTATTTTCACTGTTTTTCATTTTTTTTTTTTAAAAATTGATGCTCGAGCTTGATAAAGGTCGGTCAAGTATTTTGAAATACAATGTGTGTGACGATGACAAGTGTCTCCTTTTATATCATACATATGATATTCATTTTCATGAGTATATTTACTATGTGATTCCATATTTTATTTTGAAGTCATGCTAATGAATTATTCCTTTTTTTTTTTTTTTTTTTTTGTGTGGCTTGAATTATACTTTATACTCTTAGAATTATGATTACCCCTCGTCCCCTACCTTGGACATTGTCCTATCCAAGTCTTTTGTCCATGTCCATTAGTTCTGATAGATGTAACATTGACTTCGAGAAATTTCATGGATCCAGTAAGAAGAGATTGATGGATTTCGGTAAGAAGAGATTGATGGATTTCGGTAAGAAGAGATTGATGTATTTCGGTAAGATGAGATTGATGGGTATTTTAGTAAAATCTCATTGCTCTCGATATTATTGCATGTGAATCATATTAGAAGTATAAATTTATCAGAATAAAATATAAATTTGTACAAGTTCATTCTATGTAATATTCATCATATACCGTTCAGCTATACAATATTACTTTTTGCAAATTATTCTATGAAGTTTCTAGCCATGCATTTATATTTTTTTGTAAAGTATTCCTAACATGTGACAATTATTGATTTTTGTTAATTATTAGGCAAAATTTCGTGAAAAAAAAGAATCCACTTTAACACTAAAAAAAGTGTATTTTGGACGTCATGTCTTGAACACACAACTCTGCTTCGATTTAGAAGTGCACGAATCTGCTTGCCGACCACATCTCCATATTGATAACCTTCCTAGAACTCTAATAGCATGGCGCCTAGTGGGATGCTCTGACATTAACATAATTGTGCACTGTACCGTATTATCTCCTGCACAATGAGCGACATTCCTACCGCCAATCACTGCATGCCAACTGAACTACATGGCTACAGCGGCGCACCACAGCATGGCAAATGGGCAAGCACACGCAGATCACCCCCACTAAAATGAAAAGCATGTGAATGGAGAAGAGACTAATAATTCCGCTCATTAAAATGAAAAGCATGGCATCCCAAGGTGCCCCAGAGAAAAGGCAGAAACAAGGTCAGCCACCCCGCCAAAGCCGAGTCGCAAAATTTTACTCGCAGCCCAAAAAATCCTAGGAAAAAGATCAAAAAAAAAAAAAAAAAACTCTGGTTTCACTTGGCCCCTGGCCCTGCGAACTTATTCATCATCTTCGCAATGATTGGAGCGACTTTAGGGTTGGTTTGATATTTCGACAGGCTGGCAGGGTTCTTCATCACTGCAAGGCACGCATTACGATAAATAACCAAGAATTAATTGAGTTTTTCCCCAGAGATTTTTCTTATTTTAGTCTTACCATCTTGAAGAGCAGACATTACTTCTGGATCATTGAAAGCAGAAATTAATTCCGGATCCTGTTGCCACGCGTAGGAGAGCAGACACGTTGTAGAATAGCACACATTAAGAAAAAAAGAAAATGTTTCCACAAATGCTAAAAAACTGGCACTTACATTTAGTATCTTGCTGAAATCAACATTCCCAGGTGTTGCTCCTGGCACTGCGCCTGTAAACCCTCCCCCTGGCATTCCGCCTGAAAAACTGCCAGCAGTTGTGCCTGCTTTCCTAGGGGGGGGAGATGACTGGTCTTGATTCTTAGACCTCTCATACTCGGCCTTCAAAATGGATTACAAAAAAAGAACCATATTGGTACATACATACGTATACATACATACATATATATATTTAAAAAACTAGAAAAACAAAAGCAAACACAGATGTTCAAGTACTCGATCTTTAGCATGCTGACGTTGTCTCTCCTGTTCTTTTTTGGACTGCTCTCTGTGCTTCCTCAACCTCTCGTACTTCCTGTTATGTTCTTTAATCCTTTGGGCATTTGGCTCGACCTTGGGAAATTAGGTGCAAATCAAAATGACATCAATTCGACATTATGGTGCAAATCAAAATGACGAGACTACAAAAATTATTTTATTTTACACAAGCACAGACAATAAAATATTAAAATGAAAATCCTAAATTGGTTTTAATTCCGACAACTCATGAGAGAGAGAGAGAGAGAGAATAAAAATTAATGAAATTATTTTACATACATTCATAAAAATATTAAGTATTTCTTAATATTACTTTCTATAGCTTATTTTATTTATATAAATTTTTATTCCGACAACAATATGATTTCACATATATTCATAAAATTAATTTGTGCAAATAAAATTATTTAATTTTATTTTTTACAACATTAAACCTTTTTTTTTGTTCTATTCTACTTCTACTCAAACAGCATAATATTATATCTCTTTAATTTTCTATTCTATTAATTATATTATAGAAAAATATACAAACTCATTATATACCACATCAGCACTTGATGCACACTGGCACGCAACTTGAACTTAAATTGTCAACTAACTACAAGCATCTTTGATAGTGAAAAGTGAGATTGACAAGCAAATCATTTGCCTCTCCTGAAGACTCGTCTCTTATATGAGCAAGCTAAGAATATCTCTCTCCTGGTATAAAACTTAAAGCCACCGGTGAGATGTCCCAATTCTTGACTCAACACAAGCATGTACTATAGAAAACTCGTGGATAAACATGTTATATAAAGCTTAAAAATTCTTTTTTTTTTCTAAGAAATCTCTCTTATGAATGATCATGATATGTACTTGTTAGTATATAATATGATTATACTTGTACCTTGTTTGAGTAAAATAGTATCCAAATAAAATATATCTCAAGACCTTAAATTCCAACATTATCAATCATAGACAATGATTGAAAACAAATCAAATACAACAAAAAAATTTAGGAGGCGAGTTTAATAATATTTCTCCAAGATATAAAACATAAAAAAATATATGCTTAGTAAAAACACAAGATGACATCCAATAAAAGAAGATGCCTTAGGGTTAAGGGAGGATCTCCAATAATATATTACCAAATAATTATTTCAAATTGGACTTTAAAATTTATTTTAATCTTATGTCTATCATTGATTTTAACAATCACAAAATATCATGTTATATTGACATAAAAAATCTAATATATAATCTCAGAATTCATATATATATATATATATATATATATATATAAGCACCAAATTCATCAGATATATATATTCTGATACATTGTAACTTCTTTATTTATAATATTTTTATCAGGTTAATTTTTTATCATTGAAAAAAATAAAAAAAAAATAAACACATTATCTATCACAAGATAAATACATTCATGTATATTTCAAACATACATAAACAAAAATAATCAAATACTTAAAATATAATCTAGTTGCTTCTTTACTAGGTTCCCATGTCTAAATATCTCTAAACAAAAGGATCCTTACTCCATTTTAACATGTAGAATATAGGAAACTTTGATAAATTATAATAACTAACACATCTCATATTCTATGATCAAGATAAACTTTCATAACTAACATAACTAACAACCAATTAGAATAAAGTATTCTTATTGATGAGTAACTAAATTAAAAATACACGAGTAAAATATTTAATATACTAAAATATATAGAAGATCATCTTACCTTCAAAAACACATATACAAATCACACCGCTCAACCTCAAAAAAAATATTTAAAATAATATTTCGATTCTATAAATAAATATCAAATGATATAAATTAAAAACATAATTAACTTGTGTGAAATAATAATGTAAAGAAAATTAACTAACAGGATAATCAAAAATAAGCATGATATAAAAAAAATAATAAAGATCTAACCTAAATATAGATATTGACTCTCATAAATAATTCATAAATATGAAGTGACATAATAAATAACATAACTAATAATACATAAATTAACAAAAAAAAAATCTACTACAATCTTACCAAAAAATTTTATATTGACTTTTCTAACAAATATTAGTATCATGATTTAACAAAGACAAATAATAAATAACTCCATTAGTCAACATTTATATTAATAATATGTTAGAATATCTATCTCTCTAATAATAAAACTCAACAATTATATATAATATCATAATTGAATGAATTCAATGAAACATGCACCATAAAAGAAATATAGTTTTATCTCTCTCTCTCTCTCTCTCTCTCTCTCTCTCTCTATATATATATATATATATATATATATATATATATCTACATCTCTATCCCTCTATCTCTCTCATGTGTCGGTGGCATATCACAATTTTAAATATCAAACTGACAGCTAAAATTAAAATTTCCTAAATATAAACAACAAAAATACAAATCAATCCTAAATTAAAATTAGAATTTTTGAAGCTCTAATTCTCTCAAGCAATTAGTGTGCACTATAGAACCAATTTGAGAAATTAGAGTTTACCCAAAACCCATATCATGAGTTTTAAGAATATCTATTATTAGTCACAAACTAAAAATAGATATAAAAAAGAAAAGTCTAATTGAAATGAATAATCATTTTAAGGCATAAATATATGGATATTTGAGTATAATATGGATAACTAAGAAACATTATTTTTGTGAACAAGAATACCTCAAAATGAATTCTAAGTTCGCAGATAAAATAAAACAAATAAAGAATATACTAAAAAAAATAAAGAATAATTTGTTATGATAACCCACAGGCTGTGTATGAATAACAACCACCTAGGGAATAACACATGCCGACCATGAGCAAATATCACAAGGGCATCATGCAGGTGGAATCATGATATTTGAATTAAATCAAAAATTGTCTAATTCAAAATATCTCACAGGTGATTATCTCAAGCATATTAAACTATGTATCTATAGTAAATTTTAAAATAATCATTCACATCTTATTTGTACAAAAACAAATAATATCTCAAAAAAATAAAAATTATGTAGTACATTTCTTCTCATAAAAAGCTGGCACCCAATTCGTTTTAATACTCGCCTAATTATATGTGCAAGTGAATAAATTTATTCAAGTAACAATCTCAATCATTTTTTAAAAAACTTTTACTTTTTAATTGTAAATAATATTATCAATTGAGCTAGAAGCATATTTCAATGGAACAATTTAACCTAAAATTATTAATTCACCACATAATAATCAAAAAAATGCCAAAAAAATTATTGACTACAATTTTCATTAGTCCAAGATTTTAGCATCATCAGCACTTGAAGAACTCGCGAATAAAAAATTAATATCTAAATAATTCACATGTATCATATTATTACTCTTCTACCCTTTACGTGATATAAATTGAATTGTAATGATGGATAATTTAGATGTAAAATAAGAAAATCAACTCAAGGTAACAAACACAACTAAATATAGTGTATTTATCAATTCCTAATTTACTTAAATTACACAAAATATAATTAGCAAAATTTGGACAAGCATAACTATAATCTACATATCTAAAACTTTTTTTTTTGTAAACTCAATTCAGGATATAAATAAAGATGTGACCTAACAACCCAAATATTAGATTTTAACCACACTAGTTACTTTTCAACTAACTTTTTAAAAGAATGTAAATTGAATAAGCATCAAATATATTCTTCACGACAACTTATCTCCCCACAACTAATTGATAAATAAACAAAAAATGTTAACCATGTTAGCTTCTCACATCATTGTAAAATTATGTGAAGAAGTTTGTTACTAAATCATCTTTATTGACATTTAACATTGTATCGAGTCTATTTCCCAACATCTTTCAGCACACTCTTTTGTAAAAACACATCATGGCTGGTGGTTTCCATAGGATTGATTGCCAGTTAACTTTCTATCAAAACTTACATAAATTAATTTTAAAGTGTTGAGATTTTTAGTTTTTTTTTCTTTTTTATGTTTTGATGGGATCGACCAACATGTGGATTATCACAATTATTTCATCCTCTAAATAAGGAACTTGGTATATTTTAATTAAAAATGCTGTAACTGTTATTTTCTTTCATTTTGTGTTACAATTTTATATGGTATAAAAGTCAAGTGTTTGTCACATGCACAAAGCAGACAAGCAGAGGGATACAGTAGAAGAAGAGGCACCCTAGGGGTGTTGTGTGTGTGGTAAAGGAGAGGGTGGTGAAAGAAGCGACTGATGATGCATGATGTAGGCACATGGCACAGGCAGTAATTTTTCACTCTCAGTAAACCCTAACCACCACAGGAGGAACCAGCCAGAAAGTCCGTTCGACAGCAGTGACGACAAAAATGATGGAGATGGAGTAGAGTTGCAAGAGGTAGCAAAGTTTGTGAAATTTCAATTATGTTGAGAAAAAGAGAGTATTTTATGTTTTATTGTTTTGTATTCTTTGGTGGAACCACATGGATGTGACACACATAAATTATCAAAGACAAAAATAGGCCATGCCAACATGACCCTTTTATGTGTGGCATAGTCGTGCCACAATGTCATACTGGGCATGGCATGCCTTCCAAACACAATGCCCAGCACAGCTCATTTGGACCACAGAAGTGTAGGGCCGTGGAGCAACCTAGCAGGCCGTGCCAATGCATGTCGGACCCAGAATCAGACCGTGTTAATTTTAGTCCTTTTGGACTTTTGGTTTTTATTAAGGATTAAAATCCAAATTAAAAAAAATTATCATTAACAATCCAATCGTATTTGTCTCAAAAAAAAAATTCATTTTATTTTATTATTTCATAATCAAAAATAAAATATACCACATGAACTTGTACACATTTATAACACTCCATGATATGAAAAATAACTCATAATATAATAAATAGAATAGCTAATTGGGCAAAGATTATAACAACAAAAATAAATTACAAAAATTATAACAACAAAAATAAATAGCAAAAATTATAACAACAAAAAGAAATTGCAAAAAAAAAATAATAACAAAATAAAATCATAAAAAAAAAAATCAAAAAATCACACGACTATACAAGTCATCAATCGGTGTCAGTAGTATGATAGTACAAATTATAAATTATGAATATATACAAATAAATACATAATTATCATATTATATATAATCTATAAAATTTTCATAATAAAAATTCATATATCATATTTTAAATTGTCAATAATAAGTTTAACACTCTTACTATTAATATATTAGAATATTATATATTGATAACCAACATATGACTAATATAAGATAAATGTAATTCCAATTATATCTAACATTCATTTGAAATTTTTTATTTTTTAGCTCTACAAAGAAACAAAGATTGTTAAACTCTTATTGTATATAATATGTCCTATGATATTTTAATAAATTTTTTATTTTTTCTAATACATTAGAAACTATTATCATTACTACATGTACTATCATTCCTCACTGTAGAATATTATTTTGTCTAAAAAGTTTCATTATACACTTATAAATAACAGAATCATTATAAAAACAAAAAATCTCAAATACAAAAAAAAATTTATTAAATTTTTATTTAAAATCTACATAATCAATAGTGATACATACAAATAAAATATCATCGTGACTAATCCAAATATTAGATGTCACATACATCACTATAATATATTTCCTATATTTTGTCAAATACATTTTTATTTTAATAAATTTTTTACTTTTTCTAATACATTAGAAATTATTATCATTACTACATGTACTATCATTCTTCACTGTAGAATATTATTTTGTCTTAAAATCTTCATCATACACTTATATATAATAGAATCCTTATAAAAACAAAAAATATCATATACAAAAAAAAAAATTATTAAATTTTTATTTTAAATCTACATAATCAACAGTGATACATGCGAATAAAATATCATCGTGACTAATCCAAATATTAGATGTCACAAACATCACTCTGATACATTTCCTATATTTATTAATTATCAATTATTTTTCTAACTTATAATATTTTATTATATTATCCCTACTACCGTACTTAAGAATCTTATGATAATCAGGTTGAATGTAAGTCTGCATAATACTAATAATCATAAATTTCTCCAAATATATAATCAGAAAAAGCTCATAATCATAATCAATTTGATTATGTATTTCCTCACAAAATCATTATAGTGTATGATGAGTCGTCAAAATTAAACCTAATTCAACTTATAAGACTATGTCATTCAATTGAATTTGTCTAATATTTAATACACCATATTTTTTTGAAGTAATTATGAACATGCCTCTTAAAACAACCAATATCACATACTTATACATGTATATATCTTTATACATTGTATTGATTTTTTTTCAAACTCCTAAATATTTACTTTTTATTATTTTAATATACAACTATACTATTAAAATTTACTTAATTTTTTATTTTTTAGGGGACAAATTAATTTAGGTCAAGACAATTAAAAAAAATCTAATTTTGACATCGTACCTTTCGATAAGTTTATTATCTACATCAATGTTAATTTTAAATTAATTATTATTATATTCATTATGTGAGACTTTTTTTAAATATTTTTATTTCATAAGCAAAACTAATTAAGAACTTACAAAAAAATAAAAAATATATATATATATCATAAAAACAAAATTTTCATTTTGCACCTCATATGTCGTATACATTAATTAAATATAAAAACAAAAAAAAATTGTAAAAAAAAAATATTTAACCTTCAAAGAAATATTTAAAAAAATGTCTAAGAAGTTGAAAGAAAGATATTCAAAATTGAGAATAAAATTTATAAATTTCTAATTTTTATTTATATAGATTTTTTTATTTTTTTTATATATTTTTTGGCAAAAAATTCAACAACCATTATAATAAATCCAATGGCTGAATTTTAAAAAAAATAGTTTTTTTATTATTTTAAGACTGATAAAAGGGTCAAACAAGCCGGGCAGCCTGAAAATACAACGGGCAAATAGAGGTGTCAAATGGACAGGAAGGCATGGGCCTGACCTGAAGCCCGACACAATTCAATCGTGCCTAGCCCAGCACGGCACACTACAATATCATGGCTGGGCCCATACCGGGCGAACACTCAACACTAATCGTGCCTGTGCCGTGCCGAGGGTATTCAAGTCCACGTGCCGTGCCAGGCACAACACGGGTGCCTGGCACATGGGCACGGCATGAGTGACCAAGCACCGAGCAACGCCAGACAAAAGGACAACCCGACAATGCTCAATGGAACATCAAAACAGCGACACCCGATGAAAGGACGACGCGACAATGGCTCAGTAGACCTGACCTAAAAAACATGGTCACTAACACGAACACAGGAATAAGATATGACTAGGATATGACATGATAAAAAAAATAAAATTAAAAATAAAAATTATTTTCTTTATAAATATTAGATATTTTATAAAATAAAATAAAATATATCAAACAAATTTAATACATATTATATAAATTATGAGATTATACAAACTTCTTATACTGATATATATCTCAACAAAATGAGATAGTAGAAAAAATAAATATCTGAAATATTTTTGAGAAAAGATGATTATAACTCAATCAACCTCATTAATCAAATACACACTATCATTTCTCAGCGAATACCATTCGCAATCCTACATCTTGGAGAGACAAATGCTTACATATTAAAATTTTAGGATGCACTTATTTTATCCTTTATCACTCTTAATGATGAAACAAACTAACATATAATACCTTCAATTATAATTTTCTTAGATACCCTAGTATCGAAAGATGATATTAATATTTCTCACAATAAACAAGAAAAATTTTAATGAGTACAAATATTATTTTTTTTTTCATAACTCATTTTTTAACAAGCTAACAAAAATTATGAATCAAGAAATGGCATATGAATATATTATCCTTCCTCTCTTACCATAATCATGAATCGACAATGAGTTGGAAGAGAGAGTCACTCATCACCACATCTGATCATGTTAATATCAAGTATAATATTATTCTCATGTAACCATCATACATATCAACAAATTTAAATCATTTAAAGTACAAAAAAAGTGAGAATTCATGAATAGAAAGGTGAGGCTTATAACGAGATACTCAAACATTTTGCGTAGACTATTATGACACTAATTCTTCATTTTGACCCATTTAAATATGACTAGAAATGAGTCTACTAAAAAGCCAGACAATCATATAGCTAATGCATCTAATTTTAACATTTGGATCACTCTCCAGAAGAGACTGAAGAGCATACTAAATACTCAATTTTATAAATTTTGATGTATTCTCATCTTGTTCTTTATTTTATTCAATTACTCTCATTAGACTTTAAAATTAACATCAAGACCTTAAAAAATACTTATACTATGTTGTAGATAAGTGTTCAATGTGAAAATGGGTCAAAATTGAAATGCATTTTGCTATAAGGTGAGACTTATAACAAGATACTCAAATATTTTGTGTAGACTATTACAACACTAATTCTCCATTTTGACCCATTTAAATATGACTATAAATGAATCTATTAAGAAGCCAGACAATCACATAGCTTGTGCATCTAATTTTGACATTTAAATCACTTTCCAAAAGAGGCATGAACATACTCAATACTCAATTTTATAAATTTTAATGTATTCTCATCTTGTTCTTTATTTTATTACTTTTCTTAATGAAACAAACATACATTCTCATTCTTATGTAATATCTCAACCAGGTTGGCATCAAATCATGATATATATGTCATCTACTCTCGTAAGACTTTAAAATTAACATCAAGACCTTTAAAAAGATTTATTCTATGTTGTAGACAAGTGTTCAATGTAAAAATGAGTCAAAATAGAAAAGTATTTTTCCATGAGATAAGACTAATAGCGAGATACTCAAACATTTTGTATAGACTATTATGACACTAATTCTCCAATAGTCAATATGACCTCGTACATAATCTTATTCTCTTGTAGCATTTTATAATTGAATGATATATCAATTAGAAATAAAAATATATTTCTTCACATTGCACTTGAAGAGAATAAATATATAGAGCAACCACTATGTTTTTGAACAGAACAAATCATATATTATTTGAATATTGCAAAAAATAATGAGTGGACTCAAATAATCACCGAAAGCATAATTTATAATATTTCACAAATAATTATTTTATTTGAATTACAAATATGTGTTGTTGATTCTTCTTTCTTCCAAATTGTCAATGACTAGATAATTTTATTGATTGTCTACGACAATAATAATTTAATTATAAAATATAATAAATTAAAAATCATTCAACTCAAAAATACTTTCAAATAAAGTTTAAATAGAAAACCTATAAATATTGAGATATTTTTTTTAGTATATAGATAATTTATTTTATGATGAATAGTATCTTATCACAAAAGAAATATGATCATTCTCTTACAAATATTAATTTTTTGAATTATGCTTTAATTAGAGGTATCCATGTCGTGTCAGCACGGCTCATTTTTTTCTCAACATAGTTAAAATCTCATACGATGGTACAGTGCATCAGCCCAGAATGGCATAGTAGGCATGGCAAATTGCACAGCCGTGCCCACCATGTCGAACAACAAAGAGGGAAAAGCCAAAAAAAATCAGCCATGCAGCAGAATGTTTTTAAAAAAATTAACTGTCATCTGAAGGATCAATCAAATTTAAAAAAATAAAACTGCCCGAGTGACAACACAATGGGGGACACCATCGGGCGTTCACATGGTCCAGTTTACCGTGCTATCGGGCCAGGCACATTGGTTGTGCCTAGCCCAGCATGGCACGGTTCTGAACCGTGTCGTGAAGGCCAAGTACTGCTGAACCTGGCCACCCAACCCATTTGATACCCTAGCTCCAATATATATTCATATTGATTTAGGTACTAAATTTACTTCTATCATAATATCTCTAGAATCTACTACTTATAAGATAATCATAAGAAATATTAACTATTTATCTGTAATTAAATTAAATATAACATATACAATCAATATAATTAAGCGAATCCAGATTTTTTCTTATAAAATTCACCTTAATGCACCTCTTCGCATATTAAGATATGTAAATAAGTTTATAAATTAAGATCTCTTTTAGGAATTATAAATAGTTATAATTAGTCAGATATTCTGATTCAAGTTGGTCATTAAGATATACTAATAAGAGATTTATCATAGAATTTTATATTTTTTCAAAGAAAACATTATCTTTTGAAATAATAAAAGACATTCAATTAATTTAAAATTTATTGGAAGATTAGAGTTCAAGGCGATGATAATAATTAATTATTAAATATTTTACTCTTATAGTAAGGCAGTAAGTCATATAGCTCGCCTCAAAGATATAAAAAGAAAAAAGTGATGGTATTTTTGAATTTTTATTTTTTGGATGATAAGTCGTTTAGATTATATTTTTCAGATGCCTTTTTGACTGTCAAAATAGTTATTTTGAAGTTTTATTTGTGAGAGTTAGTATTTGATTATTGACATTATCCATTTCTAAAAATTAAATGATATAAAAAATAAAACAAAAAATAATTTGAAACTTATGAAAAAATAGAATGATTCAAAAGTAATTATATACAAGGAAGGAATATTTTGTTTAGTTAAAAAAATTACTAATTTTATAATATAAAAAAAATAAAATCTAACCATTGAATGTGGGCATGCGATGGATCAAAGCACAATATTTATAAAAAACAGAGGCCAACAGATCGAAGCCCCAAGCTGCGAGGCATTGTCAGCTCAATGGTGGATGACCCTGCCTAGCCATAATGACATTCACATTGAGCAAGGCATTGCATTGTTGGGCCCTTGATATGTGTTGAGTCCTATTGTTAGTGACTTGTACAATGGTCAAGTGTCTTCGTTAGTGACTTGTACAATGGTCAAGTGTCTTCATTAGTGACTTGTACGAGGTCAAATCCCATTGCAAGGGGCTCAAGCTAGTTGAATTCCAGCTATTTTGAATATGGAAATATGTATCATTTTTATTTTTTCTAGCCATATATTATGATACAACACACTTCTATTATATAATTAGTAGAACTTCATGTTTATCTTTTTATATGCATGAAATAACAATATAATCCTTTGAAGACCACCCAACTAAATGAAAACGATGATAAAAGATACACAATGAATGCCATAAAATAACATAAATTACAATCAAGAAGACATTTGAGTTGTCCAAATTGGCTTATAGAAAGTTCGTATCATATTGATTTGTAACGTTTAACTGTTTAGTTATCACAAACTTAACAATTATGCATTACTCAAACAATAATGTTTCATGTCACAACATTAAAGTCCAACAAGAATGTATAATACTTCAATTAGATTGAACCATTATAACCAGATATTGCTATTAGTTTAGCAAATCTCATATTTTTTAAAAAAAGATACAAAAGTATTATATTAAAGAAGATATTATGTTGACCACAATTAATTATTGTTAGCAAAAGAAAATGTAGAGTTCATCAGCTACTAAACTACTAAAAGAGATTATATCTAATGCACAAGATTCCCTAGCACAATATCTAAGAGAGATTAATATTTATACAATCTTACTGCTTAAAATTAAATAAATCACATCTGATAAGTCTCAAACCAAAGACTTATCACCCATTGATGAAGACACTCACCATCTCAATAGCTTATAAACTAGTAAAAATACAAAAAATGACCTCATAAAGCAATTTTAAGGCACGTTAAGATAGTAGGAAATGTTTCCAAACATTATTGACTTTCAGGGACGAGATTCTAATTCTAAATATCCTTCTAATCATCTCATTATGGTAACTTGGTAAATGCTTCAGTTATCTCATGGACAAAATAGGGGTGTACTGCAATTTCTTTTACATTAGAGGTGTCAAACTGGTCGGGCTAGGCAAACCAAGCCCGGCACGACATGGGGACCCATGGCCGTGCCGGGCCTATTCACGGCACGGCACGGCTCGTGCCTTGCCGAGCCAGGCAACGTCTGATATCATGGCACAAGGGCACGGTATATAGGTACGAGCTGAGATATGCTTCGAACCACCCCCCAGCCCCATGCCCCTGACCCAAACCCGACAACTTGAGGCCAGATAGATCCAAAATTTTCATCGGGCCAAAACCAGCCCGTGGATTTTTGACCCAAGTCCAAATCCAGACCCTCTACCCTCCACTCCATTCCAGAAGCTTGCTTCTGAAATGGACCATTCAGGTTGATTCGACGATCAAACCAACCTAACGATAAAAAAAATTCAATCTAAACCGTTAGATTCCACCTCCAACGGCTATGAGGTGAAATCCAACAAGAAAAATTCATTTTATTAATAAAAATTTAAAAAATCAAAAAATGTATTTTTTTTTTAAAAAAAATTTCTTAATTAATAAAATCCCTCCCCCCTTATTTTAAATTTATATTTTAAAAACATAAATCTTTTGCTCTTCTCTCTCTCTCTCTAATTTTTTTCCTTTTGACTTCACATTTCAAGACTAAAAAAATATTCCTCCAACAGCTTTGGTGTGTATTATGGTGCACATGCGATAGGACATAAAAAAACTAAAATTTACACATTATGATTTATGGGCATTTTTTTATTTATTAGTTTTAAAATTTTAAATCTAAAAATTAAATATTCTACTTTTTCTCTCTAGTCTAGTCTCTCTCTCTCTAGTCTAAAAATAATAATAAATTAAATAATAAAAATAAAATAAATTATAATTTAGATAATAAAAACCATATAGAAATATCAAAGGCTACCGAATCTTTAGTTTCACTGGTCGTCTTGACCCAAACATTTAAAAAATAAAAAATTAGAAAATTTTCAATAATTTAAAATTATTTTAATATAAAAATAAAAATATATTATAGGTACTGAAGAAGAATCAACACAATATAATATTATAAAAAAATATTAACATGTAAATATTCGTATGAAATTAAACATATTAAGAGAAATGTCAAGTTATGCACCAAAAAATATAGTACATTAAATCCTAGGCAAACTCAACTCAACGATAAATTTTTTGAGGTTGGATTCAATTTAATCTCAAAGTTTACTCCCTTAATATATCATAACGAGTTGGAAAAGAAAGACATGGCTAAATTGATCACAACAATGAATCTTCCAATTAGATTTTCAAAGAATCTAAGGATAATCAATATTGTGCAGGCATATTTCCAGCCTGCATATCATTGGATTCATATGTCCACATCTAGGAATAACATACTAAATATTATAAGTTAAAAAAATAAATAATAATTAATAAATTTTAAGAATGTAATAAAGTAATTTCCGTGATATCTGATATCTGAACTAATCATAACAATGCATCTTATATATATATATATATATATATCATCGCCCACTATATATATTTAAAATAGACATTAAATTAAAATTTTAGAATTTTTTAAGATTCTCCATCCTCGTGATAATCCGGTCATTTTTGAGCGCATGATAAAAATTTTAAAAAAAAATAAAATTCAAAATAAAATTTAACATCACATTCAATAATACATCTAATAATTGAGTAGTAATTAACATATTTATTAAATATATTAAAGATAAACCATTAAGAGAGATTTTTCACGTTAAATACATGTGTCACATCATTAACCTGATAGTACAAGCAAAGATGATGTGTGCTCCCGCTTTAAAGAAAATACATAACTCACTAAAATATATTCACATATCTCATAGACAATAAAAATTTAATAATCACTATTTGTATGCGAATCTTAAGAAGAATAAATTCTAATTAAATATGAAACAACATTAAAATTATATATACCTAATATTAGAGTCATGTATTATATATGAACACGTGATAATAAGTAATGAATATTAGAGTCATGTAATTAATAATAAGTAATGAACTTATTATTAACGACACTGACTAGGCTATAGAAATTTTATTTATAATATTTTTATAAATTTTTTATGATATGACAAATGTGTTCATTAATTTATATTCTCACGACTTATATTATACTCAGGTATATATAAAAGATTAATATCACTTTTAAGAAGTATCAAGATGATTAAACACTTAGCAATATGGTTCTAGAGATGAAAATCAAGTACTTACAATATTGATTTACTATTTTATCTTTTTATTATCTGGTTTACTACATATATCATAGGATTAATATGGAAAAAATAAATAATATTTTGACATATATTTTCTCGTGCATGAACCTAGAAGACTCTCTAAGGAGTTGGTTCACAAAAAATCAACTGAGCTTTTTTTTACATACTATGATACTAGATATGATGATAGTACTAATAAGACTCCAAGTATGAACATGAATACCATATTCAAAAATAATAACTTTCAATTCAATTAATAAGGAATAAATAACAAGATGAATCATCAAATAAAAGCAAACTATCTTGATAATTAAATACCAATTAATACTTAATTATATTATATTCTGATACTAAAAATCTTGATATATTATAGTGATGAAAATCATATGAGTCCACTTTTCTCATGCTATCTAAGATGGCACGAAATCTATTGACTCCTCCAATATTGAGCATAGTACCAGAGCCTGCTTTTTTTTGTTGCAGTGAATATTATTTTGAATAGGAGATCGAGATTATGTCCAAATATTATTAAAATTTTAGCATGTATGAGGATTGAAATAATTTGAACTTTGACATCGAGAATCATACTGAAACTTCAACAAAAAAGGAGAAATTAATTACAGATGATCATCTATGTAATATTGATATTGAAGATGATATGACGATTAATGACACTAACGATTGATTATTGAGACACTGATATCAAACATTTGATTTTGATTTACTCATTTACATTATATTTATTTTTATTTATTTTTTATTTATGATATTACTTTGAGTTTATGCCTTTATGAATTAATATTTGATAATTTAATAATTATTTTTAGTGAATTTTTATTTTATATTGGTTTTAAATTTTTATTCATAAATAATTAATTCATACACTTACTCTGTTACACATACACATTTAGTTTTAAAATTTAAATTATTTATTATAATAAATAAGCTTAATATTTTATGAAATTTAATAAAATAAAATTTTAAAATTTAATTATTTATTTATTTATAATTAACAATTAACATTAACTATTCTAAATACAATAATAAAAACATTTAAAGTATTAAAAATATACAAACATTAACTATTCTAAATAAAAAATTCTAAATTTATTAAAAATGAAAACCCAACACGTACTAGAGGTGTCAAAGGGCCAGGCAGAGCCGGGCTGGCGTGCAGTGCCATGCACGGCACGATTTGTTGGAGGTCCGTCAGAGTTGAGGCTGGTTCGGCCGAGTTCAGGTCAGCCAAAACCCTAATTTTTTAAAAAAATTAGGGTTTCAACGCTTGTTGGGACTCGCCAAACCTTGCCCATCAAACATCGGCTTATCATCCCCCCATCGTGACCACGCTCGGTGCGTGGTCACCCGTGTCATGTCTGGCAGAGCAAGCAGGCCAAAATCCCTCAGCCCGGCACTGCTGGTGCCGAGGGTGCTCAAGACTCGGGCCCGAGCATGACACTGTAGCATGTTGTGTTGGCCCAAGCATGGCTGAACAGTGCCGGGCTAAGGTCGGGCCCGAGCCAGCTCAGCCCGTTTACACTTTTATCTCGTACTAGCCCGATTCAGCATGGTTTTCATCTCCTGCCAGACCAATAGGCCGTACCTGGCACAGATGGGCCTGATGAAAACATGTTGGACCAAGCACTACATGGTTAATGTGCCATGTCGTGCCAAGCACGATCCGGTGGCCCGGTTGGTCGACCTAAAACTGGGCCAGACCAGCCAGGGTCAGCCCATTTGACACATCTATCTCACATTGATGAAAGCAATGATGAAGAGAGAGAAAGAGACCTTTTTAAGCACATCATTAATTTCTTCATCAAAATCCAATTTTGATGCAAGATGTAAATCTTTAGCAGCCTGTTCCCATTTTCCTTGCATGGCCCAACCTAAACCACGGTACTTATAACCCATAGCAGAATCTGGATTAATCTAAAATCAGCAAAAGAAAACAGACAAAGGTATCATCAGTTGATTAATCAGGAGTCATTTTATCTCAGACAAATAATAAACAGGTAATTACTTCAAGAGCTGCATCAGCATCCCTGATGGCAGCAATGGGTTTCTTTTTTTTTATGTAAACACTAGCTGCAGAGAAACAGTAATCTAACATAAGAAAAAAATGATGTCCATATTCCAAAATAAAAAGATGTTGCAGCCTAAATAATCATATATTCTCCATGTAATGAGATTATAAAATTCATTATGTGTGTGATAATTATACGTGGATTTCTCTTTTACATGACAATGGGTATCTTATGAAATATGCCGAATAATATTCTAAAAAACATCATACATTGAATACTAAGCAAATTCATCTTGATGATTATGTTATAAAATGTGAATTAACTTCAGATTTAATATACCTTCCATGTACCACCATAAATTTAACAAATACAATACCATTCAATAATAAATAATTTACAAGTCACGTTCTCATAAAATATGAAAATGTAATTGGGCAGCCCAGAAATCAAGTGCTACCATCAAAAATACAAAGATAAAGATATACTGTAGCAATGTCCTGCCAGACATGGTCAGCAAGCCTGGCATGCGAGGCAGAAAATGTGACATGGGCTACATTTCAAGAATGCAGCCATTTGGGGATTGGTGCTTATAGTCAACATGATGGCATCTATAACTGTCTTTCAGTCATTAAAAAAAAATTTAATTTTTAGCCATAAAATTAATTCAATGCCATTTGGGCGAAATTCAATAGTTGTCTGATTTCTATACTAAAAAAATTAAAAAATTATTATTTGATTAAAAATATTTTATAAATAACATATTGATATATTATATTTTTTATAGTTTATATGTATATCTTCTTCTTTCCTGATATTCTTTTTTATTAATATCTAGAAATATCATATGACTTATGTCCACAATTTTTTTATATTTATAATTTTATTTTGACAACGCACCAAAAAAATTATCATGACAAGCTACAACTTCAAGACATGAGCATAATAGATGAAGCAAAAAAAGTATCTTTTTCCCATATAAAATAACGATACACATTGCATTATATATATTTTATTTTAATTATTATTTATTAGATAAATAATTTAATTAAAAATAATAAATAAAAAATTATACCAAAAATACTCCTCGTGTTTAGTTTCTTAAATTTAAAAATAACAAAACTTAACAAAATTTATTTCTAACTTTGTTCTCCCAATAAGATTTTTAGATGATATTTGAACAAGTCATATTATAAAAACAACATATTTATAATTTATTTATCATAAAAATCTTAAGTTAACCAATAAGAATAATATAATCAAATTTTTTAAATTTAAAAAATAAATAATTAAATAATTTAGAAAACACAATTGATTGGTCTCCATTATGTTCGATATATGAACTAATGATGACAATAAATTTACATATATCACCATCCATTATATCAATTCTAAATAAAATCTAAATAAAAAAATTTTATATTTCATGATTTTCATTATAAATAAGTATTATAATAATGCTTTAAATAACAGTATTATAATTCAGATATTTGTGAGAATCAATAGA
This sequence comes from Sapria himalayana, assembly GCA_029783825.1. Classification (NCBI taxonomy): domain Eukaryota; kingdom Viridiplantae; phylum Streptophyta; class Magnoliopsida; order Malpighiales; family Rafflesiaceae; genus Sapria; species Sapria himalayana. The sequence goes on from JAREIK010003203.1 coordinate 1,535,550, forward strand.
TACAAACTCTTCGATGATATTTTTTATATTTATATGTATCACATAATTAAACTAATAGTACAAATAAAAATAAAAATATTTTATCATCAAAAAATAAAAAATATATTATAATACTTTAAGAGATCAAATATACAACAAAAGTTTCACTTTATGTTAAACAATGAGACTAGTAAAAAAAAATTTTAATGATTTGTAAACACTACTATAATTATATCTATATAATATTAGATTCATATGTTTATTACCTACATATAATATTAAATCACGTCAATAATAAAAGTGACAAAATTAGTATTGATGATTCAAATTACATGACAAATTTCATTTATAAAATTTTTTATAATGAATGAACATAAAATGAAGAGATTATATATTAATATACATAACTATCTTGAAGAAATAAACATAAGAATTATATGATTAGATTCACAAATGATGAGTTTATATGTTTAACTATTACAATACTTAGTATTGTAATACCCAACCTATTTTGAATACCCTAGTGTTCGGTTCATAGTATTCAATATAGGCAAGTATTCAATCTTAGAGGAACGATAAAAAAATCATCATTTTATTCTTCTTTTGGAGAAACTAATATAGTGTTACCTACTTTGACTTCTACATTCATTGTTTGATGAGTTAGTTGCAAGCTTTAACCAATAACATAGAAAGATCATTCATTAACTTTGAAAGGACTTTCTGATAGAATCTATGAGATTGAAAGATGGATAAGTGACTTGAAAAGCTCTAACTGACACCCCATTAGACAAGTCTTTCAAAATATAAAAGTAAAAAAAAAATCAACATAATATATTTATTATAAAAATATATATACATGTAGTAATACAAATGATACTAATCACCTTAAGAGACATATCAATCAATAAACTAAAAAAAAAATGATATGTCAAATTTCAGGCAAATCAAACTAAGGAGTCAAGTCTTTTAAATTTAACTTAATTTAACTTATTTGACCCCGCCATAAACCACAATTATTTTGAGGAAATGTATCACCAACCTGATTAAAATCAAATATCTTTCATTTAGATTTTTAAAGAATCATATGATAATTAATATTATCATATGATTAATAAGTAATATAATTAATAAATTTATATCAAAACTAGCCTAAACAATACATTCACACGTACCTTATCACTCAATATGTCAATCAAAATAAAAATTTAATAAAAAAATTTTAAATTTTTCTGAGATCATACATACTTATAATGGTTATGTCATATATCAATATATAACAAAATTTTAGAAAACATAGTATTCAAAATAAAATATTTAATATTATTTTCAATAATACTTCTACTAAATCAATAGCTATTTATATGTTTGTTAAAAATAGATTATTTGATAAAATTTTTTATATTAGATATATATGTCATATAATTAACATGTTAGTATAAATAAAAATAAAAGATATTTCTCACATTTTAAAAAAAAAAACAAAATGTACTAAAATATCTCGACTCCAAATAAACAACAAGAGTTTATCAATCTCTGTTAATTATCAAACTTGAAAAAATTCTAAAAAAATATAAGACATCATAAGAATTACACATACAAGATGTTGAAAATATATGTTAACTATCAACATGTGATATCAAATTACATTAATAATAAGTATGACAGACTTATTAATAATTCTAACTATAATAGACTTTCTTTTATAAAAATTCTGAAAATTTTTTATGACAGAATAAAAATATGTTAATCATTATACATTTTCACTACTTGCATTATACTTAGGAGCATATATGATATTAATAACAAATTTAGCAAGTATAAAGATTACCTTGCATTTTGTGTCATTGTTGTTGAAAATGAAACTACGCATTTTATATACTAGACCTTCATTCCATTTATATATTATTTAATTGTATGTATGAATCATAGAATTAAAATAAAAAAAAATAAAAAATATGTTAGCATATATATTAACGTATATTTACCAAAAACACCAACTTAAAATTTTATTATAAAAATTAATTATTTTTTTATATAATTATGATATTAAGTATGATGATTATAACTAACCTCCAAAATATGAATATGAACACCATATTTGGAGACAATTACTTATCTATTCAATTAGACAAGAGTAAAAGATAGAGTTATCCATTAAATAAGAATAAATTATCTTAGTACTTATATCAATTATTATTTTATCCAATCACATTATAATCATATGAATTTAAATATTTTATTTTAATAAAAATCATATTAATCTATTTATATAGTACTATCTAAAATAACATATGATCTAATGACTCCTTCAATATTAGAATAACATCAGGATTTATTTTTTTTAAAACAAGCAGTATTATTTAAAATAGAAAATCAAAACCATAATCAAATATCATGTATAAAAAACTATAAAAATTTTAAAATTAGATATCAAGATAAGACAAATTACTAATATTTGATAATTTATGAAACATGCAGATCAAGGATATTGAAATCACCATATTATCTCAATATACAAATAAAATTAGATATCTTACGACATATAGATAAAAATGATTTGTATTTGTATTTACACTATAATATGATAAACACCAATTGATGCATGGTGAGTTTTAATTATTTTTTTTATACGATACAATGTTATTATTATTTTTTTATTTTTACCAATTATGTCATTGTGCACTTATGATTTAATGAATTATACTTCAGCATATGTCGTGTATACTTGATGTATCATATTCTAATTTTGATTATGAAATAAAATATTTTTTTTCATTTAACAATTTTATTTTTTATTTGAGACGAACATCACAATTTTTTTTATTATTTATTTCATTAAATGATAAATATTTTCATAAGTTAGATGTGACTTATTACAAAATAAGTATTATGTTACTACAAAAGATATATGTCTAGAATAATACATGAATTGTACTCAATAAATTCTTATTATGCTAGAAATAATTTAGTAGACAACATACAAGAAAAATATATGAATAATTAATTATAAGTAATATCAAACCAAATAAATTTAAATAGCAAGTATAATAAATTATTTCCTCTCTTATATCATAATATGTTCAACTTGATATAACTATTAACATAGATATATGAAAAAAATTGAGCATTAACCAATTATTTAGATTCTATAAATTATTATTTTCTTAGATAATTTTACCCTAGAAAAATAATAGACAATAATTTTAAAATTCAACTCAAACAGGTATAATGCCACAACAAACATGTTCGTGCCCATGTCGAACCAGCACACAACACAGTTCATGCCATACTATGCATAGGTCTATAATGCCACATGTCGGGCTAGGCACGGCCCGATACCTTGGCCAGAGGGCATGCAAATTCAACATTGTACAAAGTTGAGACAAAAAAGAAATAATGATACAAAGTTGAGACCAAAAAAATAATGATTAATATCTTAGAAAAATAAAACAAGCTAAGGAAGCCCAACACAACAACAAACATGGGAAGCCCAACAAAGCACAATGGCCAAGAGGCATAATGTGTAAAGCAAAATTGAGACAACTAGAGTTCAACAAAAGTTAAAATCAAACACACAAGTAACCTATACTATCATGGGTCAATTAACACCAATATGGTAGCCAACCCAAGCATCTACTATGAGCTATGACTGACGATAGAGGTTGGATAGCCAAACTCACATATCCAAGTATACACATATAGGCTGTCCACACACACACACGCATACATGAAGTTAAAAAATAATTAAAAAAATTAATCTACAAATATAATGTATAAAAATATAAATATAAAAAAAATTAAAAATAAACTCACATCTAAAATTATAAATGTTAATACTTAACAAATAAAAAATATATATATATAATAAAATATATGTCAAAGGAGTACCAATATTATAATATCACTCTACCTAGTCTAGATCATCATAAACTTTAAGTTTCAATTCATCATTTTCATATGTTACCATCCACTTATAGTTGTTTAAATTTATCATGATGACAAATCATGTATAATTCTAAGTTTTTATGAATTATAAATTTTTAATAATATCTATTTTATTATGTGATTCTCCTAATTGAAATAACATTCTCAATCATTAAAAAAAAACAAACTCCAATAATAAGTTAGATACTAAAAAAATTAATTTATCATAATTCATATATCATTTTAAATAACATAGAATATATATATATATATATATATATATATATATATGATATCTATCAACTCAATATACAAAAATTTTTCATATCATTATTAAACAAAATAAAAAATCAATTAGTATCTAAATATCTCAACAACGGATAACTCAAACTTACTCGACAAACCTCTCTATCATTAGTCCCTAGGCCTTAGCTAACTAAATAACAATATCATTTCTAAATATGAGATTGCCTTCCATTTTTTAAAATTGAAACATACTATCTACATATGGCATACATCTATGAATATTGTAAAAGAGGCTCGCTAAAATTATATTTTTTATTTTAATAATATTTAAATAAATTATCTAGTTCTTCATGTTATAATATAATAGGTAGGAATATAAATTAAAAAATATATATTAAAAAATACACTAAAATGTCACTATGTCGAGTTGATATTATCACAACTTACAGTCTCAATTTCATTTTCATATCAACATCTACTTACAATTTTTTGACTATAACGTAAAAATTTCTTTCCTTTTTTTAAGCATGCTATACATATTCAATAATATATGATTCTAGTGTGAACCACCTATCTAAATTCACATTCACACAAAAAAATAAATTTAAATAATCGATTATATACTAGAATATTTAATAGATAACATAATATATTAGATATCATATAAAAATAAAATTCATATATTTTTGACTAGATAAATATACTATATTTTTTTTAATAATATTATAAAATAAAATAATAATATTAATTAATATCTAAGTATCTCGACAATTCACTATTAGTTGATAAATCTCCACGTACTATCTATTTTATCTTTAAATATGATATCAATCTCCACACTCGAAGACTCAAACTATCATAGTTAATTTGATAAGATTTAAATTGATTATATTATTCATAAATATTACCTACAAATTCTTATGGTCAATTCATAGAGTAAACATAAATTTAAAAAACTAAAAATTAATCATAAGATTCATATATTTAAACTATCAACTCATTCAACCTTAATCATAAGATTCAAATAGGTAGCTAAATAATAAAAAACTAAAAATTAATAATTAACATTTTAAATATTTTTTTTCATAACGATAATTACGTCCCAAAAAATGTTCTTTACATTGGCTAAAAATATCACTTATGTTACATAGACAATACTTATATTCCTTAAAAAACATATTGTGAGAGTATAGAAACACATAATTTCCACACATTAACAAATCATTAAACTTTTATGAATTTTAAAAAAAATATCAGTCTGATTAATTGATTATTATTTCATTACTTTATTATTAACATAATCAATTATCAAAAGTTAATAATCAACACATTAATTTAATATCATATATATATATATATAATAATAATAATTTGCTAAGTATCCAAATTATTTTAATACATTCTATGTTTTTTCTATTGAGAAAATATTTTTTAAAGTTAGTTTAAAATATTAGACTCATAATGTTACACATATATCTAACATAAAAAACTTCAACTAAAAAATTATGTATAATAATTATTAAAAAAATATTTTTATTATGATATTATTATTTGAAACAATATTATATATTATGATATATGTTATTTTATATCTCACCTAAGTGATCATCTCTAATGATACTTAGAAAAATATTTATTATGATACCATTATTTAAAATATTATTAAATATTATACTATATATTTTATTTTATATATTATATTTAAAAAAAACTTCAAAAAAATACTCATATATAATATAACATAATAATCATGATTGAAGATTTTATGAAATCTAAATATTATTAGATTTTACTTAGACCACTCCATTTTTGTTTTCTAAGTTGCTTAATTATTATTTTTTTATTATATCAATCCTACAAGTGACAAGTAGACCTATGGGTATTGGGATAAGCAAACTCAAAATATTTAACAAAGAATGAACTAAGATGGTGTATTCCACAAATTTAACAAAAGTCTCATACTAATAATTAATCTATATGAACTCATATCAATAAATAAATAATTATTAAATATGAAAATCTAAATTCAACATCATCACTTAGTTTAATTTATTTGTGATCTAATGCATAATATTTTTTGTCTAGTACTCAGAACATCTACTAAGCCTAATTCACCACTAAACGTACAAATATAATATTATATTTTATATATATATATATATAATGTATAATTTTCTTCAATGCCTCTAATTTTTATTTTTAATAATCTTAAAACTAAGTTTATTATAAAGATCTCAATTTATTATTCATAAATTTTTTAATGTATGAGCCCATACTAAGCTAATAAAAATGGATGAGAATTAGAACTCATTCTCATACATTTTAATTAGGTTATTATTAACTAAATTAATATTAAATTTATTTTCACAGCAATCCTTAATTTATTTTTTAAAATTTTTAAAGAGTTAGGAATAAAAAAGAGATTTATTTACTTTAAAAATTATCTAATAAAAAAAACTCTAAAAAAATACTCTTGCAATAATTCAGAATCAAACATGATACAAATCAACCATAAATCCATAACTATGACTTATTTTCCATTGTTTGTAGATGAAAGACATGTGGCTCCACAAAATTAATTTACACAATTACATAACATCAAATTAAAAATTAGAAAAAATTACACAATGCCTAACATTAACTACAACAATTATTAGATTTCTATCCAAAACTATTAGATAAAAAATAAATGATTGAGATTATGTAAATAAAATTTAAATAAAAATTCTATTTTTATAAAATGATAATAAATAATATTTACCAACAACATCAACTAGAATCATTAAAGTTGTTAGACAGCAGCCATTTTTAAACATGGGCATGAGGACTTCATGCACCCAATTCTTAAAAAATATTAAAATATAAGCACTTTAAATTGTAACGCCTACATTTTTAACTGAATACAAGCTAGCTCATGAATTGCAGGCACCATGTCAGAATTGTGCGGTCCCAGCCAAAGGGTCAAGCTTAGGTCATGTCATGTCTAGCACCTCTTTTGAGAGCCATGGCACAAACAAGGCTCAAACTTCCCAAACTATTTTCTACCTCTCCATCTAAACTCTTAGGTAATCATGATTATTATTAATCATGATTACCTAAGAGTTTCGATGGATCATATTTTTAGATTCAACTCTTTACTCTCTATCATGATAACAGTATGAGATTTAGTATACACACAAAATACAAAATGATCACTACATGATAGTATTCGGATAATAATGAATAGTTCTCATTCCAATATTTCACAAGCAAATGAGAGAGAAAAAAAGATTATTCACAAAGACCTAGAAGGCATGTCAATTTATTGTTATTTATTTCCAACTTAAAATCATAGATATTTATCTATCAGCTTAATGGGTATATTGTAATGCATCTAAGAATTATATGTGTAATTCTTTTGTATAGTACATTTCATAGAAATTGTATTTTTGTCTATTTCATACAGCAATGAAACTATTAGCTAGGAGAATCAAAAACCAATTCCATACCTCGAGTTGCATACATGATAGCAGATGTAGGATTGAGCAAAATTCCCTCAGTTAAAATTTCAATTGCTTTGTCCAAGTTACCTAAATAGAATAAATTAACATAAAAGCCAAATTTTCAATTTACATAATAGAATAAATTTAAATTAACATTAAGGGTTTCTTACCGTCAACCACAGCCTTTAATGCTTTAGCTTTTGCCTCTTGAGAAGCATTACGGTTCTCTTCAGTGACTTCAACAGAAGGATCTCCCATCTGAAAACACACAATATTAAGCTAGACAAAATATAAAAATAGTAAAATCTAGCAATTGTATTTTGCCAATAATACCATCAAAGTATCATACCATCTGAACAGTATCATTATCAGGCTCTATTATCTCACCATCTAGCTCAATATCTGATTCAATTATCTCATCTTCAATTTCAACTGCATCTGACCCATACTTCATTTCCATCTCATCACTATCCTCTGCATAGGTATCCTGCACTTAAACAAAGCATATAATTTATATTTGTTCGCATAGATCACAATGTTTTTTCCCAAATATCATCACCAATAGACTGAAAAAACTACATCAAAACATCACTTGTGCCAACTTAAAGATTCCATAAAAAGTCTTCTGACATCATAAATACACTGGTGAATTTGATACAATAGAGTCAACATCCCACAATAAATGGCTCTGGATTGATATGAAAATCATTAAGTGTTGAAAAAACTACAAGTCATCACTTGGATTAATTTAATCATGTATCAGGGTTTACGTATCACAGCCCAAACTTTAAAAAAAAACATCATGACCGTCATGCCCATTATGTTTTACGTAATAGGCACCGACATGAAAAGCAACATGTAAAATGTATCACTTTCCTTGTCACTTAAAAATAAAAAATATATATTACAAAAATTTGTAGCCATCAAATTTGTTTCAAATGGCAACAGGCTGATAATCTGATAACCATTTGATTTTCGCCCATTTAAAATTTAAAAAATATTAATATAAATATAAACACATACAAACACACATGCACATATATATATATATATATATATATATATATATTATAATTTAAATTTTTTTATAAATAGAGAATAAAAATTTCTTGATTTTCATTATCTCATCTTCTATTATCTTCATCTCAGCTCTCTCATCGCCATTTAAAAATTATTAGTTTATTTTTTTTCTTTTTAAATTATTTGTATTGATGGCTGACATGGATTACAATGTGCAAGCTGCTACTCAAAATTTATGCAGTTGCAATTATGGTACATAAATATTTTTATTAATTTTTAACACTTTATTATTAAATATTTAAAAATTTAAAATATACATAAAAATTAATAATTAGTTATTTAATGATAAAAAATTTGACATAATATGAATAACAACAATAATCCAAACAAAAGTACGAGGCCAAAATTAAATTCTCTAAAATGATCTTGACCTATATTCATATGCCTAAAAACTTAAATTATATGAACTTTAAAATATAGACTTATTTTATGATAATAAATAATAAAATTTATAAAAATATTAAAAAAATTAATACTATATTTTTTAAAAAATATATATGTAAAAGTATGTAGCACAAAACACTTAAAAAATGCATGTTGTTCAATACACAAAAAAATATAATACAATAATTCCCAAGCAAACCCAAATGAATATCTTTAAAGTTTGATCAAGTTTAACTTTCATAATATCATATATCATAATAATTTTGAAAAAAAAAATATGATCAAACTAAAGAGAGATTATGATAGCCATTATATGATAAATTACACGAAACTTTTTGAAATTCAAAAACTATATAACAAATAATTAGATCCACTCTTGATCGAATTCCATATAAACACATCTACGTATCTTGTATACATGATGAGTACTTCATACTTCTCTCTTTGAGTGCTACCAGCTCCACCTTAAATATTTTAACATCTACTATTCATGATGCTCACAACATCATTTTGAATTCTTGATTCATAGGTTCACTAGCAAAATCATCACATATAATTAGTTTCTTCACTTTTTTGTAGCAAATAAAGCTTCTAATATTGGCATTGCCAATAATAACATTGTAAGACCAAGAAAATGATAATGTTAATATTAGAAATTTTAAAAACATATTTTATATAAGAGCTTTATAATAATTTAATTTCAAATACTTTGCAAAGCAAAATTATAGTATTATTCTCTTTTTCTAATGCTTATCAAATTAGCAAACCACACAAATGATTTTGATTGTTCTCACCAACAAGAACACCTCTAAATATTTTCCAACTATTGATCTACTGGTTATAATAGATCAAGAAAATAATATTTATTAATTTTAAGATATGTCAATTAAAAAAACATATTTAAACTTTTAATGACATCATAATTCTTAGGAAAACTTGTTATATCTAATATACTCAAATCTTTATAGACTTTATATTATGACCATATTTGATAACATAAGATATATTTACTTGTGTTAATAATTATATTTGATATAGATAATTATTAATATTTAAAAAAATCAATATTCAAAAAAATTAATTTTATTAAAATTGTTGAAAGTTAAAAAATAATAATATTTTTAAATATTTTTCTCATCAACTTTAATATTTTTTGAGGAATATTAAATGATTCATCAAATATCATGTATTGATACTCTTGCAAAATATAAGAAAATTGAGAAAAATAACTAATATCTAACTAAGATGACTAAGATGCTCATACGGCAAAACATTAAATGAATCATCTTTTATTTTCTCAAGTCATATTGCATCTTCAATTTTTTTAATCAATCAAGTATTCAACCAGCATTTTTAAATATACTTAATTATTTAATATCACTCCAAGCATGGAGAAAATGATTGTGTTTCATCAAATACATATTCACTACAAACTCATACTTAAAAAAACTATTATGAGTACTAATAATATTCTTTGAGAATAAATCACCTTCTAAATTTGATCCAAGAAATCACATCTTCTACAACCATTCTCTAAGTTTTGCTTTAGTATCCAATTACTCCTCAATGAGAAATAACTACTTCCTAAGTAATTAGAATAAGTCATAATTAATTATAATAATGATAATAATTGAGAGATAATTACAAGCTATTATCATATTCTCATAGAGCATTGTGCCAGAGAAATGAGCCTAATATGAGTATCTCATAACAATAATATATTTGTAATCTTAGCCAAATGAGCCTCATATCACATCAAAAAATCAAATTTACAATAATAAATTAAATTCTTTGATTGCATTATTATAATAATGATATTAATAAGAAATAATTACAAATTATTATCATATTCTCATAGAGCATTGTGCCAAAGAGATAGCCTAATATGAGTATCTCATAACAACAATATGTTTGCAATCTTGGCCAAATGAGCCTCATATCACATCAATTGATCTGATTTACCATAATAAATTAGACTCTTTGACTGCATTATAACAAAAATTAAAGATATTTATTCAACACTTATTAGCATGAATACTCTTTTTTTCATTCATAATTACAAGGCATTGACACTACACTTTTTAAAATATTTAATCATCCAAACTAAGTTATAAGTTATATTGGATGAAATAATCACAATAACATTAAGTAAACTAGAGACACAAATGAGAATACATTACAAAGATGAAACCTACTAAAAAATATTAATCAACACACAACCAAGTTCATACATAAAAAATATACACAAACATAGTTATTATTGAGCTACTAATTTCTATTAATACATCTCACATATAAGAGATTCCTTTAAGAAAATTTTGAAAAAAAAAATATTTATGCAATACCCAATAAAATTTATTATTCCAAATGCATAGGTATAATAAGTAAATTATCTTTAATGACTTAAATGCAATATCTTAGTAGTATAGTTTAACAGATTTTTTTGACAATTATCACATTTGATTTTTAAAATACAAAAACATACTTTTTTTTTGTGTTGAATAATGTCATTGTCATATATGTTAAAGATTTACATCAATAATATTTTATTTATTATAGATAAACCATTAAATATATTCCAACAAAAAATAATTTATACAAGTCAAATTTCAAATAAAGAATTTAACATATATTAAATATTTCTAAAATATCTAATATTCAAGAGATATAATCTTTATTTTTTAGAAGAGATGCTTTCAACATTTTGTCCGAACTTAAAATAACAAGAAATGCAAGTGTTTACCAAATAAATGATCCAAATATAAACATGTCAGCACGTCAGTCCCTCACATAATTTCATCAGATACAATGAAAAAATATAAAAAACTAATATTTGATAATTATCAACCCACATATTATTTATCATTTTTATTGTTAATCATTTTTTAAATTTTAGTTAAATTTATACATGGTTCTCATAAATCTCAAACACATAAAGATAACTCTAATATGTAATTTTTCATTCAACATTTATGAGCATGCCAACATATAAAGATGTAAAATTGTCCATGTCAAGCCAGAACAATTCATTTTTTGGGCTCAAGCATGGCATCATGCCATGCTAGCAAGAACCCAAAAAAAGAAAACCCGACATGGACTGTAGGCTTGCCAGCTGCCCAGGTCATGTCAAACCATGTCGGGTCATGTCAGGCCATACCGAATCGTGCCAAACCCACCAAGACCAGCACCAAGCATGGTTCAAACCCAGGCAAATCTGGGTGAGATCCAGGCTAGCATGGATTGATTAACAAAGCTAAAACCAGCCCACATAAACCAAAATGACATATCATGTTATCTTGTGCCATGTTGCATCTTTTGTGACATGCAACAGGGAGCCCCCATCCGACACAAGTCATGCCAAGAAACCAGCCCAGCACTATTTCAAGCACATACAAATGACTCTAATATGTAATATTTCATTCAAAAATTATGGACATTGCAAGACATAAGTGTCTAATATTCCATGTCAAGCCAAAACAACTCATTTTTAGACCCAAGCATGGCACTATGCCATGCTGACACAAACCCAAAAAATGGCAGCACGACTCAGCTTGTAGGCATGTCGACTGCCCCCAAGACATGCCAAATCATGTTGGGTTAGGTCGAGTCATGCCAGACCCAACAAAGCCGACCACCAAGTATGAATCAACCCTAAGTTAGTCTAGGTGAGATCCAAGTTAAACTGGGTTGGTTAGTTGAGCCAAAACCAACCCACAAAGGCTAAAATGTCATGTCATGCATTCTTGTGCCATACTGCATTTTTGTGGAATACAACAAAAAACCCTATCCCAACACAACGCAAACTATGCCAGGGGACCAGCCCAGCACAAGTTGTGCCACAAGGTTACCTCAACACTATTCCATGCATGGTGTCATCCATGTCGAGTCATGCCACATGATAGTTTTTGTGGATGTCATATCATGCAATTAGCCACGCACTAAGTTGGACATCTCTACTCAAATAAGGATATATCCAATTAGGCCCTATCAATTACAAAACAAAAATCTAGAATAAAAAACATTTTTCTTATAACTACCATCTTTTAACAAAATAAAAAATTTTATTATCTCTAGGCCTAATACAAGTAAAGCACAATGTTATAGTATCACCTACTTAAAAGATTCAATAAGTCTCACATTTGATAGGAACTTGTTTAGTAATATATGGGCCAATAATACAAGTAAACACAATATATTAAAAATAATTATTACTTTTTTCAAAAAAAAAAAAAAACCAATACAATTTAATAATCACTATTTATATAAACTCAAGCAAATTATATACATCTTTACAATAATTCTCAAAAGATAAATTTTTTTCATTTCTTTCAAACTGAATTTAATCCAAGAATACTATGCACAACTACTACACCACAACTAATGGCCACTATACCACCACTTGGACAACCATACATTACCACTATTCCTACACAATCAACCATTGCACCACCATAAAGACCACCTTGCACAATCACTAACCACCACAAATGCAATTATGGTGTAAAGGACAATCAATTATCAGAGAATGTTGACATCCTCATTACATGCATCAAATGCTGGAACATGTTATCACAAATACTTGCACATTGTGAGCACCCACATGTCACCATGTGCTACCAATTGTCATCATTGACAACATTACATGCATCATGAAACACCTATCAAGTACTATAACATAATCAAAAATAAAACAAACTATAAAAACAGTCAACCAACATCTTGTTATAACTGAGTTACTTTATTATTCACAATTTATAAATTAATAATTCAAAAAAATAAAAAATACAAAACAAAGTAACAAAAATAATTAACACTAATATTACCACATCCAACATTTCTTATCATATTCAGGCTACAGCCACACTAACAAAAATAAATAAAACAAAATATACAATTGTAACAACCCTTAAATATAAATCTAGTGCACATATCAAAGAATCATCAAAATAAAAAATCTTTAAGACATTTGAACATTATATCATGAAACTTCTATCCGAAAATTAAGTGTCGTCATCTTTAATAACATAAAACTAAATAAATCTTCTATGAGTGTAATGTCTTCTGATACTAAAAGCCCAATATAGCCTATTATCTTTCAAGATACAAAATTCAGCAACTCTCACGTCTTCCCATAATGAGAGTATAATAAAAAGTAATAAATTGCCTAAGGTCAACAAACTCAACCAAGCTGAAACCAAGCTTGAAGACAAGTACCACTAAACTAAGCAACTTGCAAACACCAATTATAGTAATAAAAAAGTTAAATTTTGAATTAGTTTATTAGTGTCTAAATTAGAAATCCAATATAAACTCTCAATTCAGATCCCCTCAATAGACAACAATAAACAATAGGTAAAACACATAAATTGATATGCTAATTGGAGGGGATCACTACCAATGATACAAAAATAAAAACAATAAAAATCAATTTATTTCGATTGTATTCAACTGATACCTAGATGACACACATAATGCACTGATTTGCAGTATTTTCCAAATTTATTTGTGCAGAACTTTCAGTTTGCAATCAAACATACATATAAAAAATTTAAAACACATGCATATACATGATGCTGGCGTGTGCTTGTGCCAGCGCCATTACCAAACTAGAATACAAAATAAAAGATGCTTAAGAGTAAGATCTTAACCGATTTAAGGTCGTCGGGCTTGAAACTTGAAGAAGGGAGCTTTGCTCCAAGGCTGACAAAAAAACGAGGGACGATTGAAAATGAAATGAAAGCTTTAAGTGTATAAATCATCTGCTAATAACTAAGTTACCTCAAGAGATAGTCACGGAAGAATGAGAGGGACGGATCGCTCAGAATGGAGGGGTTAGATTTGCACTGTTCAATGAATAAATTCAACTCCTTCAACTTGTTCGGATCCATTGTGGATGTTATACACCGAACTTACACAGCGGGGAACGATAACAAGTGGAACAGTGTCAAGATTATGCAGTAGTGTTGTTCCTCTGGCGACAGAAAGTTGGCGCGTTCAAACTTCAGTCTTTGGGTTTTATTACGGGATTTCCACTCTGTTGGCGATTGTTCTAGGAGGTTCACAGAGGGGGCCAGGGGTATCAAGTCCATTCTTGCTTTCCGCATTTTTAAAACTTAAATAGTTTTTTATTCAAAAACGTTGTTTATCGGGTAAATCAAAATTATGATTTAGGTGTAGGTCCCATTCAAAAAATATTTGCTTTAAACTGCTCTAATTTTTGGTAAATATTTAGTAAAATATTTATGTTTTGGTATATTCTACAACCTAATACCCAATTTTATCTCGCTAGAGTTAAAAAAATTATCTTTTATTTTTGAAACAGTGGTTTTTTTAACTTGAATATATATGTTTTTGGGGGCTATCTTTGTCAAGTATTCTATTAATATTTTTATTATGATGAGTCTTATTTGCTCTAACCTTTGGGGTCCCAAGACTCTTATATATGGGTCGAGTGATAATATGAGATCAATTTAACAAGAGTGGAATGGCAGGTAAAAAATATAAAAAAAAGTTATGGTACTTTTATAAATGTTTTTTAATGGTGCTCAAAACATAATGTGGTAATAAATGTATTATTATTACCACATTATGTGGTAATATATTTATTTCGAATGCACTCTCTTATTTCAAACCATTATATCTTAAAGGTATGAAATAATGTGTTAATATAAATGTATCTGTACTTTCAACTTCATAAATATCATATTCATGATAATTAATATATGAGTTGACTTGTTGAATTATCACCATCATACAAAGCACATCCTCTTGCATGTGCCTCGTAAGTTACTTATCATTATCTATCATAGCAAACACATGACTCTCACATTATAGTGAGACTCCTAAGTTATATATTCTACTCAACTTCATGTCACTCATGGTTAGTTATTCTATAATATGCACAATGAATTGGTTATAAGTGCAATCATACTTTTAGCTTCATAAGCATGATACTTGAAATGATTAAACTTACTTCAAACTTGAGTTGTCGTATAAAGATTTATATCGTGCATTAATATTAAAAGGATAGTCACTTCTTTTTTACAGTATCATGTGAGTGTGTCTCATACTTTCATTATATATTTATCACCATCAATCATAGCTGACACACATAAACTTATAATATATTGGAAACCCTAAATTTTAGTTCTAATTGATATCTATATTAATCAACACCCAAACAATAATATTAACACAAACATAAAACCTTATAAAATCATGTATTCATCACAAATATATTTGTTAGACCAATCCTATATCTCAAATTAGCCTAGCAACATAAAATATTTGGCGTGAGATATTTTAAAAGGCATCTCTTGGAATTGAATGTTCATGATGAAAGCCTGAGTAATAATTAAAGTTTTAAACCTTAATCCTAATCAAATTTTATCTTTGTTTGCCTTGGATTTGCCTCTGATCGAGGATTGGAATCACATAATATAGAGTTTGTTGTGAGATGTTATAAAATTTGATATTTTAATATAAAGTTTTAAACCTTAATCCTAAGTAAAATAAAATATTTGGCGTGAGATGTTTTAAAAGGCATCTCTTGGAATTGAAAGTTCATAATGAAAGCCTGAGTAATAATTAAAGTTTTAAACCTTAATCCTTATCAAATTTTATATTTGTTTGTCTTGGATTTGCCCATGATCGAGGATTGGAACCACATAATATAGAGTTTGTTGTTGTTCTTGGCTTGAAAACTAGTTTATAACTTATTTTTTTATTAAATCTTCTAAACGTTACTTATATACTTTGGGTATCTATGAGATGTTTTAAGCTAATCATGATGCTAAATTGAGATCATGAATATTTGGTATTGTCAGATCTTATGTGAATCACCAAAGTCATAGTGGTTAATGTATCAACTCAAGTAACTCTCCTCTTGAGTACAATTTTGTGGAGTGACAGAGGAAATATCATGACAACAACAAATTCTCTCTAGAACAAAGTGTCACGGTATTATGAATGGTCATGAGTGGTAATTACTCTCCAAGGAAAAATGTTGTTGTGTTTGGAATGGCCGTGATTGATTAATGTTTCTCTATAACATAAATTTGTGGTATTGGGAATGGCCGTGACTTTGGTTTTATCTCGATGCAGCTCAAATTTATAGTGTTGGAAATATCATGACTAGAGTAAATGTTATTTGGTATAAAATGTCATAGTAAAAAATAATACTAACTCAAGATACTTGGTATTTTGACTTTGTATTGAATAAGTCATGACTTTATAAATTACCATTACTAATAGTATCAGTGGGGTACCTGGCTATCGCGATATGAAAATAATATCGTGGTTATTAAGTATTTTAGAGATAATATGGTTGCAACTCTGAGAAAATATCATGGTCGTAAAGATTATATTGCATAGTGATAAGATTATGGCAACTTGATAGTAGAGTTATGACATAAAAAGATTTTCATTGAATTATTCTACGAGATTACAACTAAGAAATGATGTCACGACTACTTAGTAAGATCTAGAATGTGTATCCAAGTCATGACATAGAAAATATTATGACTATCACTTCTTTTCTCCAAAGCCTTCACTCCATCAAGTCTACAAATTTCACCTAAAATATAATTTCATTAATATTCATCAAATTCTTTTAAAATATATATTTAATGAAATCTATCTAGTAAATGCTCAAATAAGTATAATTATAATAATAAATATATGTCAAATTACCTAAAAAAAATTAGTATGCAGAATGCCCATATATCAAACATCTAGTATATCTATATGAAGCACTATTAATGGGTAATAAAAAAATGATATAAACTAATTATACTGATAAAAAAAGGTTGGACCTATTATTGTGATATGATTTTTTTTAAAGGTCATAGTGACATTGTAACTACTATTTTATTTGACTACGTCTAAAAAATGTAGTCTTTTATAGACTATTTTCTAAATTATAGTCTAGGTGACTGTAATTTAAAGTCTCACATTTAGTTTATGTTTTTTGGACATAGTTAAATAGTCAACAAATGACTACATTTTTCAAATTCTTACATTCAAACATATACTTTCAATTCAAAAAAAAATGAAAACAAATTGAATCGAAATATCCAATACTATCATACAATTATCCAATATAGTTTTATAAACAAATATCCATAACAAACATCTATTTTTCTTCAAAACATGCTCTTTAAATGCTCGACCTATTTTTCATGCATAATGCCAATCTCTTTTTGTTTATAAGTTTTCTTCTCACCAAATTGCATACATACATAAGTTACTCAAAAAATAATAATAATAAATAACATAACATAAAAATATAAAACCATCAAAAGTACTACTTATATGAATCACATACATAATAAAAAACTACCTTTTCGGGCAGATGTTGAGTAATCTTAATTTCTTGAGTTAATTGCACAAATAGCTACATAAAAAAAACATGCAATACTATTACAATAATGTATAAATATTATAGCCACACAAATGAATTCACCAAATAGAATATTTTATTCCTTTAAACATAATCATCAAGCAAATATGATTGCAACCCAATATATCATGCCGCATGCAAAAAAAAACTTCACAAATAAATTCAACTTCAATTAAATTGCACCATGCAACAAAATTACCATTGCATCACACATGAAACATGTCATTACACCGATGCCACCAAATAAACCACAATGAAAACCATAATAAAATATGTCACACACCTATTAGACTATTGTGAAACTAGCATTGCATTTTCATAGGCAACAATCTACACTACCATGACAACAAGGATATGTGAAAAATTACATGTGAGGGTTATCAATGATGATTGAAAAAATAGCAATTAAAAATCAACATTGTATTCTATGGCCCACTATATACACCACCACAATAAAAAACTAGCAAGAACACAAATTTAACAAGTAGGTTATATTTTGTGTGTGTGTAATTAGTTATTTAATGTGCCCATTAATATATCAACACATTACTATTATTATCAATTTTTAAAAAAAATTTCAACCTAATGTGACCAACATGTTAGGGTTGACTAAGTAAGAAAGTGTTTGTTGGGTAGCCCAGCATGGTATGGTGGGCAATATACATCATGCTAAATCAAGCCAGAAAATATACATCATTGTTACATGGGCTAACCTTTACCTACCACTACAAGAAAAATCCAATATAGCTAGGAATAATTCCCTAGCTAAATGAGTATTTTCTATCGCTAAATGAGATATAGCGACGAATTACTGATGGATTAGTTCCCTATCTTAAAGTGCTTCTTACTAAAATTTAGCGACGAAAAGTGTCCCTAGCTAAAAAGTTAGTGAGGAAAAAATCTTTTGCTAAAAAAGACAAATTTCCTAACTAAATTAGCAAGGTAAATGAGATTTTCCGTCGCTAAACAAAAATAATGATGAAAGATTCCTAAGCTAAAGTGCTAGTTTATAAATTTTAGCGACGAAAAATCCGTCACTAATTTTAATATTTCCCTAGCTAAATTAGCTAGGGAAAATTTCCTAGCTAAATTAGCAAGGAATTTCCCTATATATTTTAATTTCAAAATTAATTTCAGAATTTAATTTATTTTAAATTTTTTTTAATTAAATAATTTAATATTTTTATATCAAATTGAATAAAAATTGAAACTATAAATAATTTATAATTAACAAAAAATAAAATCATTTAATATCTTATTCTAATTCAATATTTTACATAATTGAAACAAAAAAATAACAAAATTTTATTTTATCTTATTCATCAATGTATCTACCAACAGTGCATAAAGTATAATATATCTATTCATTGACGTTGCTTTCTCTCCCTATGCTCCTTCGATCATCATTTTTCTACTGCGACAAAGTTGTTCGAGTCACGGCACGAAATGTCTAGTAAAAAATCTCATCACTTATAAAAGTTTTGTAAGATGAACAATGCGGTATCATATCTGTAAGACATTTAAACTACTCAGTCACATTAAAAAAATTATGTTTTAATACATATATAATCCTACAGTATATATGTAAATATATACAAGCATTTAACTCGTACATATATTACAATAGTATATGTACATAAAAATAGTTGTAATATGTGTACATATAAACTGAGTACAAATATACTCAGTATATATGTACATAAAATACTCAGAATTAAAACATAGCTTCGGGTTGCTTTGTTCTCTTCATCTCTCATACATCTTTTATTTGCTCTTCCAAATGCTCTTCCAGGATACTTGAAGAAGATAGTTTGTCCACAGAATCATCTTCTACCATCACATGACTTTCATAAATCTACGGCACATTTCTATTCTTTGTATTGACATGATCTTTAAAATAATAAGAACAAACTGATGATGCTTCTTCTACTAAATATGCATTGTAAATTGAACCTTCAACTTTTGTCTTATTTCTAACATTCAATTTCAACTTACGAAGATACCTACATCCACAATGTTAGATTTCAATTAGATTAAATTATAATATTACTTAAAGTAGGAAATAATAAAACACAGCAAATTATATGTATTTACCTTTCAAAATGATACATCCACTTGAATTGCACTAGCCCTACAATTCTTGCTTCATATGCCAAATGGACCGGAAAATGCTCCATCGAGTCAAAAAAACTCAGTGGGAATATTCGTTCAAGCTTAAAAATAATAAGTGGAATATCATTTTCCAGCCTCACAATGTCATCTATTTTAATTGTGGCTGTAATTAGCTATTTGAAAAACAAACTAAGTTCTATAAGGACATTCCAAATACTTAGTGGAAGTAATTCAAAGAATGCAATTGGTATTAATCTCTGCATAAATACATGACAGTCATGACTTTTCATTTCAAATAACTTAAGATTCTTCATATCCACACATCTACCCATATTTGACGTATATCCATTTGAAAATTTCAAATTTTTAATCCATTCACACAATATATGTCTTGCTTTCTTATCAAGTGTGTAGCAAACTTTATGAAATTTTCATGTTTACTCATTCAGTTTTAATTCAGGACGCCGATAATAATCATTCAGCTCTTGTCTTGATTTTAAAGTGTCTTTTATTTTTCCGTCTACATTAAGATATTGTAGAAAACATTGTCAAAAATAATTTCTTCAATATGCATTACATCTAAGTTATGACCAATTAAAATGGACTTCCAATAGGACAAGTCCCAAAATATACTTCGTTTCCTTTAGCCAAATAATTGCCTATTGGTCGATTACTTTCAGTAGCTTCCTTTTTAGCTACCTTCTTCAAACCCAAACTTTGAATCTCTATCAACATATCATCTCCTGAATGAATTGCTGGTGCAACTATCATCGCAGCTAATTAAATCAAGGATGATCACAGCTAATTGCTGGTGCAACTATCATCACAACTAGTTTTATTTTTTTGAAATGTAGCTAATTAATGGAAAATAATACATCTTCTTAAAGATAACCTCCAATTTTTGTCGCGTATCTACAACACGAGGTGCCTTCCTAAATCAAGGATGATCACAAAACTTACAGCTAATTAAATCACTATCATCGTCACAATATAACATGCATCCAATTAAACAATAATCAATTTTTTCCATTGGTAGACCTATTCCTCGTAGTAACTTCTTAGTATTGTAAAAATTGTTAATGATCAGATTATTATCCAGAACAATCTTCTTTCATCAGTTCTGTCACCTGATCAAATAATTTCTTAGACATATGATTTTCTGACTTAATGCTCACTAGTCGAGCCACAAGTGACAATTGCGAATGTGTTTTACAATTAGGCCACAACTCTTTATCTACAGCTTTAAGTATTTCATAAAATTTCTGAGCTTCAGGATTAGGTGGTTCATACATGTAATTCATATAGAAGTTAGCAATAGCAGCTTCTATGATCATTCTATAGTATGTGTTTGATGATTCCTCACAACAAGCAAACGATTCAATACCCACATTTTGGTCAATATTCAGAGCCATTGTACTTTCCCCATGATAAATCCAAACAAAATAATTTGGCACAAAGACATAATTAACCAAATGATATCTTATAGTGTTTACATTACGAAAAGAGATATTCTGACACTTGCGATGATTACATGGACGCTTAATTTTTTCTCCATCCATCAATCTCAATTGACTACATACAAAATTGATGAAAGTTTCAAGCCAAGTCAAAAAATCTTTATTCAAAAATCCATTAATAACCCTTATGTACATCCACTAACAATCTGAGTTCATTTTGCCCTGTTTTATTTACAAAAAATAATGCCCAATCATTATTTTGAATAAAACATTCTATTACTTCAAAATATACAATTAATTAAATAAAATTACTTATAGATGAATATTTAAAAATTAAATATTATGAATATCGAGGCAATGCATTTACAGAATCTACATTAATAGACAAAGTAATTTTTAGCACGATAAAGATTAATAGATATCACAGTTAATACTAGATACAGTTAATACTTGTGCAAATGTGATAATGCACAAGAAAGGAAAGCAAAAAAAAGACATTAAATGTTTGAAGGAGGAGAGGGACAGAGAGTGTGAGAGAGAGAGAAGGTGGGGAAAAAGAGGGGCATAGATTTGAGGAGATAGGGGGAGAGGGATAGAGAGGGAGAGAAAAGGAGGGAGAGAGAGTGAGAGAGAAATGGTTAAAGGAAGAGGGGGGAGAGAGGAGGGGAGAGAGGGGGAGAGAGGGGGGAGAGGGAGAGAGAGGAGAGAGGGAGGGAGAGAGAGATAGATAGAGGGGTGGAGAGAGAGAAAACAAGCAAGAAAGAAGAGCCAGAAAAAAAACAAGAGTGTGACACAGAGAAAAAGAGGAAGAGAATGACTGAAAGAATTATAGAGGGAGAGAAAGACACATAGAGAGAGTGCAGTGTTAGAATGAAGAATTATATAAAAAAAATATAAGTTCTTCAGTACAAACCTATTAAATATTATATTTTTTATTATACATAAGTTCATATTTGAGCCTGAGGCCCAAGGGCTGGGATTAGGTAAAAGTACGACCCTTATTTGTATTATACCATATATGAGCCTGATCAACGAACACTCTCATGCTATGTACTTACATATTGTTGATATTATATCTTTAGCCATTTTATTTAAAGTTAGTGCAACAAAATAGTATTATCCCATATATAATTATATGTTAGGATACATATAGTAAATGTAGTTATAAATAGTTACATTTAGTTTAACATATAATTATATATAGAAATATGATTACAATTAGTTATAAATAAATATAAATAAATGTATACAGAGTTATAAACAATTATATAGATTTACATATATGTATACATATATGTATACATAATTAAAAATAAAGTTATATTTATTTATATAGAGTTTTTTATTGTTATACAAATATTTATATATAGTTATACATATTTAGTTAAACATTATGTTGTATGTTTATATACATATAATTATAAATATAGTTACATGTGATTATACATATAGTTACACGCATGGTTAAACCTATATATTTACATGTGTGTGTGTGTGTGTGTGTGTGTATATATATATGTGCATATGATTTCATATATTTATATATATAGTTATGTATAGGTATGGATATACTAAAATACAATTTTTATACTAATATATACAAATGTATATTAAATACATGTTGTTAATTATATATATATATATATATAGTTATGTATAAAGTTTTTATAGTTATACATATAGTAAGATAGAATTATTTATAGTTATATGTTATTATACATAATATATATATATTTATAAAAATTTATATACCATTAAACATTTAGTTATATATATATATTCATACGAGTAGTTATATTTAGTTATACATAAATATATACAATGTTATAAATAAATATATAGATTTACATATATGTATACTTATATGTATAAATAGTTACAAATATAGTTATATTTAATTATATAAAATTTTATTTAGTTTTATAAATATTTATATATTGTTATATACATATAATTAAACATAATGTTTTATGTTTTAATACATTAAATTATAAATATAGTTACACGTGGTTATACATTTAGTTACACATATCATTGTACTTATATTTATACATGCAGGTATATATATTTATTCATATAATTTTATATATTTTTACATATAGATATGTATAGGTATAGATATAGTAAAATACACTTTTATATACTAATATATACAAATGTATATTAAATATAAGATGTAAATTATATATTTAAATATAATTATGTATAAAGCTGTTATAGTTATATATATAATAAGTTACAATTATTTATAGTTATGTGTTATTATACATACAATATATATAACTATTAATATTTTAATACATTTAAACATATAGATATATATAAATATATTCATACAAATAGTTATACATAAATATATAAAGTTATCAAGAAATATATAGATTTACATATATGTATACATAGTTATAAATATAGTTATATTTAATGTTGTAGAGTGTTATATAATTATACAAATATTTATACATAGTTATACACATATAGTTAAATATAATGTTGTATGTTATTATACATGTAATTATAAATATAGTTACATGTGGGTATACACATAGTTACACAAATAATCATAATTCTAAATACTTAAAATAATTAAATCCTACTTGCGTTATCATGATAAATAATTTTGAATCCAATATTTCTAAAAAGTTATTAGTTGGATGGTTAGTGACATCATTAAATGGGTGTAAACCCTGGGTTTGAACCTATCGTTGTTCTTTGAAGAATTATATTTTGGTAAACTCTATGAGAATCAAAAATTGATTTTTGAATTCAGAAACTATTATTTTAGATTAAATTTTTTAAAAACTTATGTGAAATAAAAAAAGTTAATGCATTTCGATGCAACAAAAGTGAATAAAAGTTATAATGTTATAGGAAAAAATGTTAAGGGGAACCAAAATGAAAATAATTATGTTTTATTACAATTTTTAAATTTAATATAACATTTGGGAACCCAAATCCAAAATATTTATGATTTGGGTCTTACAAATTCTTATGCTGATAATTACCTTCCTTTATTCATACGGAATGCATATACTCAAGTATGCAATGAGTTCATGCAGAAACTCATTTTTTCATGAACAAAAACATATGCATATGGAGTTCATATATACTCTGTATGCATAAACATATGCATAAACCCATTTTTTCAAACTGAGTAAGCTGTAACGAGTTTATGCATAATGTTTTTTTTTATTATATTGAGATAATTATGAGTATCCAAATTTAAGTACTAAAATATAACCCAAATCATAGATATTTTTTGTGTGGATTCCATAACATAATTATCCATTATATATATATATAGATTAAGGATGAAAATATTATGTATTATTATTATTATTAGTGTTGTGGAGGAATTCATTTTTTTTTTGCTAAGTTAGATAAAAGTTAGTGATATTTTTGGAAGCAACAAAATATAAAGAATAGTACTTTCATTGATAAAAAAATCTATTTAATAAAATTTGAAATTGAACTAATTTAAGAAAATACTTCTCTGAGCAAAATTTCTACATTTTAGTGGTATCAATGCATAATATTAAATTGTTTTTGTTATTTTGTTTTGTAATTTAAGAGATGCAAGCCTAATCTTTTTTCTATTTGAAGATTAGAATGATTTAGATTTCTTGTTATGCATGTAATTGCTACTTAAGAGCTATTAGGCTACTCTAATTTCTTCATCATCTTAAACTTTTTCTCCTTCTCTTACTATTTCTTCTTCATCTTCTTCTACTTCTTCTTCTTGTATTTCTACTACCACAAATGAGTATCTACTTTCAAATAAGAATGCTCATTTATAGATGAGATAATATTTCTCTATGCTTTATCATTAACATGATCTATAGTATAATCCATTATACTTTCTCATTAATCAAAGATAAAAGTATAAATTGTAGTTCAATTGAGAAAGCTTACTAATAGATGAGTATCTAATTGCAATTAGAGTATAAAGGGTAGATTAATTACCAATTGTGCAAGATTAATAAAAGGTGAGTACCAACTTGCAACATATAGAAATCCATTTGTTAGAGCATATGTTTGAGTGGTTGATTTGCCATTGTAAACAACTTCCTTGATCTGATAGAGCATAGTGATATATGTATCTCACACATCAACCATGATACAACATCAATATATATTTTTTTACAAGGTAAATGGTCTTGAGGTGGGTAATATATGTTTTACAATTAATCTCCATTGGAAAAATTAAGGACTTGAAATACTAACTATGGTCTCCTTTGATGATAATATTTTCTCTATGACATGATTAATTAATCAAAAAGTGTGATTACCTAACAATAACAAATCAATAGAGCAAGAAAAGACATGAATATTTAATTGATATGACTTTCAACCTCAAAAGATTATCAAAAGATAATCATCAATGGGTTTCAAACCTGTTTGAACAATATTATAGCTCAAATACCAAACCAGTTAATTAAATATGATAATTTTGAATAAAATCACAAAATTATTTTTATTTTTCCCAAACTATACTAAATAGATTTGAATTAATAAATAGAAAAAATATATATAAATATTCACATGATTTTTATTACACACACACACACACTACAAAAATAATGAATAGATTAACCAAAATAGCTTTTCTAGATTTTTCACAAATGACGTTGAATACATAGCACATAGTAATTTTAATTATGCAAAAAATATTAAACACATATAGACACAGCCATAAAATAAACGAACACAACAAAAAACTTACACTATTAAAAACTACACTGCTAAAAAACTTACCATAAATAACACAAACTATGATCAAACATACACTCTCATTTTATCATTCATAAAATAGCAATATATAGATTAAAACTATTTGTTTTTGAATAATTTTTCTAGATAATTTATTTTTTTAGATTCAATTGAATCATCTTTTTGTGCCCTTCATGCAATATAGATAATAAATCAAGAACATATGCATTTTTGTTTCGTGCTCCTCACTCAAGAACACACGTGAATAAAAACATAAGCTATGGGCCATGAAAAATTGAAGTTGAGCACACCCAAAACAAACTAAATTTAAATAGAAATATTTATAACCATAACAGAAAAAAGATACCATCAACTATAGCATCAAAATCATCCAAACCATGATAAAGAAGTTCACCAACTTGAAACCTACATGCCCAAACAATGCACAACAATTTTTTCATTTCACATCTATGGTAATAAAAAAATGATAGATATAGTTATGTTTATTTAGTTTATGTATACTGTTTTTATTTAGTTTATGTACACTTATTTAAAGCACACTTATATTTATGTCTACTATTTTTGTATATAGTATGTAGTTATGTATATTGAAGAAGTTATTAATTCGGCATACCTACTGTGCACCATCAAAATCCATACAATGACAATGCATTATATCACAAATGCATGAAGTATGTATACGATTAAGTATATATACGCAATCCAATAACACCACGGTGAATAAAGGAGAAAAATTTTGGAAACAAATAACAGAATCAATACGCATAAGCTTAATCAAGATAATCAATGAAAAATAAATGCATAAAACGTACCTCAAATCAAATAAAAGTTAATACTTAATCCTCGAATATATGTTGAAGCGTCGGTGTCGAGGGATGAATGGTCGAATGCGGAGGTTCACATCACTTGTTGAAGATAATCGAGTTTCGATGTGAATGTAAATATTAGTAAATTTTTTATATTTTTAATTATTAAAACATTAAATAAACAATATATATATATGTATGTATGTATGTATGTATGTATGTATGTATATAAAATCAAAAAGACTAATTAATTGTATTTATTATCAAATTTTTTTCAATAAAATTAATGTGTGTAGTAAGGTACAAATGAAAAACAAACACCTTAAAATTTTTTATTATAATAGTAATTAAACAATAAGTATATAAATAATTAAAAAAAAATATGTTTAGCCTTATAAAAAAATATCAAATAGCTACAAAATTAACAAACTCCATATAATAAGACATAAATGAAAAGATGAAATGTCTTCTAGTCACTCGCCTAAAAGTTATAAAATACTATTAATGTTAAAAAATATATAAAAATTTATATTTTTTGGTTATACATTTTTAAAAATTCATATTAATTTTTACGAAGATAATATTAAATAACTTTAAAGATATAAAATTTCATATTATTTGATATCATTAATAATTTTTAAAATTCAATAAATTACTTAAATTGAGAAGATAATTAAAATAAGTTATATTTATTATTTTTATAAAAACTTAATGTTAAAAGCTAATAATCAAAATATTACTCAATTATCTAATTCATATAAATTTTTATAAGAGCAAACATCTATGTATTTATTTATAAATATTAATTTATTTTTTTTAACTTTATTAAAAAATTATATTTTAATTATATTTCATAATTTTATAATTTTGTATTATTTATTTATTTAAAAGTTTTCTATAATAATAATTTTTTTTTACTTATATTAATATTAATTTTTACTAGTTTATTCGTCAATTCATATAATTTTGAAATTTTTTTTATTTTATTATACAATGAATTATTTTACATTTATATTAGTAGAAATTTTAATATATGTTAATTTAATTTTTAAAATATTGAAAAAAATTATTGTAATTATTGAATTTATTATTTAATGTTACTTTAATACAAGATTTTGATTTTCTTATTTTAAAATTTTAAAAAAATTTTTTGTATAATTTTATAAAAAATTAATACATCATAAAATAGATAATTAGTCATTATTAATATATATAATTATTTTTTGTATTTTGATATTTTTTAAACTATTTATTTATAATATAATTTTTTTATGATTTTACAAGGAGAATGTATACCTCAATGATTGCTCATCTATAAGCAAATAACGTACATTTAATAAACAAAATTAAATAAAATATTAAAACAAATAATAAATAAAAAAAATTATATAATTAAATATTGGCAAGGGAAATACCATTGATAAATCCGTAGCTAAATTATGAATTTTATAAGATAGAGAAAATTCATCGCTATATTACGGATTTTATTAGCTCGAGAAAATTTATCGCTAAATCCATCGCTAAATTATAAATTTTATTAGCTAGGAAAATTATGTCGCTAAATCCGTCGCAAAATTAATGATTTTATTTTCTAAAGAAATTTCATCGCTAAATCCGTCAATAATTTATGGATTTTATTAGTTAGGGATATTCGCTCGCTAAATCCATAGCTAAAATACAAATTTTATTAGCTAGCAAAAATCTATCGTTAAGTCCGTAGCTAAATTACTAATTTTATTAGCTAAGAAAAATCAGTCGCTAAATCCATAGTTAAATTATGGGTTTTATTAACTAGAAGAAAATCCATCGCTAAATCAAGTATTTTATTAGCAAGGGAAAATTCGTCGCTAAATCTGCAACTAAATCAATGATTTTATTAGCTAGGGAAAACCGTTGCTAAATCCCTTGTTAAATCAAGAATTTTATTAGTAATGGAAAATTTATTGCTAAATCCGTCGCTAAATCAAAGATTTTATTAACTAGGGAAAGCCGTCGCTAAATCTGTCACTAAATCAAAGATTTTATTAGCAGGGGAAAATTCATCGCTAAATTCGTAGCTAAATCAACGATTTTATTAGCTAGGGAAAGCCATTGCTAAATCCGTCGCTAAATCAATGATTTTATTAGCAATAGAAAATTTGTCGCTAAATCAATGATTTTATTAGCGAGAAAAATTCCTCGCTAAATCCGTCGCTAAATCAAGGATTTTATTAACTAGGGAAAATTCGTCACTAAATCTGTAGCTAAATCAAGAAATTTATTAGAAAGGGAAAATCTGTCATTAAATCCGTCGCTAAATCAATGATTTTATTAGCAGGGAAAAATCTGCCGCTAAATCCATAGATAAATCAAGGATTTTATTAGCTAGGGAAAATCCGTCGCTAAAATCCATCGTTAAATCAAGAATTTTATTTGCAAGGAAAAGTCGTCGCTAAATCTATCGCTAAATCAAGGATTTTATTAGCAAGGGAAAATCCGCCACTAAATCTGTCGCTAAATCAAGGATTTTATTAGCTAGTGAACATCCGTCGCTAATTCCGTCGCTAATTCCGTCGCTAAATCAAGGATTTTATTAGCTATGAAAAGCAGTTGCTAAATCCGTCACTAAATCAATGATTTTATTAGCAATGGAAAATTTATCACTGAATTCGTAGCTAAATCAATGATTTTATTAGCTAGGGAAAGTCGTTGCTAAATCTGTCGCTAAATCAAGGATTTTATTAGCAAGGGAATATCTATCGCTAAATCAAGGATTTTATTAGCAAGGGATATCCATCGCTAAATCAAGGATTTTATTAGCTAGGAAAAATTGTCGCTAAATTCATCGCTAGATCAAGGATTTTATTAGCAAGGAAAAATCTGTCGCTAAATCCGTAGCTAAATCAATGATTTTATTAGCTAGGGAAAGCCATTGCTAAATTCGTCGCTAAATAAAGAATTTTATTTGCAAGGGAGAATCCATCGCTAAATCAAGGATTTTATTAGCCAGGGAAAGCCGTCACTAAATTCATCACTAAATTACAAATTTTATTAACAGGGAAAAATCCATCGCTAAATCAAAGATTTTCTTAGCTAGGGAAAGCCGTTGCTAAATATGTCGCCAAATCAATGATTTTATTAGCTAGGAAAAATCCGCCGCTAAATCCGTCGCTAAATCAAGAATTTTTTTAGTTATGGAAAATCCATCGCTAAATCCGTCATTAAATCAAGAATTTTATTAGTTAGGGAAAGCTGTCGCTAAATCAAAAATTTTATTAGCTAATGAAAATCCGTCGCTAAATCGGTCGCTAATTTTCAGGCTTTTATTATCGAGGGATATTCCGTTGCAAAATCCGTCGCTAAAGTCCCTGCTTTTCTTTAGTAGAATTTAGAAAAATTTTCTGTTGCTAATCCGTCACTAAATCCCCCGCTTTTCTTTAGCGGAATTTACAAAAAATTTTCTCTTGCTAATCCATTGCTATTTTTTTTTCAAAAAAAAATCATAAATCCCTTGCTATTTCCTAGCTAATCCCTTGCAATTAAGCTAGAGATTGATCCCTAGCTAAATTTATATTTTCTTGTAGTGTACATATTAAAATAGGTCAACTACTTTTTTTTTCAATGATCATATTAACAATCTAGTAACCATTTCTCCCAACAACTAAAGTCTAGTGTCTTTTCTCATCCTCCACCTCACATATATTTTGTTAACAAACTTGTGTTGTAATAAATTATAGCAACCTAATTCATGTTTGACTTTGAATACTTTAATTTAGCCAACAAATAGTAACCAAGTTGGAAATATACATATTAATGATCTCATCTTGCTATATATACAATAATTTTTTGTGTTAATATACATGTGTGTGTGTGTGTAACCAAGTTTGATATGGATAGACAATAATAAAAGTCAATTGATGCTATAAGAAAATATTAAAAGCAATAAATATTATAATTTAACTATTTTATAATATAATTGGATCAACATCAATATTACCAAAATCAAAAGTCCTAACAACTGCATAAATGGTTATTGTAATATTAAAGATTCTAAAAACTTAAAAAATATATAAGAAATAATTAATTTTGAACCTCCTAAAAATTTTGCAACTCACCAAAAAAGTTGTCTACTATACTAATTCATAAGAATTAGAATAAAACATATAAATAAATTATGTGAACACCTGATTCTCCTTGCATCTTCAAAGCCTTGCAAGTGCTCAACCCATTTTCCATGCATAATATCGATCTCTTCTTATTTATAAGTTTTCCTCTTGCTAAACTTCATATATACATAAGTTGCTCAGAAAAAATAACACTAAATAATGGGACATAAAAATATAAAACCATAAAAGTACTACTTATACCAATCACCTACCTTCTCTTTTTTTTTGATTTTTTTTTTGTTTTTTTACCTACCTCTTCATCAGTTGAAATTAAATGATTTCTATAATCTCTTTCATATACATGATGACATATTAGCTACATTCAACACCTAATGGTTGCTTAAGACACTTGAAAAATGAATTAGAAAGTTTTTATAAGATTCAAACAAATAAAATTTAATTTTATAAAATTATTAAAAATGTTTAACTCAATATACTTTAATAAACTCCCAAATAAGTTTTTTTCTTGCAACTTAAGCAGTTTTAGCATTGTATATTTTGAGTGCACTAATTTAACAAAGTTCAATAATAGTGTGACACTCAAATGATATATAATTTAGGCAAATTACTATAAAAATAAAAAGCAATAAATACTTATATTGTTATTTATTAATAACACCTTTCAATTTTTTTTCCGTTGAACATCCAATAGAATCACAAAAATATTATATCCCCATGAGGATCAATAATCACCAAGTATTAGTGATCCTTGCATAAATATATTAACAATAATTAACAACTTAATATCAAAAATATCCTTTTTTAATTAAAAAAATTATTTACCCAGAGTTATATAAGGAGCAAGAAATAATTGATCCACATAAAAAAAGACTAATCTTTTAGCAATCAAATTTGATCATGCTCAAACTGATCCATAGTGTATATTTTGAAATCTTTTATGAAGCCATATATTCAAATATGTCTATGGTTTATGAAGCCATATATGTTGAATAATTTTGAAATCTTGAGTTGGTTGTACAAATAGCTATACAAATTAAGTTATTCAATTCCACATCTTTTATTTTAAACTTGTAACATATAGTAATTGCATATAAAATGTAACAAAAATAAAAATATCTTATTACCTCATATTTAGTAAAATACAAGTAAGAGTACTTTTATCTTTTGAGCAAAAGTTATTGATATCTTCTAGAATAATATAACAAACTCATTCATCATCAAAGACACTAACATCTAATACCACGTGTATTGTATTTGTATCTCCCAAACATTTTACAATTTGATTCTTTAAATATGACAAACTCTATGGGAACTTTTCTTTAAATATGACAATATTAGCCTATTCATTATAAAGGTCTATCACTGTACGATTGATATTTAGTTTAAAGGTCTATTCTATTATTTATATGACCATTATACTTATGGAATGAAATTGGATAAAAAATTATTTCCTAACTTGCTTTTGGAATGCACCAAACCTAAAAAACTAGTGTTGTAACAAAGTTGCAACATTGAGCAAATGCTTAGAGGGGACATAAGTAATGGAGAGTCATAATAATTATCTTGTCATGACTTGGGTGCATATTTTACCCTTATTTTTAGTATTTATTACATTACTTATTAGCATTAATTTTACAAAAAATAGGCATAGCTTTTTTTGTATGCTAAGACTTTATCACCGAATTGGCATAAGTAATTCACCGTGCAACACTATCATCATGACCATGATATTTTTTTGGAGTCATAGCTACGCTATCTCTAAAATACATAATAACTATTATATCATTTTTTTCATCATGGCAGCCAAGTACCTTGATATTATAAATAGTCATGATAATTTCAAGAGTCAAGACTTGTTCGATTTAGAGTAAAAATACTAATTATTTTGAGTCACAATATTATTTTCTATTGTGACTTTTCATTC
This sequence comes from Sapria himalayana, assembly GCA_029783825.1. Lineage (NCBI taxonomy): Eukaryota > Viridiplantae > Streptophyta > Magnoliopsida > Malpighiales > Rafflesiaceae > Sapria > Sapria himalayana. Next base: position 1,569,181 of record JAREIK010003203.1, read on the forward strand.
TAGTAGGTATTTACTCTAGTTGTGATATTTTCAATATCATGACTTATTGTTCCAAAGAAAAAATAACAAGGATGTGGCATTATTCTACACTATGACGTTATTATATAAACTAAATATCTCAATCATGACAAACACAGTGCCATGATACTTTGCTCAAAAAACCAAGACCAATGCCACAACTAATTCTATTGTTGTTGCTTTGTGTTATATAGACTAAAGGCATCAGTCATGAATATTTCTAGCATTGTGACATTTTAGAGAAGATTTAAAGAGATTATAAAGTCACAACCTCAAGTATGTTTCATGAATTTCAACTTATATAATTGAATGTATTTCTAGCGTATAAAAGTAATACTTAGAAAAAAACAAGGAGAAAAAAAAAGAAAAAATGGGAAAATATAAATCACACATGTCAAGAACCCTAGGTGATGTGATTCCAATTCTCATTAATAAAAAATAGTTGAAACAAAGTAATCCTCAATTTGAATTAGGATTATATACTTACATTTTCACTTGGGAGTTTATCGGGAACCCTTGAATCTATGAGATATCTTTTAATATATCTTATGTAAGTTCCTCATAAATGTTTGATTAAATTAAAATATAGGATTGGTTAATATATATTTGTTGTGATGAATTAGTGATTATATGAGGTTTTATTTTGTGTTTATGTTATTATTTGGATGTCAGTTAATATGGATGAAAATTAGAGCTAAAACTTAGGATTTTCACAAATATGTATGTTTATGCATGTTAGCTATTATAGATGGTGATAGGTAAATCATGAAATAAATTCATGTGATACACTGAGTATGAAGTAATAGCTCTTCTAATCTTGATATGCGAGATAAACTAATATGTAAAGACCTAAAATTGAAGTAAGTTTAATCATTATGAGTATAATACTTGTAAAGTAGAAAGCACGAACGTATTTAAGACCAATCCATTTAGTAGTAATTAGAAAAACTATTTTTTGAGTAATGTGAGGCTTAAAAAGAATATCTTACCAATAATTTTTAGTGTTTCACTAGTGTAAAAGTCATGTGTTGGCTATGGTTGATAAAAATATGTATGTTACAAGACACATATAAGTTTGGAAGATTGGTATGGTAGTGACAACCCAAGTCATTCTCTCCTATATGAATTCCATAGGTGAGATTCATGGAATGATATTTAGTACCATACTTTCTTACATCTTTAAGAGAATTAGAGGTTGAAGAATAGAAATACATATTCAAAATAATCATTAAAGATATTTGATGTATTACTTAAAATGAGTAAATATACGAATAACTTTTGCATTAAATAACATATTACTTCAGTGCTAAAATATTGAGGGGACAACAATGAAAAAATTATCATTTGTAATGATAGTCTAAGCATTACTATCACCTTGTATGCCAAGAGGATACACAAATATTTTCATACTTATCTAAACACTATCCAACAAATATTCATGATATTGACCAAACACAATAGAAACATTATCATCATACATAAGGAAGTGAACCAACTTAATACTCTAGTTGTTTCTTTCCTAATGCTCTTTCATTTGGAGTTTAACTATTATTCTTGGCTAGATCTTCAAATAGGAAATGAACCTACTTAGATGACTTATTCATGATTGAACCACCTAAAACTATATCAATTATGCATATTATCATGTAGTATAGACTATTATGGAAGGTTTATTCTCAGAACTAGAGTTCAAATTTATATTGTGGGCACCTCCTCAATAGATATTTGATCAGTCCCATACTTCATATAATATTTTCTTCTTCTCTTTTCTAAATTGGCTTATATCTCTTCTTAGTTGAAAGATAATTTGAAATCAGAAGAACTTAGTAAAAAAAGTTTGCACAAGTTCATCCCAACTCTCAATCATCCTCTAGATAAGCTTTGGAACTGGTTTAATATCTTATCTCTTGAAGAAAATGAAAAAAATCTAAACTTTATCACATACAAGCTAACTTTATTCATCTTCATGGTATCATACAATTCCAATAATTTCATGATGTGACTATTTAGATCTTCTAAAAATTATTCGTTTTATTGATATTGTCATAACATGACTATGAGACTAGTCTTCAACTCATAGTAGTTTGAGTTGTTGGATAGGTTATTCTATATTCCCTTAGTTTTCTCTATGAAGTTTTTATCTCAAAATATATCATTTTGTTTTCTCAATTTCTAGTTCAAGAGGTATTGCTTCTAGATCATCAATTAAAACAAGTGTGGTGGCTAAAAATAGTTGAGATAAATTGGACACTACTTCTTCTAGAATCCTGACTACTTATAATAAAATTATTTTCCTTTCAGCTTTTTCACTACCTTTTGTGAATTAGGAATTATCTGTAGAACCTAAACATGTTTTTAAAATTTCTTCATTTTCTTACCTTTCAGTTTAGAAGAAGTCTTTTCAACAACTAATACACCAAATGATTTTCTGATAATATATTCAGTTGATATCAATTCTTTAAGCAATTGTACTAATATCTAATCAAATTTATTCATATTCTAATTTAGGCAGAATTACCTATAAGAATCTAGTAATGACTAGAGAATAATATCAATTTGAGGATGCACATCAATCTCAATTCTAATGATCTCCGGTTCATTCAAAAGATCAAACATCTTTAGAACGTGATCTCTCATTAGAATGTTTTCAGCCATAGTAATATTCATTAGATCACTCATGGCATTTTGTCTTATAGAATATGTTTGATTCTCATATATGTTTTTGAGATTAGACATCATATCATAGGTACTATCCAAACAATAATATTGATGTTGGAGTATATTTGACATAGAAACTAAAATATAACACTTTAATATATTGTCACTCCTTACCTATTTCTCATAAGGTTTGGTTTCCTCATTGGTTGTCCCTTCACATAGTTTATCTAGGCATAAATATATGAGTACAAATTTATAGTTTTTAGCATTCATTACAATGTCAAGGTTTCTTTTTTAATTGGTCCCATCAAGTTTATTCTCTTTGGGAATAGTGATGGGTGGGTTGAATGATGTTATTAGGTTAAATTCTATCACATGAATTTGTTACCTCCACCAATTCTTGAATGAATTCATCATCAATATGACTACGTGAATAGCATGCCTCGATGAGAGGATATTTACTATACATTATTTGTTCATATAGACTAATTCCTACTAATCTTATTAGCTAGGCAATGTGTTATACCAAATAAGAGTAAACTAACAACTTACCTTTAGTCCTTTAAATAATAGTTGAAATTTTATAACTAAGTATAAATCATTACCTAATTCTAAACTAATTGATACTTAGATGAAATTTTCTGATGAATATGTGATTCATTTAAATATCTATTGAATTTCCTTATGGTAGCTTGTGTTTAATATACCTGCAAGCCAGTTAGTATAATAATAAAAATATATTAGTACCAACATGTTAATTGACTTGCATAATCTTCAAACTAGTGATAGAGACTATGAGATTCATTCTTGATGAACTCACCCACATATTTAGATATTTTAAAATTGAGGGTTTTTATTTTTTCATTATTTTAAAATAAAATAAAAATTTATATTTGTAAATGCTATGACTTTGTAAAATGTGTATGCAAAAAGTTTACGCAAACAAACTATTTTAGGCACACAACTATCACACAAATTGTTATACTTATATACACATTACAATAGATCAAATCAATCCATGACATCCACAACAACATACCATAACATATACAACCACATATTCATGTGATGATTATGTCATCACATATATGCATTTCATATTTTTATGTGACGAGTTTATCATCACGTAACTCCTAGGTTCAATAGCCTAGTTTTTTCAATTTTATAGATTTTTTGAGCAGGGACTTTTTTTCAATGAAGTCATCACCTTGGGGCAGTGTCATGATGAACAGTTTTTTCTTCTATATTTTTTTTATTAAAAAAAAAGAAATAGAAAAAAAAGGTTTTATTGAGATCTACTCTAGGCACCACCATGAGCTCCACCTTGACAATCGTCAGCCACCATGAAGTCAACCAAAAGATGGTTCACCACCATAAGATCCACCATGGCTACATACCCGACCATCATGAGCACCTCCATGTCAGCATCCAGCCGCTATGAGCTCCACCATGGATGGCTCACCATCGCAAGCTCCACCATGCTAGTGTCCAACCACCACAAGCTCCTCCATGGCTCAATGCTTGTTTGTTTTAAAATGATTAAACTTATACAAAATTACATCCTAGTATGATTAAACAATCATATAATTAATTACAAAATTACAACTCAAAAAAAAGAATAAGCATCACCACAAACTTAAATCAATCCATATGCATCTAAAAGTATCCAAATGTATAAGAAAAAACTAAAAAAACTGGGCAGTAGGTATCAATTAACAGAGGTTAGTTCTTACATAATATTAAAACCTTTGTTTTATATCAAGGATATTTATTTATACCTATGTATATTAAAAAATGATTGTTCCATACATGATATTATTTGACTCCATTTGATACCATTTTGTGGGAGCTTTCAAATTTGGATGCATCCTAGAAAAATCACTACCATTTAAAATTTATGTTTTTACATAAAGATGAGGAGATTTTGTTCAAAAACATATCTTAAACAAAGTAGCTGAGAGCTTCTCATGTATTGCCCTTCATCATCTTTGAGAGGAAAAAGATGATGCTACAATGGAGTAGCATCATTTGTGCCATAAATATATATTTAAAATAAAAAATAATAATAAATTTCATATTCTTTTAATTTTAAATGTGATATTAAAAATTATATAAAATCAAAATTAATATAATATAAATCAATTAATTTGATTTAATAATTAAATCAAACAATTTAATTCTAATCAAATTAATTATTCTAATTATACACACACATATACTCTAAACAAATAAATAAAATCTTTAAAAATTTTCTTATTTCTCTAGATAAGGCTATGGAATGGACTTTAGTCAAAATAAGATTTTGGGATCCCAATGTAAATTATATCATACCATAATATTAATTATAATTGATACTAATATAAATTTATAATTGCACACTCTCACTTATTCAAAATAATTTATACTTTTTATTGTTAATACTTATAAAACTCACAATGTTAAGATTACATATATTCATTGATTGAATTAAATTACTAATAATTTAATTCACTCAATCTCTACTTATTTTTTTTAGCATTTCACTTTACTTATTTGAGATGCTAAATCAAAATTAACTTTTAGGATTTGATAATATAAAAACTTATAAGCTACTTCAAGGGGGCATTATTAAACCTTCGAAGAGGATATGGATACAATCAGCAATCAATATTTATCATACACTTATTTAAGTTATCGAATTCATATAATCCATAAATCTATTTTTAGATCTCACTCTTTGCAAATCAAAATAATTATTAACATGTATACATGAATATTAATTACTTCAATAATAAGAGTAATACTATTTATAATGATAATGATGTATTTTATTTTATATGTTTGTACAAAATAATCATATTGTGGTGGTCATGTTCAAATATCATAAGTGTACTAGCACTAAAAATTAGATATTCACCATTCTCCATAGTTAATATATACATACAAAAACTTATGCTACAATCTTATCATTAAATTATACAATTCTATCTAGATTGTGAACAAAAAATTTATATTCTATATGAAGTAATGATTTAATCTTTTGTGCATAAGCTGAACTTTATGCATCATCTACTTTGCAGAATAAAGAACATATGTATTTCTATAAATTCATCTCCATAAAAATGTGTTAATTAAAACAAGAAAATGACGTAAACAAATAAAAAGAAAACAACCAAAATAACATTTGATATAATATAGTTCCAACATATTACACCACAAAGTATCACAAACCAGTAATAGTTACTCATAATTTATAGAATCCCTAACTTTCTTTGGAATTTTTAAGTGATTGTTGATTTTGCATTTCAATAGCAGCTTGCTCATGTTGGGGGTGTGAAAAAAAAAGGGGCAACTAATGATGATAAAATAAAGCAAGGGTGTTTGTTTTTTTTACCTAAGTGGTTGTTTTTTATTAAATATAATCTATGCCACGTGTGTGTAAAATTGCAAGATAGTGTGGTGCCTTTTTTAAGATGATGAGAGGAGAGAGAGGGCAAAATCATAATGATAATTTACAAAACCCCACAACATTAATATTTTATATTTTATGCTTGTCTTTGAAATTAGATTTTGAATTAAGAACCAAATCATTAATATTTTCAAATTTGGATCATTAAATATAACTTTTCCTTTTTTATACAACATGATAATGTGGCATAAGAAGAGTATTTTATAAGTTTACACATTTTCATGTACAAAAAATGAATATATTTTTTTTTTGATGTATTTTTTTCTAAATTTTAAAAGTTGAGGGGCTATTTTTAAAATTTTCAAATCACACTCAAATTACATTAGAGAAAATAATGTTTCCCTACATCTATATAAAACTATCTATTATTAAGTACCTACAAAAACATTATAAAAAATTTATGCCCAAAACTAAAAATAATTAAGTTTATGCAAAATAACTATTCTAATCATTATTATAGTATTAATATTATATAAAAGTGTCACCTCATCATTTAGATAATAAAAAAATAAAGAAAAATAGTTATTTGTGATATACAACAATATATTACATATATACTTAAAAACTCATGTCTAGATTATATATATATATATATATATATATATATATATAATATATGACATGATGATTCTTTCATGTGATTACCATGGTGCTACTTTTTAGTTGCATATATATATGATATAGTATATGATATGCATGTAAATATTCATATATGGCTATACATATATATATATATATATATAGTTGTATATCTATACAAGAGTTTTTCAATATATATAAATATATATAAATATATATAAATATATATAAATATATATATAGTTACTTATCATAAAAAAACTAAATTTCTTAAAAAAATATTTATCATTATTTTTTATTATTTTTTAAATGATAAGTTGATACTTTTTAATAATATAGAGGAGTTATTAATTAAATAGTTAATTGGAAAATAAATAGAAATAAGATACTAATAATTGATATTATATCAGTTAGCACACTTGAAAAAAAATTATTATAATTAAAAAATTAAAACGATGAGTAATAACTTAATTATGTAGGTAATATCTTAATTTTGATTTTAATGTAGTACCTACAATACATTAAGGTAGTAATTATCGTAAATTAATGTTGTACTCATTGTTTTAGTTCCTTAATCATAATACTTTTTGTTTCAAGTGTAATAAATGATATAATATGAACTCTTAGTACTTTATTCTTAAGACAAAGTGTGTGTGTGTGTGCAATTGGCCTCTCACGTTAATAGAGGTTACGTCCTTTGGGTAGCAGGGATTGTGCATAATGGTTGTCACCGGTTGAAACATGACTGTCGTGGCTTGGGGGCGATATTTCAACTTCCAGTTCTAGCTGTTTAATCAGCATCGAGACGAGGTCAGCTGCTTCCTGGAGATTTTTATTGTTCTAGGTCTCTGCTAGCGGTTACATCCTATTCGCAGGATTCTCCGTTAGCATTTTTTTGGTTAATTCCACTAGATGCATTTGGCATATTTGTTCCATGTGGATGATTGTTTATTGATTTAGTATACTGTTGGTTACTGGTCAGTTTTCTGCTGTAGTTTTTATGCTGTCTCAATTGCCATCTTTTTTGTGATGTATAATTGTGTTTCTTTGCTAGTTAGGAAGCTACTTGGAAGTATCACCGTGGTACTATTAATTTAGAATTTTTTAAGGAGCTTCTATTAGCCGTTGTCAGTATTTATTTACCAAACAATATACATGCAACAGGATTCACTTATACCTTCATATGATTATTTTCAAATAATGGAAATTAGCTAAAGATATTATTAAATATTGTTGAAGTAAGGGAGAGAAGATTATCTCAAAGGACTTCATGATTAAATGTACAATATCATTTATTTATATGTAATATTCATTCACAATTACTGGTTCATATCATAATTCTATAGGATCCATGTTTCAAGCTAAGTATACACATAGATAATCACAAATAAATAACACAATTACTATTTTATAATATCTTCCATCAAGGTGGAGAATATGCTCTAGCATGTATCCTGATCAATCCTAATTGAATGGATGAATTAATCATTATATCAAAATTTTGATTTGGTATTGGCTACTTGTGACTTTTAGTGAATTAATAATTTCTTGGAGGATTTTTGCATGTCTGTTTAGACTTTAAAGACTGATGCTATTTTATTGTGATAGTCAGACAATCTAACATTTGTTCCTAACCTGGTATTTCATGAGCACTAGACATTTGCCTTGTTCGGTCCGACATCGATGGAACCTAGGTTGGGGTTCGTGTCGGGCTAGTTAGGGAATTGATCTGGTCTGTTTGATCTAAGCTAGCCTAGCTCATGTCAAGGCTAGCTTGGTCCGGAATAGGCTAGCCTAAGTGTGGTCGAGGTTAGCTTGGCCCCGTGGAAGGCTCGTTTGGGCATGGGCTAACAGCTAGTCCTAACTCGGCATGACCTTATTATGATTTTTTTTAAAATGTGGTGCGAGATTCAATCACCCACTTAGGTCAGATTTTTTCCTTGACCCGAGGCATGATTGAGGCATGTTTCATCATTTGGGCTGAATTTGGGTTGCATGGGCTGATTTGGTGGTTGTGCCTTGCTACATTCTTTTGTGGCACGTGGGCCATATCCAATGGCTCAAAATATAATGAGTCAAGTCACATTGCTGGCCCATGTCTTTCTAGGTTTTTACTTATTGTACATATATGTGGGCCAAATACATATATGAGTCTCGTTGTGCCAGGTCATGTTGTGAGTATGCTTGGGTTGCCTGGCATGTTTTCCATCTCTACAAATGACATATATGTATGATATAGTTATTTACTTTTTTGGATTAAGATTAAAGAATATTAGCGAGTCTTAGTTTGTTTCTACTTACTTTACATAATTTTTTTGTTTGATTACAAATTTTTTGGAAGTCTTTCCTATTGAGGTTGAGATTGCAGAGAGAATGAAATAGTTAGAGTAACTTTTGGGTATTATATTTCTATATTTATTGTTTGATCAGTTTTTTATATTTTATAATCAAATTTTATGTGATAGAGAGTTTCATACTAAACTAGTGTCACATTACTGAGTAGTTCAACCTATATGATGAGAGACATCTCATTCTACATGTATTAGTAGTTGAGAGTGTATTAGTCATAGTAGAGACAAAAATAAGTCATTATGGCTGAATTTAATTTGCTTGGGCTGATTCGGTGGTTGTGCCTTATTGCATGCTTTTGTGGCATGTGGGTCATATCCAATGGCTCAAAATATTCTAAGTCAAGCCACATTGCTATCCCATATCTTTTTAGCTTTTTACTTATTGTACATATATGTGGGCCAGATACATATATGAGTCTCGTTGTGCCGGATCATGCGGTGAGTATGCTTGGGTTGCTTGACATGTTTTTCATCTTTACAAATGATATATATGTATGACATAGTTATTTATTTTTTTGAGTAGAGTTTAGAGAATATCAGCGAGTCTTAGTATGTTTCTACTTATTTTACATAGTTTTGTTTGATTACAAAGTTCTTGGAAGTTTTTCCTATTGAGGTTGAGATTATAGAGAGAATGAATAGTTAGAGACTTTTGGGTATTATATTTCTATATTTATTGTTTGATGAGTTTTATATATTCTATAATCATATTTTAGGTGATAGAGAGTTTCATGCTAAACTAGAATCACATTAATGAGTAGTTCAACCTATACGATAAGAGACATCTCATTCTTCTTTTTTAGTATTTGAGAGTGTAATAGTCACAGTAGAGATAAAGATAAGAAACTCTTAATTCAACGTACATACTATAGGAGGAATGGTCACACCAGAAATATGTTATAGGAGTTGTTTACAAAGAGGATGTTGAGGGAACTATAAAAAATTGAGAGAGATTTGTCATCTACTAGATGCTTTTAGTGGTTCTTACAAAATATCTCCACCATAATCCCTGCTAAATAGGATTATTAGTGAGTTTGAGTAGGTTCTACTCATGTTACATAACTTTTTTAGTTAACTAAATAATTTTTGGAAGTATTTCTTATCAAGGTGGATACTACAGACTTAACGAGATAACTAGAGAGGTTTATGAGTATTATATTTCTATATTCATTGTTCGTCAAATTTTTTAGGTTCCACAAGCATCATTTAGATGATATGAAGTTTTCTATTTGATCAAAGTTATATTATTAAATAATTTAGTCTATATGATGAGAGTCATCTCATTATGCACTTACTTGTAGTCAAGAGAGTACTTGTCATAGTAGAGCCAAAAATATAAAGTTTTAGTTTAGCATATACATTATATGAAAATGAGTAACATGAAAGATAAATTATTAGAGTTGTTTCAATAGAAGATATTGATAGCATTACATGCAATTGAGAGAGATATGTCATCCACTAGATTTATCTAGGAATCTTCATAAAATATCTTTATCTTAATTCATGCTGAATGAGGTTATCTAGGATTTCTCCCTAGTGGGGTTGGAGCAACAATATGCCTTTGTTGACCTCTAAGTACTATAAGTCTTTTGTCTCATTTTTTTGCTTTATACTTCTAAATTTTGAACTCTCGAGTTAATATTCATATTATATGTGATGTTCTTGTTTTATTTTTTTTCTTTGTCTTTGACTATTATGGTTGATAATGATAATTCTTTAAAATTTATTTAGTACAATAATATTCAACTTAATTTTTTCTTTTATGTATTTTTCTTATTCTCATTTATTCAATTAATATTATTTTTATGAATTATATTTTAAGACAACTCAATTTTAGAGCTAGAGAATAGGCCGGTGAGCATTGAGCATTGCCCATTTCTCTGAGGTCCAACATGTACATTGTTCCATGCTAAGCAAGACTCAATTTTTAGCATTAGTCATGCCGTGTTGGTCCGACAGCAAACAAGGGTGGCTTTACACTCTTTCTGTCATAGGGGCATAATGGGCCATGTTAGGTTGGATTTGACCCATGTTAAAACTCGGCATGATTGGGCTAGTCATTGAAACATGCCTTGCTCGAGATGAGGCTAAACAATGTTACATTTTCTTTTTAACTTATTGTATTTAATTTTTATGTTATGTTGATAAGAGCGGCTAGCGTGTAAGTTGTTTTATGAGATTTGGCCATTATATAAAAATGTTGCATGTATATATTTTATTATTAAGTATTATTATTATTTTTTTAATATTCTTGAGTTTATATGATATTCAATTCCAAAAGCTTGCATAAATTCTTTAATAACATCTTTTGTCTTGAAGTGATATGTGTTAGCATCATGATTATAATCAATAATATATCTTTATGAATGTTGAGGTATTAGTCTCTAAATTTTATTACAGCTGAGTATCCTAGCTATGTCCTAGCCATATTTTATTTTTATTTTATAAAAATTATTTTATCAATATTTATAATATCTTATAAAAATAATTATTTTAATTCTTTTATTTTAATATAAAATAATAATATTTATAAGATAATTATAAATATTATATTATATTATATTATATTATTTTCTTTTATTTTATAAAATACATAATATTTATAAAGATAATTATGAATATTATATTATTTTATTTTATCTAGAGGTGTCAAACGGGCTGGGCCGGCCGCACGATAAAAAAACGTGCCCGGGCCCGTGCCGGGCCCGAACGAACAAACCACGTGCCGGGCCATGCCCGGCACGGCTCGTGCCTTGGCACGGCACGCCGGCCCGCGTGCCTGCGTCGTGACTCGTGAGTCGCGACTCACGAGTCACGACTCACGGTCACGACTCACGGTCACGACTCACTGAGTCGTGACTCGTGACCCAACCGGGCCCCGCCCCCGGTAAAAAGACCGCGGGTCGGGTCCAAACAGACCCGACCCGCCCCGCCCCGCCTGCCCTGCCTTGCCGTGCGCCCGTGCCCGAGCGGGCCGGCACGGCACGGCCTTGCCGTGCCCACGGGCCGTGCCGTGCCCGAATTTAAAAAACGGGCCGGCACGGTAGCACGGCTGGGCACGTGAAAAACGGGCCGTGCCGTGCTGGGCCGGCCCGTTTGACACCTCTAATTTTATCAATATTTTTTAAGAATAATATCTTTAAAAATAATTATTTTTATTATTATTTTATTTTATTATACCGAGTCCTAGTCGTATTCGTATCTTTTTTTTTAAAAATTTATCATGTTCTTATATCCTATTGTGTCGTATCCCCGTGTCCGTGCATCTTAGCTATCCAGAACAAAAATTTTTTTTGAGAAGACAAAATTTATGAAATGAACTCTTTTGATCTTGAACTATTAATTTCTCTCTAAAATATATATATATATATATATTGTATTAGAGTAGAGAGTATTTATCTTTTTCACTATAATCTAGCATTATCCTATATTAGATAATTTCTCAGAGCAAGTCTTGAGTAATTTGCTACCATCAAACAAAGAAATAAATATGATAAATGAAAGAGAATGTTATGAGGATGATAAAATCTGTAAAATAAGATATTAAATATAACACATTTATTTATTCTAGAGAATAATCGAGTGATCGAGATTAGATGAGTCCATTCCATGATATTTTTACTTTTTGCGAGATTTTTTTTTGTTCTAAATAAATTCCATATGTTTTTTTCTACTAAAATAAATATGAAGTAAGTGGCATAAACTCAGGAGCGCTACCTCATATGGACTATGTGATAGTTCTTTTTTAAAGGAAACCACTCTCTAACAAATCAAAATTTATATTTGTTATACTTCTTGGTATATATGATGACTTAAGAATAGAATCTTTATAATGTATTCTCATAAGTTAAGTAGGTGAGTAGTGATAATTTCTCATCATTATAACTCTAAAAATTTGTGTAAATTTTCTCATAACAAGTCTTGCTTATAAGTGATGTGACTTGTCATAATAAATAAATTTTCACAACAGACATTCACATGCACTTAGTAATAAATTTTTCTGAATATTGAGGTATTAGATTTTAAGTTCTGTTAGAGCATAAAGTATTTATCTCTATCTCTATAGACCGGCCTCATACTAAATTAAATAATATCTTAGAATAAGTCTTGAGTATTCTAATATAATCAAAAGAACTAATAAAAGTGATTAAAGAAAAAAAAAAGAATGAATATGATAAAATATGTGAAATAATTTATTAAAAATAACTCATCAATTTAATTTAGAGTGTAATTGAGAGATTGAGATCAGAAGAGTTCATTTTATGATCTTTTAACCTCTTGGGAGTTTTTTTTCTAAATAAATTGCATATGTTTCATTCTACTAAAATAAACATGAAGGTGAGATTGACATAAATTCAAAAGAGCAATCTCATATGGACTAGGTGATAGTTTCTTTTCAAAGGAAATATATTTCTATCAAAGTCAGAATGTAGGATGCTTTATATTTGTTGGTATATATGACGATTTAAGAATAATCTTTATAATAAATTTTAACAAGTTCAGTAGTATGTGAGTGGTGATAATCTTTCATTGCTAGAAGCTTAAGAGAGACTCAATGAGAGTAGGAGAGTAAGAAATTCATGTGAAACATTTGATTCCTTATCTTGTTGAATCTCTTTAAATAATGAGACTTGCTTGAAAAGTATAATATTGATATTTATTGGTATTTTATCTATCTCATGAAAATGACATGCATTCTTTTGGGGTATTGGAGTAACTAAAATAAGTATTTTATTTATTTGTATGTTGTCTTATCATATTCTTGCGAGAGAAATTAAACAAAATATTTTTTGTCAAAAAATTTGGGTAATAAATTTAATAATATCTTTTGAGAATGCAAGACATGAAAATGCATATGTTACAAAAAGGTTGATATAGATATTAAGTTAAACTCTTGTCATCCCCAACAAAGTTTTGAAACATTGTTATCATATAGAAATATTTTTACTCTCTTAAACAAATAGTTATCTTCTTATCTACAATTCCATTTAGTGATAGTGTGCCAACTGCCAACACATGAAATATTATGAATAATTTCATGGGCATAATAGTGAATATTGGGGCTATGAGATATATATTTTAAACTATTATTATTTTTTGTAATTTTGATATTTTTATTAAATTAGTTTTAAATTATTTTATAAAATAACTAAAAAAAAAATCTAAGATCTAATGCAAAAAAAGGTAAAATAAATAAATTAATATATATACATTATAAAATATCTTAAATCATCTCAAATATTAATTTTTTGGATCTCTTAATATCTAAATGAATCATATAAAATAAGTCATTATTCATATAATTTTGACAAATGAATTAGGAATCTCTGGTATGATGTCCTATATGTCAAGTCTTACAATTTATTCAAAAGCTTTGGAGTGCTACCTTATTTGGATTGAATGATAATTCCTTTTCAAAGGTATTTTCTCTCTCAAAATCATAATTTATGTTCTGTACTAGTTTTATATGTTAATTTTTGAGAGAGTAAGAGACTTAGGTGAAATACCTGATTCCTTACCTTGTTAAATCTCTTTAAAGAATAAATTATGCTTGAAAAATATAATATAAATACTTATTAGTATATTATATGTCTCATAAAAATGAGATGCATTCTTTTTGAGTACTAATATAAAATTGTAACTAAGAAAGATATATTTTATTTAATTGTATTATATCTTATCACGTACTAGAGAGAAATACTGAACAAAATACATTGGAAGCAAGTTTTGCATTTTTTTAAGGATGCAAAACACAAAAAGACATATGTAATGAAAAGATTTATTAAAATATTTTGTTGATCAGCTAGTCGATAGTTAAATTTTTATCATTCCAAAAATATTCTAAAATACTATTATCATAGAGAAATTTTTAGTCATTTTAAATAAATATTTAATGTTTCTTTTATGTAATTATAGGTAGTGGTAGAATACTAGCACATAAAAAATGATGATTAATTTTATGTTTAATTTTGTAAATGTTGAGGTTATCAGATATAAATTCTAATATATATTCTAAAATATTATTATTTCTTATAATTTTGATTTTTTTATTAAATTAGTTTAAATTATTTTATGAATAACTAAAAAATAAAAAAAATCAAAAATATGTATCAAAAAAGAAAAAAAAAAGTAAAATAAATTTAATTATCATTGAACATTATAAACTATCTTAAGTTATCTTGAGTTTCAATTTTTTTAGGTCTCAAAATATGTTAATGAAACATATCAATTGTGCCCCTACTAATATAATTATGGCAAGCAAAATAGGAATCGTTTGTATACATTTTTATCTGATAAGTCTCACAATCTAATCAGAAGCTTTAGAGTGTTGTCTTATCTGGACTAGGTGATAATTCTTTTCAAAGGAAATCTCTCTCTATCAAAATCAGAATTTACATGTTCTAACAAAATTAGAAGTAGGTGAGTGGTAATAATCTCTTATTATTAGATGTTTAAGGTAGACTTCATAAGAGTAAGAGACTCATGTAAAACATCTAATTTATTATCTTGTCGAATATCCTTAAAATTAAATAATACTCAAAAAATATAATGTCAATATTTATTAATATTCTATCTCTCTCATGATAATGATTCATGTATACTTTTTAGTATTGAAGTCTATGAAAAATATACTTTATTATTTTGCATGTTATTTTATCATGTTCTAAAGAGAAATGTTGAATAAAATACTCACTCAAATATTTTGAGAAACAAGTTAAATAATTTCTTTTGAGAATGTGAAAAATAAATGACACGTGTTACAAAAAGACTGATTAAGATATTATGGTGATCAACTAGTTGGAAATTAAACTCTCATCATCTCAAATTTATAATAATGTTTTGAAATATTATTATTTTAGAAAAATATTTGTCACTATAAATAAATATTTTTCTTTCATTTATATAATTATATTTAGTGGTAGTTTGCTAGCACATGTAATCTAATTAGTAATATCATGATCAATATAATAAATATTGGGATTATTAGATGTATATTCTAAACTTTTAAAGTATTATCATTTTTTATAATTATAATATTTTTATTAAACTAGTTTTTAATTATTTTATAAAATAACTAAAAAATAGAAAAAAAAATCTAAAATCTATCTTGAAAAGAAAATAAAATAGTTTTAAAAATATTGGATAAAATATATGTAATTATTTTATTAATTTAATTTAATTAAAATATATATTCTTAAGAATTATTAATAAACATGACAAAATATTTTAAGTCATTTTGAGTCTTAATTATTTAAATTCTCAAATATTAGAATGAATCATATCAAATAAATATCTACTACTATGATTTTGGTGAGTATGATATGAAATTTTAGTATAATTTTTTATCTGATAAGCATAATAATCTAATTTTAAAATATATTATATAAGGTGATACAAAATTCTCAATTTGATTATAAATGGTTTACTAGTAAATAGTAAACCATCTTGTAGACTTCCTAATAGAAGGGAAGAACATAGAATCATGCTGCTCAAAATTGAAGAATGTTATTCTTGAAGAAAATATTATAGAATAATGCTAATATGTGAAAAAAATATTTGAATTGTAGTAATATAACTCATAAAAAATGAATTTTAGATACTTGAGAATAAATAAAACTTTAAGATAAAAATAAATCATAAAGGATAATATTATTATATTTAAGGTATTTAAATATTTTAATTCGTTATAATAATATTAAGAGAGAAAGCAAAAAAAAGTAGTAAATACAAAATAATTATATGTGATATGCTTGTTTACTTCTGAATTGATTACTTGTTAGTTGAGAGTGAGATAATGAGTGATGAGATTTTATAATACTCAAATGATAAGAAATATCTGTTGTTATCTTACTAGTAAGTAATTTAATATATTCCTTCCTAATAATGGTCATTGTGGAGATATTTTCTAAGAATCTCCAAATAGATACAGTAATTAGTTTATCTTCTTTAATAATTTATAATAACTTTGATTTTTATTCTGAAAATAATATTTAGCAACTCCTTTACTCTATCTCGACTTACTTTCTTTGTTTCCTTGGTAAGCATTATGAGGTATCTTTCCTCTAGGTTTATATTTATCTCATCCAAATAAGTAATAGTAGCAGTACAATAAGAAGAGACCATTGCAGCATAAGTTTTTTACTTAAATTTTTAGATTTTAGATTAGTCATGAATTTAATTGAATCAAATTGAGTTTTAGTGATCCCTTTTATGCATCATCCTAAAGATCCATTGCAGGATTTTTAGGACTACATTTAGGAATGATATAATAAAAATTTCTTTAGTAAAAAATAATTAGTAATTAAAAATATAAAGTTAAGTAGTTTCGGTGATGTTTGACATTTGGACTAGTCATGAGTATTAATCATTCACATCTTTCACTATTTATTTTATTGATTTTAATTAAAAATTAAATAAAAGGCTATTAAGATTTCTTGAAATCTTTAATATTTATGATCATATTATATATGAGTATATATCAAGGGTATTTATGAAATACTATATATAAAATAAAATATTTATTATAATATTATGATGATACTATAAATATTATTATAAAAATAAATATTTTTGTAGGAATTATTAATGATAATTTCTTAGCTGAAAATTTTCATATCATGTGTGCCGCATAATAAATTTAATAGTATAAATTGGCTTAAAAATTAGTTTTTTTTTTAAATAAATATATAATATATTAAAATATATTATGATATTTAGGAAGTTATAAGGTTTATATATATGTTATGTAATTTAGTAAGCATAAAAAAAGAAATTCTAATTGAATGTGAGATATTAAAATTTAACATATTTGAATTTGAATTAATGTGTTAGTTATTAATATGTGATATTCAACTATTTTAATATAAAATTAGTAAAATAATAATTAACACATTAGATTGTGATAATATTTTTTTTATAAAAAATATTATAAAAAATTTTAATGTTGTGATGAATATTTGTTCGTCTGTATATATTCACACAATTATATTGTACTTATGTACATATGTTACATATTTGATGTTGTCTTTAATCAATATATAGAATATTCATTATTTAGTGTTGAGAAGGAAATGAGATATTTAAAATACGTAGTTGCCTATATGGATCCTATGATACAGATCAAAAAGGTATAAAATATTATTGAATTTATATCCACTTGTATGAATCAATTATAATAATCAAATGATGATGAATAATTAAATAATTTTTTTAAATATTATGAAAATAAGTGATAATACTATATTAAAAGATAATCTTTTTATTTAGTTAGCTAGAATCAAACGACATTGTGGTTAGTTGAATAGGAATTAAATTTGGAGATACTTAAATATTAATTATTGCTCCATTTTATTCTATAATAATAACAAAAAATTTGACATATTAGGCTGATGTAAATCATTTAAATTTATCTTTTTGTGCTTTTAAAATTAGTATGTAATCTATCAACTTTTCTGGTATCTGAGTTGGAATTTATTTTTATTTGTGATTGTGAATATAGCTTAGATAGAAGTACACTACATTCAGATATTATTAAATTTTTGTTATTTTTAAAAAATTAGGATGATGCATGGATGAGTCTTCAACATAAATTTAAAGAGTTGCAATTGAATGATGACATACATCAAAATGATAATACTAAGATTTAAAGTTATGATGATCTTAACAATATAAAGTAACATTATGTTTATGTTACTGCTATTGTTATTACATTGATATGTATTTAATTTGTCTTATTTTATTTTTTTAAAGCATTTAAATTTATATTTTTGGACTTAATATATTTTTTTATTATATTTTTTTACATTAATATTCATATACATTATTTTTGTTGATTTGTAGTTTAAATTTTAAAAATAATTTAATTTTTAAAAAAATTCATTTATATATATAATTAATTTGCTATGCATACCAAGTACCCAACTAGCAACTCCCTTTCTAGTTGAGATAAGCCATAGGGCATAATCCCTAGGCTAGGGCAAGCTAGGCTGATACTTAGGAGGTTAGATTTATTAACTGAATCTAGAAGCCTAAGTATGACACGAGGCATGAGGCATGACATGACAATGCTCAATTCAAAGCTGTGCCTGGACATGTCATGGGTCGGCATGGCTCATGTAGTGCCAGGCCAAAGATCTCGGCATGGCTCATGCAATGTCAAGCCAAAGATCCTGACATGGGAGGCATGACAAGGCACGACGACCCATGTTACTTTGTTTAGGCTCAGCTAGTTAAAATTCAAATTAGCTAGCCTGGTCCTGACCTAAGCTAGCTTGGTTAGGCCTTATCCAACTTAGCACGACTCGGCATGACTAGACATGACCTGCCCAAAAGCCTTTCCAATAGGTCATTTTAGGCTACTATTTATTGGAACTCTGTTGGCAAGGGGATGACTCTTGATAAATACTATGTTGTGCTTGACATGGCCTAGTGGCTTGGAAGGGCCTAAAAAATGGGTTGTTTTGGCAGGACATGACCCATTTGACATATCTTGTTCAATGATTAATTTAGGCCAGAGTGTCCTACCCCCAGGCTTGGATTTGATTTAACATAACTTGACATGCCCTATTTACCTAGTTGGGTTGTGTTGATCCCTATTGTGTAGGCACGATATGGCCTGAGGGGGGGGGGGGTGGACAATGTTGTATATGGCACAACAAAATGGCTTGGTTCGGCCTAAAAAAATTGGTTATGTCTATGTATTTTGGCTAAAAACATAATATAACATATAATCACATTTAATAATCAAATCATACATCAAAAATTTTTATATATGAGCTAAAATGATTGTGGTACCTTACACGTTGAGTATTTCCATTTAAAGTATAAAAAAATAAAAAAAGAGAGAAATATATGCAAAGTAAAAACTATAACCTTTTATTCAATCATGTCTCTTTAGAGGTGTCAATTGGCATGAGAGGCATGACACCGCACCACCTAGCATGATTGCTTGTGTGGGTAGGTTTCGGTTTGACTAGCCAAATAGGCTAGCATGAACTTGACCCAGGCTAGCTAGGAATGAACAAAGCTAGCCTGGTTAGGCCTGACATGGTTTGACATGACCTGATATGACTCAGCTTGGCAAGACCTGATATGACATGACTTGACATGACCCAACATGACTTGACATGACTTAGAAAAGGTGTACCAGTAGGCCATGCCAGGCTACTCATTTTTAGAGATATATCATCATAACATGATCTAGAGTATGATGAGTCTTGTTATACTCTTAAGTCTTCAAGATTTTTATAAATATGTCTATTAATTTTTTTGTTGCATGAATATATAAAATTTTTAGTAATAATTTTATTTTGAATATTCTACCAGAGTAAGAAAAATACATGATAGTAAGACAAGAGAGTTTACCCAATCTCCTCTAGTAGTTGTCATATTAAAAGTTTCTCACAAGTAATTATTATTATTATCCTAAACTTTATTTCTGTAATTAATCTCAAAATAGTTGTGTATCTTATATTTCTCGGAGATGTGTGTCTCCAAGAAAAATATAAAATTTTGCTATTAATAGATTATGATATTAAATTTGAATATACGGTCAATTATAAATATTCATGATCTTTGATAGAGAATTTTTCATATATCTAAGTTTGTAAAGAGCTTCGTCAAGGTGAATTCGTTGAGGAAAATCTATAAATAATTAACTGTGCTCATTGTCTATGCTATACCTTGTATAATCATATTCAAATAGTTAATTTTTTATAAGATTTCTCTATAAATAATAAAATTAATTAGAAGGATTGTATTAGAATTGAAGTCAGTACCTAGATTATTAGGGAATTTCTGTTGGAACATAACTCAAAAGATTAATCTCTACAAGAATATTAAATATATATCTCATTTATGACACAATGATATCATTCATAGAATAAGTTATCTCTATATTAAGAAAGTATATTAGTTTGCAAAATCATTATCATTAGTTGTGCTTGAATTTATTCATTGATTTGATTTATTCTCAACTTATCATCTATCATAATTAGAGTATCGTCGATATAGATAATCAGTAAAATTATTTTATTATTAATGCTTATTTGAAAAAATAAATAAAATTCAAAATTATGTACATGTGAAAATTTTGTAAATCAGGTTCTTGATAGCTATTTCAGGTCATATAATATCTTTCGCTATCTGCAAATTATATTTGATAGCTATTCTGTAAGTGTTTGCTCCATGTAAATTTTTATGTGTAATTGATGTATTTTTTGACCATGAGATGCTCTAAAAAAAAAAAAAGATTTTCTATTGAAATCACACCAAAAAATCGTCACGTCAAAACTAGGGAAGTAAACTGTAAACATGGAGTCAATAAATTGGGTAGTGTGAAGCATTATAGCTCATACAAATTTTGCAAATTTGTTTGCAAGGCAAGAAATTTGTTTGCACAAGTTTGATTGCAAACATAATTCTAGGGAGCATAAATTGATTGACTTGAAAATGGGACAAGCCATCGCTAAGAGACCTTTCTTGCTCATCGTTCTTATCCATGAAGTTTGATGGCTGGAAAATGCCCTTCGAAGGGACAGACCATAAATTTGATTACGGGAAGCTAATCTCTTACAGCACATCAAATTTCCAGGAGAGAATTGTGATCAGGTAGTCAAATCGTGTCTCGTTCAAAATTGGAATGAGACTGCTGTATCATGGAAGATATAAAGCTCAATATCTCACGCACGGACATGGTCCCGGTCAACCCATAAACTTCTCTATGGAGTTGCGCAGAAAATAGGCAACATGTGGATGGAATGCAGCTAAGAATCCCGCATATTTTGATCTGAATAAGCCTTGCTGATGATGCTTGGAGGCCAGGGGTAGGCATCATGTAAAAAAAGAAAAAGTTCTTGATGAACATTCCCATCGACGCCATGCGTGCATTTCAGAAAGTTTATTAGGTTGATTTACATGTTTCCATGTCCCCAAGGCTTCTTCAATTCAACTGACAGCAGGAACCTTCTCTCTCTCTCTCTCTCTCTCTCTCTCTCCCTCTCTCCAAATTTGCAGGGAAAATTTTGAGAAGCTGCTGCTGCCATGGGTGAATTCTTAATTCAAATAAGCACCAATCTTGTCGACCAGCTTGCCGGTGAAAGGCAGGAGTCGAGGAAGAAACAAAGGAAACCAGTACGTAAGGTATCCCAGGGGCCTCTGCGGCACAAAGCTACAGAAAATGACAAGACAGGTGATTTGTCATTGGAAACAAAGAAAGGCATCATGGTTTCTTCAGGAAGACCAGTTCATTCTCCATTGCCAATTCCCTGGTGGCCACCTCAGCAACATGACAATGCAGAGTTGGAAGAAATGCGGTCCGTCATCGCAGAGAGTGAAAGAGTAATCGAGAAGCTGCAGAAGCAGGAGGATAAAATGGTCGACGAAATGACGGAGAGAGCAAGAGTTCTCCATAATAAGGAATTCAAACTTCCACGCCAGAAGCCTATTCTGCCTTGTTTGGCTGATTACGAAGCTTGCTGGGCGTGCTATAAAGAGCACGGACAAAGAGATATCCTGAAATGTGCTCCTTTTGTTAGGAACTATTGTGACTGTGTTAACGCGGCCAAGCAGCGAGCAAGTTCTGTCACTGCCTAGTTTGCTCGCCAAAAGATTTTGTCTCAGGCACTACCCCCCAAACCCTTATTTTTTTTTTTAGTTGCGTCCTTGTTCCATCTGTAGGTGTCAAATCAGCATGCCCTGCTTCAAAAGCTCAGCCGATCGTGTTGTCCCAGTCGCCCAGCGTGCCTCAAATTTGAAGTGGCCATGACCTAGCACCAAATGTTGGTCCACTGGCCTACTGCTGCTGTGCCAGGCATCCTGGCTTTTCGGCTGTACCTCCTGGCCTGTATGCTGCACATCCTCGTCTGTAGGCTGTACATCCTGGCCTGTAGGCTGTACATCCTGGCCTGTAGGCTGTTCCTAAAGCTAGGTCAAGTACGTTATTTAATTATTTGTATTATCATATATTATGGTTGAGACTGCTGGTTCATTTACTTTATTATGAAATTTATATTATTTTTGACTAATCCTTGGATTTATACATACTAAAGTAATATAATATTGAAATATTCATTCGATATTGATTTTTTTTAATATTTTCCAAAAAAAAGTTTATATTTCTTATATTCGTAAAGTATTATTAGGGGTGTAAAAGAGAGCACGTGCCGAGCTGGTATTGGTAATGCTTATTTTTTTGAGGGACTAGTCAGGCTACTATGCTGAGCTAACAGGACCCCGATATGCCTCGAAAAGGAGCTCTCAACCTGACGCCCTACCTCTAGGAACGGGCCAGTTGCTAGCCCGGCTCAAGGCCCAAGGGCATGGCTTGGCATGGTACGTACCTTTTTGCTAACTAGGGCACATGCAAGGGATGGTTCGATCACCTGAC
This sequence comes from Sapria himalayana, assembly GCA_029783825.1. Lineage (NCBI taxonomy): Eukaryota > Viridiplantae > Streptophyta > Magnoliopsida > Malpighiales > Rafflesiaceae > Sapria > Sapria himalayana. Next base: position 1,592,621 of record JAREIK010003203.1, read on the forward strand.
TCGAGCCCGATGACCCTGGCCCAAATTAGGATCGTGCTAGGTAGCTACTAGCTAGCTAAGATTGGAGCACGGCATGGAATATGCTTGTGGCTGGTTTCAAACCTAGGTTAGGTCGTGCATGGTGGGTGGCTATTGGCTAGCCATCAAGGCACAGGCAGGCTAGGGGTTGGGCTACCTTTGAGCCAGGTCTCACTTGCAGCTAGCCTTGGCTTATGCCTGGCTAGCCGGCTAACCCTAGCCTATGCTAGGACTACTACATATTGCATACATTATTACATTAACCATAATTTTTAAAAATAATAATTAAAAATTAAATAACTAAAAAAGAATTATTAATTTAATATTGTATAATAATATTTGATATTTTATGGGTTTCAAAAAATTCTGTATAGTACAATTACAATGAATTAGAAATCAAATAATAATGAAAAATATAAATAACGAATATATTCTGATGAATGAGAAATTAATTTTAAGTCAACGTGTGCTGTTAAGTTTATAATGTGACATAATTTTTAAAAATCTGATCACTCAATCTACTAATTATTATGAATAAATTTACTAGATTAAAAAAAAAAAAAGAAGATATTGATAAAATAGAATAATAAACATGTAATTATTGTAATCATATGTTTGGATACCTTAGTTCTCAAGGAACTAGCACATTTTGGAGATATTTTTGGAACTATTGTAATCATTTAATTTTGTGGAAAAAAGAGTTTCAAAATATTTTTTGGTTTGTTGTAACTAAGATTCTAATTGATATCCCAAACTATTTACATTTTGGTCCCCAAATATTTTCTAGTTTCTTTTCAATATCGCATCATGAATATTTTTAATTTTTGTCCCCAAATGTTAAATAAAATAAGTACATTTATGTTGTGAGGCCTCAAAACAAAAATATTTACATTTTTGTATCCATTTTAAAAGTTGAAAAAAAAGCATTCCAAAAATATAAATTATTTTTGTTTTAAGGCCCCAAAAATTTGAAACACAATTTTGATTGTGTAGCTTAAAAAAGAAAATTCCTATGCATTTTTCAAATTCAAAAACCACCCACCTAAACTAATTTTCAATTTCAAAAATTTATTATGTTATATATATATATATATATATATCTCTAAATATTTGTTTCATATAAACCTGTGTTTGTATATGTATATATAAATATTTATCAAGTTCTATAAATATATATGTTTACATATTAACCTATATGTATGATGAGTAACTGCATGCATAAATATTTATAAAAAACATAATTTTTTTTTGAAAAAATATTTCGGTTTATTAAAGAATAATCTTTTCACTCACATCTAATATGAGCACCCTAATTTATAAAAAACGCAGAAAAATACTAGATAAAAGCAAAACCCACATAGTTAATAAATTAAAACACCACCAATAAATTTAAACACGCACCCTAATTCCCTATCCAATTTAATTCACCACGTCTGCCCAACCAAGACAGACCTAACACTATCATTGCAGTTTGCACAACCAAAATATATAGTACAAGAAAATAAAATAAAATAAAAACACCACCAATTAAGAAGACTTTCATTGGATGGCAGCCCCCAGCGCCCACCATGAACAAAACCACCAGGGTATGTCAGAAATTAAACTGCGTTAGAATAATATGCTGACATTAACCAATGATGCCATTTTTAAGGGATTAAAAAAAAATAAAAAAAATAAATGAATTCTCTTTCTTTCCCCACACACAGGCCACAACCAACCACCCTGTGGCCGGCCACTGGAAAGCACTGCCGCCCGCCGAACCTGCGCGTGACAAAATTTTCCAGAAGCAGAAACTATCACAACTCAGGCATGCCCTTTCCTGCCCTAGCGTCGTACGTCTTCTCCAGCACCAGTTCTAATGGAGTGTCCTTAGGTCCAGCTTACGAACAATTCCGAAAGATAAAAAAGTTAATCTTTTGGTGACCATCAGTGGGAAAAAAAAAAAGAAAAAAATATTCATCATACCTACAGTCGGTCTTGGAGTTTTCCTCACCTTCAGGATCTCAGGACGAGGAATTATGGCCTGTGATGCTCCCTGCCCTCTCGAAATTCTTACTTTAGTTCCGTCTTCTAGACATTTGATTCCAACTTTGCAAGGTTTCCTACATTATAGCTTTATGGGCGTGAGATTGGGGGAGGGGGGGGAAGCATGGGGTCAACAGATGAAGAACTACACATAGACAGCACTGTACCCAGTGATGGGGTCAAGAACTTGAACATTTGAAGCATGGAGTGGAGCTTCGATTGTAAAAATTCCACCTTCATGGCCTTCGCTGGCTTTGATGTGCTTCTTCACCTGCATAAGTAGATTTGGATGAGAGAAATATCGATACATAATAATAAAAGTAAATTAAAATATAAAGATAAATAATTATCACATATAATGTATATAAAAGTAAATATAAAGAATTGGATGAGAGAAATATAATAATAAAATATAAAAAAAACATAAGTGATAACTCACAAATAATTATCATATATAAATTAAAATATCATATATGAAAAATAAAATATCAAAGATAAATACAAGCACACCACTAAAAAAAAAATAATCAAAAGAGAAAACATTATCATTATTAGGTAGATGTGTTAAAACCATCACTAATGCACTGCATCTCATAAAAATTCCAAAATAAAATATGCTTGATCGCGATTATTATTGAGATGATTGACTAGTATGAAAATTTATTATATGTATTTACCTTAGGATTGTTAAGGAGAGAGATAGAAGGGTAGAAAAAAAATTCAAAACATCATCATCATTAGATATTTCTACACAATTATTCTATCCTAACTATAGTCGAATAAATCCAATGTTGCTACATCATCATTATATATCTCCACCAGCATGATGTCACATCCTCACTCAAAGAATGTATAACATCTAGAAGTTTCCGAAAAAATCAACACTTGTATGGAATGAAAGAGATTATCATAGATTTGCCTAAACTCATAGGGAACCTTCAAAGGTTCTAGACTGTTCCATATGCATGTATTTAAGGAGAAGGTGACCTTTTTTGTAAATCACTAAGTTAAGAATTTCTTGTAAGATTTTATTATTCAATAAAGTATTTTCTTTATTTTCAAGTATTCTTTCAAATTCTCTTTACTTCCAAATAATGGGTAGTCCAAGTATAAAAAGCAAGGCGAAAGTAAGACTGACTTAACATCTAAAGATTAAGTTGTCTAAGTACCGCACGGGAACTTAGCGAAAAGATTAAGTCCATGACAATAGCCATTTAGATATTTGGCTACCATTGGCCAACTAATTACACACTCGAATCTTAGGCACCCATTAATGCATAAGTTGAATATCCTATTTTCAAGTATAAAGATGATGACTTTTATTAATTATAAGATATGTCAGTTGTGAAAATACTAGATATATAAGATATAGTGAGAGTCTTAAGGGAGAGACATTCCATTTGATTTACTTAATAATTTGGAGACTATGTAAGATGACCATGTAAGACGACCATGTATAATAACCTGAGACATTTTACTATTTTTATTGATAAACATACTAAATAATATAGGATATTGGGAGAGTCTTAAGGGAGAGACATTCCATTTGATTTACTTAATAATTTGGAGACGATGTAAAATGACCATGTATAATAATTTGAGACATTTTACTATTTTTATTGATAAACATACTAGATATACATGATCGATAGTTTTAAAAGAAAAATCTCAAATTTTATCTATATTTATAAAAATTTATGAAAGAATAAAATCACTATTTACTTGTGATATTATAATAATAAGTTTAGATGCATTTAAACCACCACTAATACACTGGATCTCATAAAATCTTAAAAGTTAAAGATGTTTGGTCACGATTACTATTGAGATAATTAACCAGTATGAAAATTTATTATATGCATCTACCCTGAAATTGATAAGAGAAAATTAGGGAGAGAATGAAACAAAATTTATAATAATAAGTTGTAATATTTCTCATATTTTACTTATTTTTTAGAGAAAATAAGATAATTTACTAAACATCTTATAATGATACCCTTGCACAATATATAATAGCTGAAATAGAGAATTGATATTCATTTAAGATGACTAGGATACTCGTATTATATGGAACTGTAAGTGTTCCTAGATATTTTTTGAGAAGAAGCAATATTAATCACTAATTTCTTAATCAACATATCATATTTTGTACTTTCTAATCATATCATATATCAATATGTATATCCAAATCAAAGTTTTTTTTTAAAATTTTTCACTCAAGATATCATATTTGGGTATATTTGTTTTGTTTAGAATCTATCTTTGAATAAAGAGAAGAAGATGACTGCTCGTGTCTTCAGGTATATCCTTTTTAATAAAAAAGATATGTACCACTCACCAAAGGTTGTAAAAATTATGACAAATATGATCATTTCCCTATCTAGTTGTTTCTCATTGCAAAGTGACAAATAATCATGCTATTACATCTGATACTACAAGCACAACTAATTTTTAAAAAAGTAATAGAACATATGTTGGAGACACATGCTAGGAAGAAAAGTTTTGCATGAGTATCTACATAACACGAGATATAAATCTTTTCATGAAGGTTGAGAGACATGATAATCAAAATCTAAACATGTATACAATACGCATACGTTCATAATATTTCTCAAGCAAGTCTCTTTTAGTGCTAGCTAATATAATTTAATATAATAACTTGAATCTTTCGATTGCTCTACATAATTCATGATAATATATTTCTCAAGTATTCTTTTACTCTTTTTTTTTTTTTTGATATTATATTTGTAAATTTTTTATTTTCTCTTAACATCAACATAATTCATGATATGATTTTTGAGATAGTTATACATCATGGTGACAGACTATGTTAGCTAATATAGTTCAATATAGTGACTTTAATCTTTCGACTGCTCTACGAAAGGAACCATTGTTGTATTCTACATAGCACTCATTGTTACAAAGATTTTTTTAATCTTATTTTTTTATACTTAGTTAACCATAATGGTGATATATTATATCAGTCAATATAGTTTAATATAGTGACTTGAATCTTTCGATTGCTCTACAAAATAAAACATTGTTGTATTCTACATAACACTCATTGTCTCATGTATTCTTTTATTCTTGTTTTTATTTTGGTACTATATATTATAATTTTGTATTTTCTCTTAACATCAACATGATTCATGAAATAATTTTGAAATACTTAATTATCCGTCATAATGACAGACTATGTTAGATAAATATAATACAATTACTTTTTATCATGCATAGGATTTTATTCAAAAGCTTTCAAGTAGAGATATCAACTGGACCGAGAAGCCTAAGCCCGATATAGAGATGTCAAACAGGTCATGTAATGTTGGTACGGTTTTAATTTTTAGGCACGTCCAAGCCACTGTGCCGTGTCTACACGACTCTGAAAATAAGCAGCCAAACACGTCTTATTGGTATGCATTTTGGCTGGGTAGTGCTAAGCTGGGTCAAACCTAGTCAGACTAGCCCAGTTTGTTCTAAGCTTGCCTAGGTCAGGTCAGGCAAGCCTGAACGTGCCGTGGGCCAATACCAGCCCTAATGAGCCATTGTTCCGGGTCGTTCCATGTCACAACTCCCATACCAAAAAGTTTGGCCTAGCACATCCAAGCATGGTTCTGAATTGTGACATGTCATGCCAAGCACGACTAAACCATGTTATGCCATGTGCTGTGCCCGGGCCACCCAGCCTAGTTGATAGCCTGACATGAGGCATATCACAAGGTAAGGCATGAAAATCTAATGCTTGGTACAACACGACAAGAAAATATCATGACTAACACAACATAACATGATGCATAATCGTGCATGGACCTGCCTCATGTTGGCCAGTGATACAACTTGTACCATGTAAAATGTGGATGGGACGAACCTTGTGCCATACTATGCATGACCCACGAGCTTGCACAAGATGGCCTGTGCCTGCCAAGCTCTTTGTTGTGCTAGCTCTCTTATAAAATATGCACGAGAATAATACTTATAAATGGGGCCCATTCATTCACATGCCTCATTTTAAATTTATAGGCCTTTGCACACAATTGCAATGGACCATCAATTTGATGGGCTACCTTCTGACATCACGCTGACAATGACAATTCACTGTCACTGACGAAAAGTATAATAAAATTATAAAAAAATATTTTTTTTATTCCCATACTTTTAATTTCTATCCAAAGGATATGAACAAAAATCCAATAGATATTACATTTCATCTTAAAAAAGTTTAAAAGAAATTAAAAAAATATTTGATCTTAAACATTGTTAATAAATAAGATATTAACATATATAATTTTTCCCACTTAAACTGTAATTTCTTCTCTCTCTCTCTCTCTCTCTCAAAATATCAGTAATAGTGAGCTATAAATATTTATTTATTTTTTTTATATAATATAAATGATAAAACTATGAGTAAGTTAATATTGGTGGGCAAATGTTCCACCAATATAGATCAATTTTAAGAATAGAAGAATATATTTAATTAGATCTACTTTAAGATGATTTTAAAAAAATCAAAAAATATAAAAAAAAATTAACACTATACATTTTGTAAAAAAATATATACTTAAATGAAAACTAATAACATTAGACACTTTAAGAGACATACCAAATAATACACTAAAAAATATAGTATAATAAATCTTTAGAAAACTCAAGTGAGCATAAACGAGGAGATTCTTGAATTGGATTAACTTTAAATTCAATGACCCAATTAATTTACCATCATAAGTTTGCAAAGAAAAACATTACTAAATTCATTATTAGCATTAATCTTCCGATTACATTTTTAGAAGATTCAAAATTATTTTATCTTATGCACACATACATCAAACCTACTTATCATATGATTCATGGGTCAATTAGTTGAAATAATATAATAAAAAATTATAAAATTAAAAAAAAATACTTTACAAACTTATAACACAAAATGGGAATGATCTCCATAATGTTCAATATTTAAATTAGTTATAATGACAATTCATTCACATGCATCATGAACAACCTTATTAATTCTAAGTGAAAATTAAATATAAAAATATTAAAGATTTGAGATCTTTCATCCTCATGATGACCTTATAATAAATGAGTATTTTTTGATAATTTTTAGGAAAACAAGATAGAAAATAAAATATTTATTATAATATTAGATAACATTTTAAATAATAGCATTTTTACAAATATGTTCATAGAAATCATTAGAGATGATTCCTTAGATCAAATTTTTTATGTTAGATATAATATACATATCACATAATTAACCTAATAATGAAAGAATCTAAAATATAATTTTTTTTTTCATTACAACATATATGAAATGTACTAAAATATATTAAGACACATAAAAAACTATAAAAGTTTAATACACTATGTAAGTCATTAGGCCTACAAAAAAAATTATAAGTAAATGTCAAACACCATTAAAATTATATATATCTTATGTTAGATTTATATGTAACTATCAACTAGTAAAATAATAATTGATGAATCATATTTATACATAAAAATTTAATTTTTAAATTCTTTTAAGATTTTTTATGATACAAATAATATACGATCGTTTGTATACATCCAACAATATGCATTTTGCTTAAATGCATATGTAATATTAATAGTCTCTTTAACAAATATAAAAAATACTCATATTCTTATGTCATTACTATTAAATTGAAAATAAAATTTTTAAAATATTAATCATTAATTCCGTCTCTTTATTATTTAATTGCTTATTTGAATCAAATAATTAGGATCGAAGAAATACAAATATTATTAAATACATATCCATTTAAATGAACTAACAACAATAACTAAAATATAATATTTATAAATAATTAGATAACTATTTAAATATTACAAAAATAAGTATGATTATTTTAACAAATCTCTGAATACAAAGATCGATACCATATTTTAAAAAAATCAATTTTTAATTCATTTAGCTAGCGACAAATGATTGGGATGTTCATCGAATAGAAATAGGTTATCAAGATACTTAGATACTAATTACTATGCTATTTTATTCTAAAGTAATATAAAATTTAAATATACTAAGTTAGTAAAAATAATATGAATATAATTTTTTCATACTATCAAAAATAATAAATGATCTATTAATTCCTTGATTGTCTAACATACCATCAAAATTTACTTTTTTCATGGTTATAATATAATTTCAAATAAGATAATTAACTATGACTAGATATCATTAAAATTTAGTTAAGCTTAAAAAAATAAAAAGATTTACAAATGAGTCTTCAAGGTGAAATAAAATAACTACATGTTAATGATGACAACATACATAAATACAATGATATCTAAACTATGAGCAGTAATGATCTTAATCCAATAAAATAAAATAGGACTAGCATGCATTTCTTCGAAGCTTTTTTAATTTAATCTTACATTTTCAGACTTGGGTATATATTTTTTTCTTATATTTGATATTAATGATATTTGTAGTATAATTTACATTTAAACAAAATTTATTATTTTATTTTATTTACATAATATAAATATAAATATATATAAATATATATAAATATAAATAAATAAATAAATATATATATATATATAAAATTAAAAATTTAAGGCAGCAAGCTTGCCGTTAGCTGCCTGTGTTAGCCATTGTGGCTAGCACCAGTTTAGCCTAGGTTAGTCATGGGTTGTAATGGTTTTTACCCAAAATTCATCCGACTCGACATAGTTGGCATGGCAAATATCTCAGCCAAGCTTGCCTCTCTCGGGGCCATGTCGACAAAACACGATGGCCTGACTTGACCCAAAAAAAAATCAAGCCATACCATTAACCATCCTAACACAACCCTATTTGACACATATATTTAAGTAAGTCTATAGTTAAATGTAAGTGAGTATAAACGAAAAATACTGAACCTAAAAGAATAATTAATTAGTTTATGGCCAAGTTGATACTTGATAGTCAATAAGTTTATACAAACATAAAATGTGCATTATTAAAATATTTTACCTCATATGACCAAAATGACCACTATTAAGTTTTTACTTTTTATTGCTAATTCTAATGGATTTGTATATCAAATAGACATGAAAAATGTATTCTTTCACGGTGAATTTGAGGAGGATTTGTTTATGCAACAACATTAGATTTTACTATTTCAAAAAGTACAAATATAATGTGTAGACTGCAAAAGACTTTTTATAGCCCAAAACGATCTCTTAGGCCATGATTCATGAGATTCACTTCGATGTTCACTATATTTGAATTTAAGAGTTATTTTTTCAGACTATTCTTATTTCTATCGACGTTGATCAATAGGACAATATAAAATATTAATAATATATATAGATAATATTCTGATTATATAAGATAATCAATTAAGTATATTTCAACTAAGATTATTTTTGTAAACTAATTTTCAAACAATGTGTTTAAGATATCTTAGGTATTTCCTAGGCATTGAGATTATATGCTCATTAGACATAATCTTAGGTATTTCCTAGGCATTGAGATTATATCTTAGGTTATTTTCTAAATCCTCTTAGATAGTTTCATACAAACATTATTTCTAAAGATTTTCAGATAAGTGAAAATGAATCAAAATTGTTAAATTTTATTTATAAATTATGAGAATCACCTAATAGAAGCATACTACAATTCTATATGAGCTCATGTGATTACAAAAAATAAATCAAACATAAGATTTTAATATTTTCTTAAATACAATCTTGTATCCTAAAAAAATAAATAGTAAACTATTATTTTTAGATCTAATTTAGAAGCATAGTTAGATGTGTCAACAAGATCGGACAACCAAAACACTACACGAGGCACAACATGGTTTAGGCCATGTCGAGCCAAAGATCTTGGCACAGAAGGCATGGCACAGCACGACCCAACATAACAGCATAGGAGGGCCAATTTCAGCCGGACTGACCAAACAAGCTAGCACTAGTCCTGACCCAGACTAGCTTATAGGTGTCAAACGAGTTTTGCTAGCCCATTTCAATGAGGCATAACACGATAACCATAATTGCAGCTTGATTGGCCCACAAAAAAATAGGCAATGCAGGGCATAGTGCAGGCCATGCAGGGCCTAGTGCAGACCATGCAGGTTCGGCTAGTTTGTGCCAATACAAATCAAATCATTTTTGTTAATTTTTAACCATTTGGGCTGAAATTTTAAATTTGAAAACAATATTAAATTTTTTAACAATTTATTTTGTTAAATATTATTTATTATTTCATTAATTATTAAAAAATAAAAATATTAAACTTAAAAAAATTAAGAAAATATAAAATAAAGAAAAAAGATATAACATTCTAGTATTATGCTTTCATAATCTGCATTTGCGTATCATGATCATAGTATTGCGTTTGATTTGACTCAAATAAAAAATTAAAAAATTGATTTTATTTCAATAATAAAACAAAAACAATATATAATAAAAGCATAAATTATAATGAAATAAAAAATTAGCAAAAATAAAATGATAATAAGTACAATTCAATATATTAGACATAAATCATAATGAAATAAAAAATAACAAAAATAAATAAGTACTATCACAATATCACTATTACATGAATCAAGGATTATCAATTAATATTTATGATATGATAGTACAGAAACAAATCGTCATCATCATGAATACATTTGAAAATATTACAAATATCTTCAATATCCACGATCTTTATGTCTTGTGAATCATCATTCATCATGATCTCTTATATCTTATATCGAATACTCAATCTCAAATCTTCCAAGTTCTTCATACATGCAAATGTCTCCACAATATATAATCAGAATCTCAATCACTTATTTGAAATAACATTAGCTACCACAAAAAAATATATTTTGATACTATACTAGACACCGAAAGAGTCAGTAAATTACGTGTTATCATAGATAATACATGATAAGTGTATTCATATAATTTTCATTATATTAAAATGTTTAAATTCTTATTATCAACATGTGATAGGATAAAATAGTAATTGATATCTAAATATTAAGACATCTTATTCTTCTTTGATAGATTACTCCATTTGCTCAATATTTAACTTTATAGAAAAGTCATTGTTTTTAAATATGGTGTTGATATCTAAACTTAGAACCTAACTACAAATATCATACCTAATATCATAATACATAAATAAGTTAATTGGTTTTTCATGAATAAATCCTTAAGATAGTGTACCTAATTCATGCATGCGAATATGTATGTCAAACTATTTTCTATATATTTCACATTATCCCTAAGATTCATACAAGCAGCTAAATAATATAAAATTAGAATAGAAAACTAAAATTCCAAATCTTTAATTTTCATATCAACAACCATGACACTGAATGTAGAATAGCTTTTATACTTGCTAAACATACTACTAATATTACATATATACCTAAGTATAATACAAGTAATAATAGAATACACAGATAAATACATATTTATCGTGTCATTAAAAATCTTCAAAATTTTTATAAAAAAAATTCTTATATTACAGTCTGAATCATCAATAATAAATTCATCTTTTTACATTTGATGTAGTATGATATTCAACATATGACTCTAATATAAGATAAATATAATTCTAATAGTATCTCATATCCATTTGAATTTATTTTCTTTTTAGGCCTGCTAACAAATAAATATTGCTAAACTCATGTTGTTTATTAGGCATCGTAAGATATTTTAATAATTTTATTTATTTATTTTAATATGAAAAATAATTTTCACTCCTATATGTATTATCAAGTTAATTACATAAACATATACCTAACATGAAATATTTCACCTAATAATCAATCTTTAATAATTATAATAAGCATACTAATAGCTAATTCATTATTAGAAGTATTATAAAAAAGATAACTATTTTATTCTGAATTTCATATTCCCTAAGTATCTATATCATATACTTATATATGACAAGATCATCATGAAAATAAAAAATCTTAGAAAATTCTAATTTTTTTTATTAAATTTATATTTGAGTTCCATATAGAGAGGTGATGTATGAAAATAATATATCATTATGACTAATCTATATATCAAATATCATGAGCACTACACTAAATTTCATAAATTTATTAATTATTAATTATTTTTCTAACTTATAATTTTTATTATGTCAAACCTATTTGTAGACTTAAAAAATCTTAAAATAAGTTAATTAAAAGTAAATCTGCAAAATATTAACTATACTATGATCCTCCTAAAATCTAATCAGAAGATATATAATCATAATCAATTTAATCATACATTCATCTTAAAATTATTACAGTATATGAAGGTGATCAATGCAACATATTTGTTAGTACATTGATATATATGTCTCTTTAGGTGACCAATCCTACATGCACTCCTACGTTTACATATCTTTTTATAATATAAACCATAAGTCATAAAATAAATAATAAAACAAAAAATTAATGTTAAAAAAATAACATAATATCAAAAGAAAAAAGAGGAGAGTACAGAGAAGAGAGAGATGAGAGAAAATTTAGAAAAAAATTCTAAATAACTTAAATCTCTATTTATAAAGATCTAAAAAAAATATTTTTTAAATTTTTTGAATTTTATTTTAAAAGAATCACAAGCGTAGATTTTTGGCTAGTAGTCATTGGATTGAACATAACGGCTACATATTAAAAATAATATATTATTTAAAAAAAGCTAGCAGCAACCACAACAAGCTATGCCAGTCACTATCTCTATCGACATGCATTGCATGAAAATGCAATGTGTGGGGCAAACCGTGCCCAGGCCAAGGGCCGTACCTAAGCTGTAAGACCTAGTAGACACCTCTAGGCTAGCATGGAACAAACAAGGTTAGCCTGGCCCAAATTGGCATGATGCAACATGATCTGGCCAAAAGACATGCCAATTGGGCCATGTCGAGGGGCTCCTTTTTAGAAGCATGCTGACATGGCATAGTCCATGATAAATACCATTCCTTGCTCAACATGATACGATCCATCTGACACTTCTAGGAATATTACAAGACTATAGTGTTAATTACTTTTGAGTTGCATTAGATTAGTCACTTCTTGAAAGACCCAAGTCTACAAATTCATAGATTAATAATATTTTACTATGATAGTCATGTAATTCAACACATTGTTACCAATTCAATATTTAATAAATAGACAAAATATATTGTAATTGATTGATATGTCATATGAGATAAGATTCATGATAATTTAATAAGAACTACCTATGTGTTTACTAGCAAGCAAATTACAGATATTTTAACGAAAATGATTAGAGAATCACGAGTATCTTTCTTTTCTTCAAAGCTGGATGTTTATGATATATACGCATAAGATTAAAAATAAATATTTAAATTTATTTTTATTTAATGTTTAATTTAATTGTATAGAAATACCCGACATATGAGCTACCCCAACATATGTAAAAAAGTATAGTATATTATTAACATGATTTTGAATTTTCTCACAAACCTCTTCTCCTTACCTTCCTATGTTGCACATCTAACATGTGTGACACACAATGATGCACACAAAATCAAGACACACCAAACCCTAGGCATGCCATTACTACCTACAATGGATAGAAAACTCTGCATATAATTGTGCATACTATATACAACATGCATGCACAACAAACAAGCGAAGAAAAAGTTCCAAAGAAAAGAAAGGATCAAAGTAGACATTTGTGTAATATTTGTAAGTGACATCAACTTAATGTTGATGTCAAAATCATTCATGTAATACTAACTCATTATTGGTGTTAATTGAGGAAGTAATAACATAGCATTCATATGCAATGCATAAATTTTTTTCAATAATGCACATATAGTAAAAAATATATACATAGAAAGAGAGAAGAAAAAAGTTATTTTCAGAAATAAAATAGAGAATACTATAAAATAGTGAGAGATGGATTGACTACCAGAATCATCCAAGAATTCATACGTAATTCATCTATTTACAACTCTCACTAGAGAGGATTACACAAAAGTCATCTTTAAAAAAAAATAACATGTGCTTCTCATTTTTCAGGTATTACTAATTTTGTTATTCATTTGTTTACTTCACACTTCTTGATTGTTGACACATGAGTCAATACTCTAATTATTAATAATCATTTATTATTATTATTATTTTTTCTCATTCATTGAATATTATGATAATCAATAATAAATTTTCAAAAACTATTTGATATAATAATATTCAAGTTGAAATATTGTTTTTTTCACACGTTTTACTTAATTATAATGTCTTATTAGTTTTCTTTATGTGAGTTTGTTTTCTATATAACTCAATTCTAATTTTATTTTATTTTTTTATTTTTTATTTGCAAGATCAAAAAATTCAAAAAAATATTTTATTTATGAATACGATGAATTATATGTATTCTATTTTATGTTATAATCTCCTACTAAATTTTTGAGCGTGTTGGACTATTTGCTTTGCATTCTCAATTTCTTTACTCATCATTGTCGGAATTGAGAATATTTTATCGTACTTTCTAAAATATTTCAACCCTAGAGTATATTATTAAAATAGGCCTCAGGCACACTTAAACCCCAAGCGCCACTAGGTCCAGGCAAAAGCACCTTGCTTCACCTCACCTTGCCTCACCTCTACGTTGTCATCCCCTCCCACAAATCAATTATTCCCAAAGCCAACTCCTACAAATCATATTACAAGTTGGATTATTAAAATTTTATTATTTTGTTTAGAACTTTGGATACTTGTGATAATAAGAAATATTAATTATATTTAATTTTTAAGTTTGACGTCATTTACTTAATTTTAATTTATTTATAGATAAAAATGATAAATAATATTTAGTAAAAACATATAACTTATACACACACACATAAGGTAGAATACGACTCATAAAAAAACTAATGTCTTAATTACTCCTTGCTTCTCAAGACCCAAACAAACTTTTATATCTCAATGCATCTTGCATCTCAGATAATTATGCCTTAGAGTGTAAGACATGTTAATTAAAAAAATATAATAGAATTTCTTATCTTCTTTGTCATGCTGAGTAAGGACTCATTTGATCTAAGCTACTCAAACGTATAAAAACCTATTAGAGATGAGACTCAAAAGGATTTTAAATATTTGATTATTTTTACTGATGATAATTCACAATATACATGAGTATTCCTTTTTATGATAAATCAAAGGTTTTTTTTTATTTTTGAATCATTGCATAAAATGAAAACATATATATATTTGATAAAAAAATAATAAAAAATTAAGAAATTATAATATATTAAAATATATGACAGATAAATTTAACACTTATAATATAAATCAAAAGATTATATATTATACTTCAAGTGTGAGCATATTCGCACATAATTATGTTGAAAAAAACAAAGACATTAAACTGAGGCATCACTAACACTCTTATTTGGAAGGAGTAGGACTTTCAAATCATTCATCATGGAAAAAAATTACTTAGTATGCCTATCAAAGTCTTTAGAAGAACTTAGTTTGTTCATGATCTCTATCCAAAATAACATAAAATGATATTTAAGGTCTTGAAGAGTATTTTTCTTGATTACTCCAATACCCAAAAATATTATTTTTTTAAGTAGTCCATAAATAGTAAGAGTCCATGATATTATCCATGTAGTCCCACTTGAAAACTATTAGATGAGAGAATCACTCATCATATATATCTAAACTTGTTATTCACATTATGATGATACTTATTAGTCTATGAGTTTGCTCCAATTCAAGATCATGATAAAGTAGAAATAACAAGATTTACACTTAACTACTCAAAACTTAGAATCTATACTAAAAAAAATGACATACATAGAATACCCAGATTAGAGAAAAATTTACTAATGAGTCAAATGATCATATAATTAGTCACTCCAATCTTGACATTTTGATTGATCTTCGAAAGGAACAAAAAAATTGTACACACCACTCATTTTTAGTAAGCCCATGAATAGTAAGAACCCATTATGTTATCCATGTAGTCCCATTTGAAAATTGTTAAGAGAAATAACTATTCATCATATACATTTGAACTTGTTGGTCCATATTATGTTGATACTATTATAAAATCAAGATATATACTAACAAGTACAGATTAAGTTGACTCTTAAGAGAGCTAGCTTCTTATAAATTTTGTCGTGCTCATATTTTCTTCATTATTATTATTATTATTTAATAGTACTAGAATATTCAAATCTCTCTCTGAAATATTATCTTACATATGATAACATTAGGTCATATTGAAAGAGATAGATACCCACACTCCAATGAGATTTGAAAAGTATAGAACCTTTAAAAAAAATTATTTATGTTGTGAGTAAATATATACTATGAAGACAAACTTACAAGAAAAGATAAATCATCTTAAGATGAAACTTGTAATGAAAAAATTCAAAAAGATATTTAATATAAATTAACAGGATAATTTCTTTCTGGAGGCCAAAATAACATCCGTATAGATTCTATATATCACTGAGAGGATCTCACATATGAAATATACATCATAGGTGAGACTTTTGAGTTGTACTTCAACAGATACTCATATTAATTAAGATATTGATTTTTTATCTGATATGACTCCTCAAATTAATTTTTTAATTTTAAAAAAATTATATGAAAGATTAATTATATATTATTATCAGACTAAATATAACTTATGCAATCCGTATAATTAGTAACTTCATAAATTCTTATCAATAGGTTCACTCAAATCCAACTCTGCATATTAAGACATATAAAAAAATCTCTAGGCCTTGAGAATTTTTTCAATGATAATGAGCAATTACAATTAGGCAAATATTTAGATTCTAATTGGACATCAATTTACATTGAGAAATTAACATGCTTTTCTATTTTTTTTATAACAATCTTATTTCATAGAAAAATAATAGACATATACTTATTTTGAGATTTAGTATATAAGTAAAATTTATGATAATAATAATAATCATTTATGAGATACTTTGAATTTAACACCTACTCAAGAAAATTAAAAATTCACTTTCTTCTCTCACTAGTATTTACTATGAAAATCAAACAAGACATATAATCTCTAATTTGACTTTTTGCAAGCAGATGAAATACATAGAGATAAATTATTTTTTTCTTATAAAAAAAATTCAGAATAGATCGTTGTTATAATTTATACTTAGATAATATTACAGTCAAAGGACATCTTCAAGATCTTAAAGAGACCTCAATTTACTTTACATTTCTTTAAGTTTGGTGTTCTAGACCACCAAGCTTGTGGTTTATAAATTTAAGTTTTTATTTTATTTATTTTTAAGTTGTTACATTATGAATGAAATACCTCAACATATAGGCTACGTCAATCCGACATATTTTATGGAGTTTTTCATTGAGTTATTTTTTGGATGTTTTGTTTTCTTGGCTTGGTTTTATTGGTTATTTTTTACTTTTTGATGAATGAAAAATAATTATATCTTTTCTTCATTTTTTTTCTCTCTCCTCTTCTCTATCCTCAACCATGACCAAAACCCTAATAGGTTCGATTTGCAACAATATATGAGAAAAATATTTTAAATTTGATGCTTGAACTTCAATAAATTAATAATTAAAAAACACACAAAGTTAAACTTATAAATATACTACAACATAACTTGAATAATTATTCGTGATCATTTGAATAATTATTCTTTTTATTAACTTACTACATCTAGTCATCAAACAATTCAAACATTCTTGAATGTCACTAAGTTCATATATAAAAAAACATTTTCATTAGTATCAATATCCATCAAGGAAAGAGAAATTAAGGTCATGAAACTTAAACAATCTCTTCTATTATAGACATGCTGCTTGATTATCTACTAACTCTAGTATACAACACAATATTCTCCATTTGATAACTTAGACAATATTTCCCTAAATGTATCATTGTTAAATAAATATTCAGCACTGCATTCATACATTTGTTTCTTGGGTTGTTCATTTCTCTCACCATCTTAATCAACATTTTTAATGAATTACATTTTCTTCTACTTCCTCTAATTACTTATTAATATACATAATTTTTTAATAAGCATGGTATATGATTTTTTTTAATATTGGTCAAACTATGTAAGATATATTTCGAATTTTATATACATTAGATACAACACTAAGATTTCTTTATCTTCTCAGTTTTAATTTTATCCTTATGAGTAATTCCATATATTCATATTAATATGTACATCTTGGCAATAATTATCTTATGAATATCATAATTTGTAGCTTATAAATATTGTGAATTATAAAGCACTAGTTTGATAATTACCTTATAACAAATTATTTTTAACATAATAAACATTCTTCTATCAACAAAAATAAAAGAAAAAATAAAAAACTAGAAAAAATATTTTTCTGCAGATTATTAACTCATTGAATAGGCTCAACCAAAAATACTTTGGCAAGACCGATCCAATAGATCGCCTCCTTGCTTGTGGACAACTTCATGATGTGTCATTTGATTTCACACTTTAAGTAAATCAGGATTGATGCCACACATTGTTCATAATGTCTCCACTTGCACCTTTTTTTTTTACTTAGGTGCTAACTTCCCTGATGTCAAATATCTCTCTGATTGCAGCCTTGGAGCACTGCCTAGCCTATTACTGTTTTTAAATGATGGTTTAGGCTTAGTCCTCTTTGTATCCCCTAAACTCAGTCCAGAAAATAGCTTCTGTATAAACCTGGGTTTGTCGTTTGACATCCAATTCGCAGGCATAGGTTTGAAATTAGGCCTTCATTGGTACATTTGTGTTTTCCTTTCCCCCCTAATGGATTATTAATCATTTTTTATTTTAACATTATTATGTCCCATTTTAACTACACACACAGTATACTTGACTTCAAGCCTTACTTGAAGCAATGGAAGTTGTAAAATTTAGAGCATTAAGTGTAAATATCTACTTAGTGATGGAAATTCTAATAGGAAGTCTTAATCTCATTTTTTATCATTTTATATTAAGAAATTTTAAGAATACATGATTCTGAACTCATCTATCGATCCAATACACATACAAAACAAACTAAGACATTTGAATTCAATTGATTATAATGTATTATGTATATAATATTAAATTGAAATTCTCAGATATTCTAGTTCAAACAACATTTAATTCCTTATCATAATGAAAACAAATACAATACATAATAAGAACCATCATAATGTTAGAATATTGAATGTGTAGTTAATTGACATATTGGTTCAAAATATGCATAATGCATTCTTGAACCCCTTAATCAAAACTTGGCACAACTAACCTTTAATGTCTTGTTATATTTGTGACTTTTTGAGTACTAAGGTAATCAAGAAAGACTAACCTTACCACCCTAGGTACCATCTTGAACAAAATAATTGCCCCAAAAACTCTAATAGGCAAGCTCAATAATTTCTATCCAATATACAAATCTGGAAAAATACAAAGTGTGAAAGAATAAAAAATAATGAATGAATGAGATATTTTGCAATTAAGTTTGGATTTTCCCAAAATTATTTCAAAATACTTTTACCAAAAAAAAATATTCTCAATCAAATATATATTCATCCTTTATGCGACTAAATTCCATAAGTATGTGTTGCCACTTGAAATCTAGTGTATGATATTATAATCAGTATAGTATGTGTTAAAACTATCAAAGTCGTATTCTAATACATTATCACTCTTAATAATTTTTATATTTTAATTAAATTATTTTCTTTTATTTTAATTAAATTATCACTCTTAATAATTGTTATATAGTTATGTAGTAATCTATATATAGTTATGTATATATGTAATTATATAGTTATATAATGATCTATATATAGTTATGTGTATAGATATATAGTTATGTAGTTATATATATATAGCTATATATATAATTATATACCTATGCGAGCTTAGTTTGCATTGTCAAAATCAAGCTCAAATAAAGAAAAATGTGTATGTGAGGGTGTATGAGTGTGAGTGTGTGGGTGTGCATGTCTGTGTGTGTTTGTGTGTATTAATACTTTGTATGTTTGAGCTACATTTGCATTATCAATCTCAAGCTTAAATAAAGGAGGAGAATATCATTAGACAGACAACTAATCTTAATAATTTTATCATAAAATCTTTATGAATTATGAATTATTGATACACATCGATGCTAAGAAGTTATCCGCTTTAAACAATGTACAACATAATCCAAAATTATTGATTAACAAAGACCAATGTGACATCTCATGATCATAATAACAAAAAAATAAAAGTTATCAAAATTTCTTGGATGATAAAGAATAATTAAGTTAGCCCAAGTTAATAAGTTTAGCGTTAATTCTTTAATACTGAGTTATTAAATGATAACTACTAATAGTTAATTGATATTCTAAATATATAAATATTAATATATGATGTTTGCACGATAATAAGTGGAATGATGAAAATTTTAGAAAGATTAATGGTTATATGTGGCGATATGTGAACTAAAGATATACATAATGTTTATAAGATTAAATTATAGAGATCAAAAAAACTAGTGATAAATTTATAATAATTAAATTATTAGTAAATGAAGCAATCCTAAATATGATTAGTATCTATGCTCCATAGGTATGACTTAGTGAAAAAATAAATAATTTTTAAAAAAATATATTTTAATTAATACAAGATATACCAAGACAAGAAATAATCATAATTAATAGACTTAAAAAAAATCCCATAGTTCATGAAAAACCCATTCTTTCATGTTCATCATCAATATTTTTTTCTTTTTTTTTCTTTTTCATTTTTATTTTTCTTCTTTTTCATTCTCTTCTTCTTTTTCTTTGTAGTATTCTTCTTTGTTTTATTCTTATTTTTCTTTTTTTTAATTTCTTGTTTATTTTTCTTTCTTTTTATATTTCTTTTTCATCTTCTTTTTCATATTTTTCTTTTATTTCTTTTTCTACATTTTATTTTTTTGGTTCTTGTTTATGAAAGACATTACTGGAGGATATGAATTTGAAGAAATGAATGAAATAGATAAATAATTTTGAGTTTTGCTTTAGCTTACAACCTTTCTATAGCTAATACCTAATTTTAGAAAAGAGAAATAGTTGATTTTCAAAAATAATTTTAATGAGTCAAAAGACTTTTTTTTAATAGGAAAAAAGATAAAATATTATAGAAAAACTATAAAATATCACATACAAATCTAACTACTCAACATAGACTAATCATAATTTATTTACATCTTTGAAGTACAATCATACAAATACTTCAATTAAGTATCTAAAAATAAAATAATTAAACCTATAACAAAAAAACAACAAGTGTTTATTTGTATAGAAAAATATTTACTCCTATAGACTAGATAATAAAGATAATTGATTCTTCAACATAGATATGAATATTATATGAAATGTACTGAAATATATATTCAAAAAATATCTAAACAAATTCTTAGTATGTCGAAGAAAAATATTTATTCGTATAGAGAAGTTTGATGATAAAAACCTAAGATTCAACAAACTATTAAAAAAAATACTTATATTAAAAAAATAAAAAAAAATATTATGAGATTATATAAAAAGCAAAAAAATATAATAAAATTAAATTTAAGTCATAATAAATTGTATTATAAATTATAAAATAAAAAAAATAAAAAAATACTTATAAATTGACTACAATTAAAGAGAAAAAAGTAGAGATATTAGTCATATAAAATATTAAATTCTAATAAAAAATTAAGAAATCAAAAAAAAATGAAGAATAATTATATATTTTTATGATCTTTTAAATAAGTTTAAATATTCATATATGAACATCAAGAGTTGTAGAAGATTAGACAACTTAAAATATTAAACTAAGATAAAATTATTGAAGATTATAAAAACTCTCAAAAAAAAATAAATACCAAAAATGCCTCAAAACCTAATTATATTTTTAGTAAAATTTAGAATGTCATATGGAAGAAATACATGATATAGTTAACTAGATTGTTTAACAAAATCATGATAACCAAAATAATATCAAATGAATATAAAGTGTTAAAGTAAAATTATTATAATTTTTATTCATAAAAATAAAAGAGAAATTCAAACTTATAATAACTATCAAGATATAAAGCTCATGAGTTATATTATATATTTTTTAATTATTTAACACAAATTAAGAAAATAAATAAGAATTTTAAAGAACCAATTTGAATTTACATCAAGTAAATCTACCATAAAGACTATCTACTTAATAAAATAATCAATCAAAAAATACAAAACAAATAAAAAAAACTTATACAAGACATTTATTGATTTAGAACAAACTTTTTATTGTGTTCAAATAGCATTAATTCGGTGAGTCTCATACAAAAAAAAATATCAAGTATAAATATTGAATTAATCAAAGACATGAAAATGTGATGTTCATTGTTAAATTAATTCACAATATCACTCAAAATTTTCCAATAGATATAAGACTATACCAAAGAATATTACTCAATCCTTATATTTTTATACTAATTATGAATAAATTCATAAGAGAATTCCAAGAAAATATTATTTGATACATGACATTTGTAGATGACATGTTGGTTAATGAGACAAAAAAATAATTAAATAGGTAATTAAAAATTTAGAGAGTTACACTTGAGTATAAGAAGTTTGGAATTAGTCATATCAAATAAAGTTTTAAAAGATAAAAATATAATGTAATACATTTTTGTATTCGTAAGGCAAGACGCAAGTCTCGAGGCGTTGAGACAAATTTTTTGAGCATCATAATATATAATTAATTAATATTTTAAAATATATAAAATAAAATAACATAAAAAAATAAAAAAATAATTCTTTATATCATTATTTTTTATACTATACATAAACATAACCACATATTTAATTATATATAATTATTTATAATTATATACAAAATATATTAATATGCAACTATCTTCATATCTATATATATTATATGCATAATTATTTGAATACCTATATGTTTTACTATATATAACTAATTATAATTATATGTATAACAATATATAACTAATTAACTATATGTATAAATATTTATAAGTATTTATATTAAGATAGATAAGTATTTACAACTATATATACTATTACTATATATAACTATATGAATTATATATACTTATAAATGTATAACGTTATATATAAAAAAATAAAAATATACTTATGAAGTAGTACTGAAAAAATCAATATTATATGGCATGGATATTGAATTATATGGAGCAGTACCAAAAAAATTAAAAATTTCGAGCGGAAAGCATCGATGTTGGCTTCAGAGTCAAAATTTTCAAGCAGCGCCGAAAAATCGATCATCACTTTTTATGGGTTATAGATATATTTTTTTATTTTTTTTAACACCCCTAAGGTGTACGCCTTCTTCTTCGAGGTGTGAAAGGCACGTTTTAAACACACCTAGAAATGCCTCATAGAAAAAGGCATAAGCTTATCAAGAGCATCACCTTTTTCATGCACCTCGAGGTATTTTACGCATGCCTCGCCCTGAGGTATACCCCAAGGCATGCCTCATTTATGTTTTTTTAAACATTGATACCAAAAGAAAATACTTAAAATATGAGTTTAATCATATTAAGAGTGATAATAATATTATGATGAAAATAAGAAAGCAAAAAATATCAAATATTAAAAATTTCAAGTACTTAGACTTTATATTATGTAAAGATAAAAAAATTACTAAATATTTATAACATAGAATTTAATATTTAATAGATCAAATGACGAATTATATCAAAAATTCTTTATTATAAATAAATATCAAATAAATTAAAGAAAAAATTTTATAAAATAATTGAGACCAACTATATTATATGAAAGTGAATGTTAGATGCCTAAAAACAAAATATTCAAAAAATAAAAATAACAAAAATGAGGATGATAAGATGGATGTATAGTAAGATTAAAAATTATTAAACTAGAAATGAAATTATTAGAAATAATATTAAAATAAATTTTATAAATGATGGCATAAAAAAAATTATTTGAGCTGGTTTAGTCATGTCTATTGCATGCCTACTACTACATTAAGAAGCGTAAGACTATTTAAATAAAATATGAAAAAAAATTTGGGATGGGGCTGAAAAAAATCAAATAAAAATTATAAATAAAAATTTAATAACTAAATAGATAAGTGTATATATAATTTTTAATAGAGTTTATAAGAAAAATAAAATTTATACAAACAAGCTCAAATATTGGGAATAAAATTTGGTTGATAATAATGATAATAATATAATTATAAATAAATATATATATATATATAGCTATATATGCATACCTATATTTAGATAACTATATATACATGACTTAATGACTATAATATAAATAACTATACGCATCTAACTTTATCCCCACACTACAAAAAAGACCGATTTAAAATTGAAATTAATAATATTTAAATCCATTTCTAAAATTAGGAATTGAATTGAAAAAGATTAGAAATAAAATTTATAAAACCATATTAAAATTAAAACGGAAAAAATTTCTGTAGCTATTTAGCGACAAATAATTGAGTTTTTTTAATCCATCACTAATTGCAACGCGAAGTGGGATGTGGATACGCTTACATGACATATAGCGAGGAAAACTATTATATCCATTTATATTTAGATATGGAATGAGTATTCGTTTCTACATTTTGCGAGGAATATTAATTATGTTGCTAAATGATAAACAACATGCATATTCATGGCTATATCATTTAAAATAATTATGCGAAGGAAAGTCATTCCATCACTATTTTAGCAACTAAAATAATTTTCTTCACTAATATACAATAATTAATTTGCAAAGAACACTTCGAAACTTTGAAAATACATAGGATTTTAGAAATTTTTGATTTTGATTCTAATTTCATATGAATCATTTGTGGCTTACCTATCCTCCATATATTGATCAAGACACATTTCATCTATAATTGAGGTATAAAAGTATAATTTTTATTTTATCCCATATGTATTATATTCGGGAATAACTATATTTGTATATTTTGATGTTAAGCATAATTTCTTTTCATTTTTAACATTCATATTGGGTTATATCCTATAGTTAAAATCATTATAATTATTTTGAATTTTGTTTCCTTACTAGAATTATATGTGAAATTTAATAATTCAAAAAAAAAAAAAATAACTCATATTAATGATGCAATCTTAATAATAAATAATTTATAATTATTAAAACAAATATTAAAAGTTCATTTGTAATAACAATAAAAATGAAAAAAAAATTATGAGGATATGTAATAAAAAAGGTGAAACATAACGAATAATTATAAAATAAATAAAATCAACCTTTATTTAATATTAAAAAAATTCACATTATATGTCATATGTCATATATTACTATGTATACTACATACTTCATATAGATTAGAAGATTTTCTCATTCATTTATTATTGTTCTCCGTCGATGGTTAATTTGTTTTTTATGTTTTTTCATTTAAAAATT
This sequence comes from Sapria himalayana, assembly GCA_029783825.1. NCBI lineage: Eukaryota > Viridiplantae > Streptophyta > Magnoliopsida > Malpighiales > Rafflesiaceae > Sapria > Sapria himalayana. Next base: position 1,618,061 of record JAREIK010003203.1, read on the forward strand.
TTAATATATTGACATTGCTAATTTTATTTATTATTTCTATTATATATAATATGTTTGTCTAATTATTTAGGACTCAATATTAATTTAGAAATTAATAATTACAAGATTGCAATTTTTTTTCTTTATTAATACAATTTCATCCAATATAAATAAATATCAAATATTTAATTTTGTGTAAATGACAAAAATACAACTTATGTCTTTTGAAAATATTTAAAACATTGGAATAATCTGCCTTATCTAATTTTAATCTAAAATTATTTAATAATTATATTACTACAACTTATTTGTTAGATTTATACAAAATCATAAAAAATATTATTATATTTTTTTTACAAATAGATCTCTATGTATATTAATATAATTCAAAAAATATTAATATTATGTATTATAGGAATGAAAAATATTATACGACATGATAATCAATAGATGAATATAAAACTAAAAGATAATATATTTTTAATTGATGAATTTATATATGAGATTGAGAAATTTATTGCCTTTGAAAAAAACAATCCGAATTTATAATTGAAACAAAAATATGATATCAATATAATGCTCGTAAATATCAAAATCAAAATTTCCATAATGTAGACACAATACAATATTATCTTGCAAAAAATAAATTTGTTAGCAACTATTATGTTTGATAAAAATACGAAGAATTAGTTATGTCAAAATAAATAAGTATTATGTAAATAAAAATGATGATTCAAATATTACAATAGAATTTGTCGAAGAAGCATGGATATGGACACGGATACGGACACGGACATGGAGATACGACACGACAGGATACGGGAACACGGCAAATTCTAAAAAACTAGGATACGAATACGACTAGGATACGGCATGATAAAAAAAAATAAAAATTATATAATTTATAAAATTAGGTATTTTATAAAATAAAATAAATTAAATTAAATTAAAATATTTTATTTTATAAAATAAATATATATTTTTTTATTTTATAAAATAAAAATATTAGTATTTTATTTTATTTTATATGATAATATTTATAATTATTTTATTTTATAAAATAATAATTTATAATTATATTATATAAAAATATATATTTTTTATTTTATAAAATAAAACTATTTTATTTTAATTTATGTCAACCCTACATCCCCACGCATAGCGCCCGCCCCTGCCTCCCCCCTCAAATCGCGCCCACCCCCTGCCAGTGGCCAACGTTGCTGCATGGGCGACGTTGGCCACTGGCAGGGGGCGGAAGTCGTCGAACGTCAGGCACTCTCGACATGGATACGGCAGCTGACGCAACCGTCCGATACGCCACATGGCGTATCGGATACGCATTGATCAATGATACGTCATGTGGCATATCAGATACGTATCCGTGTCGTGTCCGTACCGTGTCCATGTGTCAAACACGTGAACACAACTGTAGGGAGCCGTGTTCATGCTTCCTTGGAATTTGTTAATCCTGAAAATGCATGTCAAGCAATTTTGAAGAATATTATTAGTCATTCATTAAATCCGAATGTCGGTGACGATATCCCAATATTATCAAAAAAATAAATTTATGAAATACTAAAGTCTTTATTAAAAGAGATCTGGGAAGATAATTTGTATGACCACTCAAAATTATTTGTGATGGCCAGACTAATGAATTTAAAGACAAAATATCATTTTTCAGAAAGATATTATGATGAAATATATTAGTTGTTATTTGAATTATTACTAGAAAATAATATCATGACAAATAATTTTTACGACACAAAAAATTAACGCGAGATTTATATTTGCCTATGAAAAAAATGCATTATTATATTAATGACTGCATAATATATTAGGACATGGATAGTAAAGCAATTATATGTAATTTCTGTAACTATCCTCGATATAAAAAATATACAAGTAAAAAATAAAAAATAAATATTTCTTATAAGATATATCATTTCACATTGACTCCTCATTTACAAAAAATTATTTGTATCTGATGTTACTGCTAATGATATGAGTTAGCATAAAAGATATTTTATTAAAGATAATATGATGCGGCATTGTTCAGGTTCTCATTCTTGAAAATATTTTGATGATTATCATTCATCTTTTATAGCTAAAAGTTAAAATATTAGATTATGATTGTACATATATAAATTTTAACCATTTGGACAAACATGACAACAAAACTCTTCATGACTAATTATTGTTATACATTATAATTTACCATTATAGATATGCATAATAAAAATACGTGTTTTTATGTGTTATCATGTCTGATATGAGAAATTCAAAAGATATATTAGATATTTTTCTGTAGTCCCTTATAGCAGAACTCATAAATTTATGAGAAGATGATGTCAAAACATATAATATATCTATAAAACAAAACTTCAAAATACAAGCAACACTAATGTGGATTAGAAGTAATTTTCCTGCATATTCAATATTATCCAGATAAAGTAATACAAAAAAATTAACATATTTTTATTGTATGGAAGACTCAGATGTACTTTATCTAAACAAAAGAGGAAATACTTCTTGATTTGATAATCATTATAAATTCTTTATGTGAAATATCTATTTCGAATAAATATTGATATATTAAAAAAAAAAACATAAAGTCATTAAAAGTACATCATCTTTGAGGTTAGGTGATGAAATATTAGAAATAATTAAAAGATATAAATTTAAAAATATTATGAATATTAATGCAAATTACATTAATATGCAAATTTCAAAGAATTATCACTATAATTAGAAAAAAAATATCTTTTGGGATTTGTCTTATTGATAAATAAATCTTATTAAACACAACTTAGATGTGATGCATATTGAGAAGAACTTTTTTGAAAATATTTTTAGTACTATAATGAATGTAAAAGTAAAACATATAAAATAATATCAAATCAAAAGAAAATTTTAAAGAATTATGTTCATGTCCAGAGTAAAACATGAACAAATCAACAAATATATTTCCTAATACTTGATGTAATCTTGAAAAAGATACAAAGAAAACTTTGTACAAATGACTGATAGAGCTCAAGTTCCTAGACAAATATATATCTAACATGGGAATGTGTTGATATGAAGAAGCATAAATTATTTAAAATGAAAAATCATGACTACCATATATTTATATAGAAACTAATATCCATAACATTCTGTGAATTAATTCCACAAAATACTTGAGAAATATTAACTGAAATCAAAGCTTTAAAAGATGAAAGCATAAGACAAAATATTTTTATGTTCGTAGAACGAGACGTATGTTTTTTGAATAACACAATGTATAATTAATTAATATTTTAAAATATATAAAATAAAATAACATAAATAAAAATAAGAAAATTATTCATTAGAATTATAAAAAAAACATATTTATTTATTACTTTCACAAAAAAACATAACAAAATCATAAAATAAGAATTAAAATAAATTACTTCGAATTAAATTTTTCTCTTCAAGAACATCATCATTCTCATCTAATATATCAAAAGTAAAAAAATATTCACTATCATGTTTTTCTATTTTATCTAAATTTTTATCTTCATCAATTGGTATTAAATTGAACTTTTTTTTATCGTCATCTCTGCTTGTACCTAGTAAAAAATATATATTATTAATTAGATATAAAAATTAAAAGTTTTTATTAAATTTAATCAAATTTATGACTTTAATTTTTGTGTACTTGATACTTAATTAAGTTTTATTTTATAGGAATGAAAAGAAATTATTTGATCCGAAGATACTTGAGTCTGTTACGGGTTAGAAGAATAACTCTAATAGCATCAATATTGAATAACTCATCATCCTGAATCCAACAAAAATCAAAGAGGAGAAGGATATCTTCTTTCTCAACAATTCATTCATCATTCGAATCAATCATCTCTATCAATATCAAATCAACTTTTAATTTTCTTTGTAAACTTTATTCTCTCAATTTAGTGTTGTACCTTATATATACTAGAGTATTCAATCTGTAATATTTAAGTCTATTTTTTTGTATGTATATGTAAATAATAAAATAAAAAAAATTACATGTTAAAATTAAATAAAATTCTCTGATATTGAAATAGAAATATATACATATAAATTTACAAAAAATAAAAATATTACCAATTCAAATCTGCTCCAATTTCTTTTATATCCCGAAGCACTACAAGTAAGGCAAATGACTCAAATAGCGAATTTTTGCAATTCTGATGTTGAACCCCCAAATCATTCACCAACTGTAAGACTTTTTATTGTTCAAGAAAAAATTACAATACGACTTCCAAATTCACCCATTACTTGGTCAAATGAGTCCAATTGAATGTTAGCTTTTAAATATTCTTGATAATCCAACAACTTATCTATTCATTCAAATAATCTCTTTCTCATCTCATCAAAATTAGATAACTTATATCCATACCACAATTGAGTAACCTGCTGCATGTAAACGTCGTTGAAGTTGTGGAGTTCATCTTGCATCAATTTTTCTCCAAATTAGGTAATATTTTCTCTCCACGCCCTCACAATTAAATACAAGTTTCTCCTTATCAGAATCCATCAGCTCATAAATATAACTAATGGCTAATCTTTTCTTTAAATCAACATCTCTCAAGACACAGACTAATAGAACAGTTATCTTAATGCAAAAAGCAATATGCAGCCAAAAATTTAAATTAAATAATACTATACTTTGAGAAAAATCGAGAATTATTTGGTTTGGGCATCAAATTATATGGAGCAGTGTTGAAAAACTAAGAATTTTGAGCAGGGAAAATTGGCATTGGATTCGGCATCAAAATTTTTGAGCAATGCCGAAAAATCAATCAGTACTGTTTAGGATTTACAGAAACTTTTTTTGAAGACTCCTATAGGCATACGCCTTCTTCTTCGAGGCGTGAAAGGCACATTTTAAACATGCCTCAAAACACCTCATAAAAGAAGGTATATGTCTATCTTGTGCATCACCTTTTTTAATGCACCTCGAGGCATTTTGCACACGTCTCACCCTGAAGCATGTCCAAAGGCACACATTGTTTACATTTTTTTAAACACTAACTGAAATAAGTATTTTTTAATAATCTCACTTATAATATCGTAAAAAAGAAAAAAAATAAAGTAATTACAAATTGACATCCTCATTATTTTATGCAAACATAAGCATATTTTTCTCTTAGCTTCTTTGATTCCAAATAATATTTCTCAATCTACTTGCCTTATGAATCCATGATAACAGACCTTGTGTAATATAGATGATTATATTCATTTGAAAGATAATATATTTTTTATTTGTTAATCTAAAAATTTTAATGTATTCGCCAAATATTTTTTATTCTAATATATATCTACTTCAAATTTCTTAGAAAATTTAAAAATAATATTCAAAATAAAATTAAAGTCAAAAGATCAATATACAATATCTACTTGATTGAAGAAGCTTTGGTATTTTGTGCACACTACTTTCAATCAAATTGTATAATCGACAAAATATATTATCACCAAAGAATATATATGATATAGAGGATGAATCATAATAAAATAATATACTTTTTATTTTTAGACGTGAATATATGGTAAGATAGAGAAACATCATGATATTTTTTGGATGACCTAGAATATCATACTACGCACACATACATTTTGTTGAACTATGAGGAGATAATACCTTATACTAAGTAAGATTTATAATAATTTTATATTTTCATTTATTTGTCATTATATGCAATATAATATTTTAATTATTCAAATACCTTCGATTTTATTTTTAAAGAATATTTACTCAAAATTTAAGATAAAGAAAACCTCATATTGATGATAGTTCAATTAATGTAGAACTTAAAAAAGTTTTTATAAATTGGTTTAAAAAATATATCAGTATATAACTTATCATTCTAAGTTTTAAACAGTTACATGCAACATTATATATGTATGAATATATCCTTTATCATTTTATAGATACAATTTTTTTCAACAAATATATGTAACAGTCAAATAAAAGATATTGCAATAAGACTATTAAGAAGTTTACAAACGTATCTCATACATTATGTAAATAAATATAAATTTTACATTTTTAAACATGATTAAGATATGAACTACAATGAATAGAGATATTTGCATCGAAAGGTCTAATTATACTGCATGTAGTACTAATTTTTATGATTGACTAATTAAAATTGTATACGTGAAATATCCTACTTTATGATTTAAAAGAACTATTCTATTTAAGTATGAATGATTTGATCATATTCTAAATATAAGTATTAAAATTCATCATCAAAACAATCTTGTTGATGTGTACCATAATAAATTTTATCGTTAAGTATAGGTTATTTATTCTTGCAATACAAGCCAAACAAGTATGTTACACTATTTATCTAACCACAAGAAGAAATCTGTGTACATGGTGAACAATATATAAAATAAAACCTAGATCAACTGTTAAAATTGTTGAAAATGATTTTATGGTTATTTCATCACGTGTATCAATATTTCAAGAGAATAATATGAAATTTCATTCAATCGTTTGTGAGGTAGATGATAGTCTTCAAACTTTACTTGGTAAAAATAAAAATTATTTTTAAGAGAACTATTAAAACTGTTAAAATACTTTACTTCTTCAATATTTCAATATTGAAGAAGATAATAAGGAAGAATTAATTACAAAATTAAATGACGTTGAATATATAGATATAGATGATTTCTTATAAATTTATGATGATGACTAAAAATTCATTAACTACCATATTATTTTCTTATTCTCATTTTGTAATCATTAAAAAGTGAATGTTAAATTAAAATATTTTAAATATTTTTTCTATTATCAATGTGTTTACCATTATGTTTTGTTATTATGGCATTTTTATAAAATATATTTATTGTCTTTATTTATTTTGAAGTTTATGTAACTTGATTTAAATATGAAAGATAATCATTCATATAGTCAAGAATCTCAGTGTGCAATGAGTGGCAGAGAGTCAAATAATAATTTATGAAGGAGATATCTACATGTATTCAATGACGACAACACTACAAATATCTTTCTGTATTTTCTTACACGTACAAAAAAAACTTTAGCATCATCTCATTATGATATACACGAATTTACTATCACAGATATTTTATCTTCATCTCATTTTTCACTAGAAGATACTGATAATTCCGTCCACTTATCTTAGGAAGCCCATGCATTAGTACTACAATAACACAGATAAAATATTCACAATCATTAATTTACATATCATTTTATAGAAAAAATCTTCATTCAGTTCATAATTAATAATAAACACATGTAACTTTTTAAAATTTACTACATATATTCATTATTTTTTTTATTTTTTTTTTTTCATTTCAATTATATATAAAATAATATGTAAATGAAATTATAAATATATTATATCTTTTAATTTTGGTATTTTATAAAAATAACAACATATCATATTATAACTTATTGGATATTATCATTTATAATAAAAATAAACTTTTTGTTTAAAAATTTTGGATAATAAATATTAATGAAATAAATTTCAACTTAGTAGCAGAAAAAAATATGTATTTTATTTATATATATATGTACGTGATGATTTTAAATTACTTACAGGTATCTTCTTTCTTTTTTTTTGTACAATCAAGAAATATTTTCGAAGAACTTGGTTATAAATAGGATAAAATGGAGCAAAATGCCCCAAAATATTAAAAAAATAATGAAAAGAATTTGATATATATAATTCATATATTTACTTGTTTTTCAATTTAATATAATATGTTTTACTCTTAAAATAAATATATTATAATGTATTATTATTTTATTTGATTTTTATAAAAAATACAAATAGAATAACACTTTAATGATATCAATGAAAGATACATGAAAATATATGACAAATATGAAATATAATTACAAACTTGACAAAAGAAAAAAATATATGATAAAGATATAAAGTCTAATAGTTTCTCCCTTTGTATTTATATAAAGTAGTGAGAATACTAAAATAATGAGGAATTCAAGACTTGTCCTAAGTAACTTCACACAATCGTTGATCATGACCTTCAAAACATATTGGAGGTTCAAGACGACTAATAAATATTCAGTAGATCTAATATTATTATCTTTTATTTTTTGTTATTAATTATAAATTTTTATGATCCAAAGAATATATCTGTGTCATAATGAATGATGTACCTTAAATAATAACTAATATTTATTTGCAGGAGGCTGAATTGAGAGATCTGCCGACTATGTTGCACGGATACGCCTAGGAGCTGCCGTGTCCACGTGTCCGACACGTGGACACGTGGACACGGGTCGGACACGCGTCAGACACGCGTCGGATACGTGTCCGATACGCCACGTGGCGTATCGGACACAAATCCGTATGGGATACGCCACGTGGCGTATTAGATACGCGTCGGAGACGTATCCGACGCGTTGTTCGGAGACGTATCCGACGCATTTTTGGAAACAGATTCCAAAAACGCGTTGTTTTTTGGAATCTGTATCCAAAAATGCATTTCGGGAGGGGGGGCGGGAGGGGGTTTCGGAAGGGGGGGCGGGCGGGAGTGGGTTTCGGAAGGGGGGGCGGGCGGGAGTGGGTTTCGGAAGGGGGGGCGAGAGGGGGTTTCGGAAGGGGGGGCGGGAGGGGGTTTCGGAAGGGGGGAAGGGGGGGAAGGAAAATACCTAACATTTTGTTTACATTATTTTAAAATACAAAATTTTAAATTATTTTAAAATACAGTATATTTAATTATTTTAAAATACCTAATATTTATAATTAATAATTTTTATTTTTAATTTTATTTTTTTTATCATGACGTATCCTAGCCGTATCCGTATCCTAGTTTTTTAGAATTTGCCGTGTCCCCGTATCTTGCCGTGTCGTATCCCCGTGTCCGTGTCCGTGTCCGTGCAACATAGTCTGCCGATACTATTTGAGATATTCAAGCAAATACACAAGAAGAAAAATAGATTATTTGTGGATAATTGCTCAAATGATATAAATGTGAATTTCTCATTTTATATTTATAGTTTTATTTGACAATTACATATAATAAAAGAAAAAAATTTTAAAAATTAATTATTTGACATTAACAATAAAAAATACAAACTCAAGTATATTTTTTTACCATACTAATAATTTATTATTTTACTCATTAAATATAATTATTAACTTGATTTTTAAAATAATTTATAGTAGCAAGAAAATAATTCCTTGTGCTGATATAAAATTTCTTTTAATATAATAATTAATGCGTTATATTATATTTTAACAATTATAGAAAGTGGTAAAAAATATGATTGCGGTTACTTTATAATTGACAAATCCTTCTACAGAAATGTAAAAAATTAATATTACATATATTTATCTTCAAACTGTTGAGGTAGAGCTGAATAAATTGCAAGTGTATGATCTTGATACTCATGCATCTACATTTTATCTAGGTTCTATTTGGAATTCTTCATCATTATCTTTTAATTACAATAACATATTTGATGAGAGATTAAGAGGAGATACAAAAAATTCATGATACATTGTAAAGAAAAAATTAGGAGAAATAATAAAAGAATGAATAGATACAAAAAAAATTGAATAATTAAAAAAATATTGAAAAATTGAAAAGAAATGAGAAAAAATTGAAAAATGAGAAAAAAAATAAAAAAAAATAAAAAAAATAAAAAAATATAACAAAATATTTTGAAGATAAAAAAAATAATATGCTAGTTGATAGAGGTATCATCTATTTTTTATCATTCTAAAGATAATCTATTCAAATCTCCAGAGGACAATACTCACTGGGAGAAGAACTCATAATTATTTATAATGTGGCATTAATATTTTACAAATATATATTTTTAATCTAAAATTGTGATTTTTGTGTTGATCTTTTTTTAATTGCTTTATAAATTGTGTTTTTAAATTTATAGATATTTATATTTATTATCTGATATTTTATTCTATGATAAATATTATGTGAATGTTATTTGATGAATAATATATGAATGTACTTATTTGATTGCATGTCGTATAATTTATGTATGTAATCACATACCATACACAACACACAAAAAGCATAAATAAAATTTGTTCTTGTTACATACAATAAAAATAAAAATTTTCATTTCTAAATTCATTTCTAAATAGAAACATATTCTTGTGTTTCTTTGATGATTCATCACTCATTTAAAAATAAAATATACGTTTGTGATTTTTATGTCTCAAAAGTAACGAAATCCAAGATCCTTTTACCATTATAAAATTTGTTATTATTTATAGAAAATTCATTACATAATTCATTTTTAAAATTTAGAGATGAAGATTATAGAAACAGAACTAATCCATTTATAAATCCATCGCTATTCAACCATTGTGATAGAATTATAAATGAAATAGGATGTTTCTGATTCCATCTTTTCTAGTAGTGCCAAGTTGTTTAGATAAAATTATATATAGTTATATATTATATATGACTATACATGCATCATATATATCACAATATACATGATATACAAAGTGAATATATATGTCATGATGTATGACTATATATCTCGATATATATATATATATATATATATATTATCATATGTATTGAGATATGAAACTTTATAAAAATTATATTTTTTTGGATTATGTGGTGGGGTCAATTTTTATTTTGGCGCATCAAACCCTAAACTTAAAATCATTCCTCAAAACATAACTATTTTCGGATCATTCATATGATATGCACATCCAGAAGTCAAACCGAAAAATAGTACGGAAAAAAATAGGCACCAGTTATCACTTCTGCACTTGAAGGCAGTAAAATTCTTACGAGATTCTTTCCCACAACAATGAGACGGTTTTGAGAGCGAATGACTTTCTTAACAATACCAATCTCGCCTTTATCCTTGCCCCTCATTATCATCACCTACGAAATTATCAGAAGAACATGAATATAAGTGAGAACCAAGCAATATGCCAATCAGCAATCATTGCGGCACCCAGCTCACATTGTCTCCACGAAGTATTTTCCAGTGCTTTATTAGCTTTTCGGCTGCCTTCCATCCCATGTCGAACGACGCAACGTCCAACGATACGTCCTACGGCATAGCATATGATAAAGATGGTCTCGCCAGGCAAAGAACAATATTTAGTCTCTACCCTACAGATTTATTTTTCTTCCCCAAACAATAATAATTAAAACTAAACTATGTTTTTTTAATTTTAAAAAATATATCATCTAACTCGAAAATAATTATTTTTTGGTATGCCAAAATACATCAGTCTCGTGTTTTCCCTCAAATATCTTTAAAAAAAAATTTTTATCTAGGTTTTTAAATTTGAAAATCAGTTATCCAATTTATAAACTATTTACATTTTAACAAAATATTCATTAAATCAAGTTCGAAGGTTCAAACTCTTGTTATTATCATTCATCATGCCAAATAACCCTTAAACCATTTGAACACACGTGATAATTTATTTATTTTATGATATATATATATATATATATATATATATATATATATACATACATATATATAATTTACATATATGTATATATAATTTACATATATGTATAAACACACGTGATAATTTACATATATATATTTTTTTATATTTTTATTTATTTATTTATTTATTTATTTATTTTATATATATATATAAACATACATATATATATATATATATATATACATATATATACATATATAAATATAAATTTACATAAACATAATTTATATCTATATATAAATCAACAAAATAATAATATATATAATTATATATTTTTATTATATAATTTTATATATGGTTGTGTATTTTTTTTATATATGTTTATATATCTACATATATTTATATATAACTATATTAATGAATGTCGATATATGTTTATTTATCCAAAATCAAAATATTTGTTGTGTGTTTGGGTGATAAGGGTTGTTTTACATATTAAATGACTTGTCATGCTTAGGGCTGGTAATGAGTCGAGCCGAGCTTAGAACATTTCGAGCTAGGCTCATTAATTTATGAGGGAGATTGAGCTCGAGCCAAGCTTTTAAACAAGCATAACATCATGCTCAAGTTTGGCTTGATTTTTTTTTAAAAAAGCTTGGCTTGTGCTCATTAGGCTTGTTTTCCATATGAACGAGCTCGAGATTTACCTCGAGCTCAAGCCCAATCTCGAGCTTAAATAGAAGGACCAAAAAAAAAGATAATGATATGGATGTTTTAAAAAATAACATTCATATAAAAGCAAATAGAAAATTCCAGGGACAAAATTGCCGAAAGTACAATCAAATGGCTAAACAATGATTAGTTAGGATTAATCACAATTTGTAAAAGATCAAAGGAAGTGACCTACGTTCTACCAAAGCGGCCATGCTCTTACAGTTTCTTATGAGAGACTAGGGTTTTCTCTTGTTTTTGAAATCTTTGCAGACTAGGTGGCCTATACATTTTAGGAAGACCACATTCATAAATTTGCAAGTGAAGATACATAAATTATATGTCTATATGCAATATGCAATTAGAGATTAATATTTCTTCTTTCACTAAAATAATCAAAAAATAAAAATATATATAAACAAACAAGAAAGGATTCCAAAATCAGATTGAAGGACACAAGCAAACTATAATAAGAAAGGATTGGGGGAACTTGCCTGGTTATGAGATAGGGATTCCAGATCCTGGTTTGAACTTTGAACCAGTAGCTTCTTCAACCCCGACGGAATTCACTTTTGTACGAGACAATTGCACAGTTCCTCGACTCGTGTCAAAAAACCCATGCTCAGCTAGAAATGACTCCTCAATTGCCGCCCAAAAGTCTCTCGACTTGCTTTTATGCAACTCGGTCTGCCCTTGAAATCTGATGGAGAAAAAAAGACACTATTCTATTAAAAAATGGACTAGGTTCAATCTTCATGCCAATAGAATATTACAACATTGTCATGGCAATTGGTGAGTGAATAAAAAAACTATTAATTTCTCTTAACAAATTGAAATAGGTATAATGATTTATGACCCACTTATCCAGATATTATAGAAATGGAAATATCATCCCATGTTTGACCCAAGCATAATCCTGTTCATAACAACATAAACTATTTGGCAATATACTGTTGTGACAACATAACATAATGCAATTATTAACATCTGTAATAAAGCTTAATATTCAATAATAAACGTTTTCACATCATAATTTCCCAATATTAAGATTAGATTCTACACAATCCCAAAAGATAATTAAAATCCAAAAGAAATAATACTAAAGATTATAACATTCAAATTCTCAAGTCAAATGAAATTTTAAACATATTTCGACATTAATGACTTCAAGTCAATGTGACTCATCCTCAATTTGCAAATTAAACAATAATTTATTTAGGATCTATTATAACTTTCTACTTATATTTATATATTACTGATTATATATATAATACTTACAATTGGTGAAAGCTCCACTCCTAAATCATGACGTAATCAATCCCCCAAACAAATCAAAGCTTGAACAGTCTCGGGCTTCAATGAACTTCGATATTGATCAAGTACTCTTCCTCCAGCACTAAATGCGGTCTCTAAAGCAATGATAATTACTGGAATGGATAGTACATCTCGAGCCATTTTAGATATGCATCGAAATTTCATAGCATTGACTTTCCACCAATTCAAAGCATCAAATTCATCATAATTTTCATCACTAGGCTTGCAAATTCATTCTTTAAGATAAATGTCCAACTCATTTTATTTTCAGGAATGACATCGGAATGATTTTCAGCCCACGCATCAAAGGCATCCCTTTTTTGTTTTCCTTTAGAAACATCAATATCACCATTGACATTGCTAGTGTTAGCACTTGTCTGCCCTTCTATATAGATGCATAAACTGAGTAAAGTGCATGCAAGGATTCACCAACCTCATTAATATGACTATCACACTCTTAGCAGAATAAATATGTTGAAAACAAAATTTTATGAGCTGTATTTTGTATCGATGATCCAACACTACACCAATTGTCATCAATAAATTACACTCTCCCCAATACATTGCGGGCTTTTCATTCATCTTTATAGTCATTTTTTTCATGAAATTTCTAGTGTCTGAGGAATTTTCATTCATCTTCAACTTTACTTTCCAAATTTCTAGGCTTGCAAATTCGTTCTTTAAGATAAATGCCCAACTCATTTTATTTTCAGGAATGACATCGGAATGATTTTCAGCCCACGCATCAAAGGCATCCCTTTTTTGTTTTCCTTTAGAAACATCAATATCACCATTGACATTGCTAGTGTTAGCACTTGTCTGCCCTTCTATATAGATGCATAAACTGAGTAAAGTGCATGCAAGGATTCACCAACCTCATTAATATGACTATCACACTCTTAGCAGAATAAATATGTGGAAAACAAAATTTTATGAGCTGTATTTTGTATCGATGATCCAACACTACACCAATTGTCATCAATAAATTACACTCTCCCCAATACATTGCGGGCCTTTCATTCATCTTTATAGTCATTTTTTTCATGAAATTTCTAGTGTCTGAGGAATTTTCATTCATCTTCAACTTTACTTTCCAAATTTGACGAAGGAACAAATTTGAGGTCGGATACTTACTTTCGGAGAAAGCTTCTGTAGCTTCTTTAAACACTTCTAAAAATTTAGAAACATCAACAGCTCGTGTCTAATCCTCCTCAGTTGGCAACCATTTATAATTAGAGTCCCTTTCCTTGAAAATTGGAAACACTACTTTAAACTGAAGTGCCAACTCAAGCATTGCATGTGTTGAATTCCACCTAGTAGGAACATCAAGTATTAGATGTTTAGAGGTTGACAACTTTAATTGCTTGACAATTTCATTAAATTTATCAAGCCTTGAAGGAGACATCTTCATGTACTTCACACTTTCCCGGATATTCTCAATCACATCACGAATCTATGATAGTCCATCTTGCACCATGAGATTTAAAACATGTGCACAACACCGAACATGAAATATCTTACTGTTAAAGTGAAGGTTTTCTTTCTCTGCAAAATGATCGTTCAAGATTTTTACTGCTGAATCATTTGAAGATGCATTATTCAATGTAATAGTGAAAACTTTATCTTCAATATCCCAATCAGATAAACATTTAAGAATACAATCGGCAATTGCAATCCCACAAAATGAGGAGGCAAGCAACAAAAATTCCGTATTCTCTTTTGTAAATTCCACTTAGCATCTAAGTAATGGCAGGTTAGACACATGTACCCCAATGTTTAATTTGACGTCCATAAATCACTAGTTAAGCTAATTCTGGCAACACTTGCAAACACCCCTTTCAATTTTTCCTTCTCAACAACAAAAAGTTCTATGCAATCAGCTCTCAAAGCGTGGCGTTTGATTGGCTAAAATCTTGGGTTGAGATTTTGGCAAAATAACACAAATAACTGATGCTCCACCATCCTGAAAGGGTACTCGTGCTTAATAAACATCTTAGCAATAAGCTCTCTAACTTTGTCTTTGTCATATTGATAGGTCGATAACAAAGTTTGTCTTGATCTTTCTGTAACTCTAAATGACAACAAAGCTTGCTGGGGGCCTTTTTTATTTTCAGATTCAACAACCCGACGAGGCACACAAACTTTCAAATGCCTTTTTAGATGATTAGTGGCATCTCTCCTCTTATAAGCTAATATATTCTTGCAGTAACTACATTTTGCCCCTAGCACCCCTGTCTTGTCACTCCCAGTTACAACATCAAATTTATCCCAAACAACTACTTTTTTTTCTTTTATTTGGCTTGGACATTGTCGAAGATGATTCAATCCTAATTTCTTCTAATTCATCCATATCATCCATATTTGACATTTCATCCGTATTTGACATTTTTGGTATCTAGCAAATAAAAAGAATTCCAATCAAATTAATAAGTAAAAAAACAAAGTGGTAAAAAAAATAAATTACACACACATGCACGAACACATCCTCCTTTGAAAATTAAGAGAGAGGATCATTGAAAAGGTGAGGAGATTATTTATAAACTAAAAATTATTTCATTAAAAAGCTACCATAACTAATATAATAAATTAGTTGAGTTCTTCACTACTTCACCAAGAAAATTATAAGAAAAAATAAAAATAAAACCAACATCAAACTAAAATATATTATAGAAATCCTCAAAATTTTTGAGTACCAAATAAAAATAACAACATAGAAATTACAAAAATTAAAAAAAAAGGATTTACTGCAAAAAAAGTATGAGATTAGAATGATTAACCAATAATATCTAAAATTCTGATATCAATTAATATCTAATAGTTTACTTCACATATTAATGTTTGGTATGGAAAAGGAAGCAAATATTTAAAAGCAATGAAAAATTGAAAAACCTACCAATATATTGTATTTCTTCTTATTTGAGTGGAAATTGGCAAGAGTTTCTGGTAATTTTCTGCAGAACACAAGTGAAATTGACACTTACAGCATGAGAAATAATAGAAGGGTATCATTTGATCAAATAACTTCCCATAGAACCTCACTATAAAATTATAGTGTATTACAAACTTACATCCACATAATAGAATAAATGAAAATGAGTGTCAAAATGTAGTGGGGGGCTATATCATTGTAAGTGCATCATATAAAAGAATCTACATAATATTTGAAAGCAAAGTAGAAACTAATCCAGATAAATAGAACAATCAGTAAACATGATGTATGTGTAGGCCTATGTGTATCTCACCACAAGTAGTTGATCTTGAAACATAATCGATTCCATAAAACAAAATAACATCAGCAATAGTTCATAAAAAACTCTATTTAAGTGTCATTTATTATCCATTTAATGTATGACCATCGTACATTTGCACCACTTTCATTGAAAATGCTTTTGTCGTATAATTCTACACCTCTTGGAAGGTCAGAATGAACAAAAAAGAAAATAAAAAAAATGAGAAATAAATCGAAAACCAGAATCATCTAGCTTCTGTAATTGACTGGAAACTCAAACTAGAGAACCTGCTTCGTAAATCTCTAACCAGAGAACACTTACACCCACTAGCCATTGGTAGCTATCAACAGACAACACGCTATCTGGCCCCCCATTTGAGGCAAGTGACAACAAGATACCAACTAAAATTTTTGTCCTTTCCATTTTATTTCAATTTGCGTGCCAAGACTTCTTCCTCATATAACTATCTCTACATCTGTAATAAAGAAAAAATATGAACTTTTCTAGGTAGCTATTTCAAATAGAGATCCCTGTTAACTGCATCAATTAACCCACCTCCTGGAAGATCAAGACGAAGTGAATACTCGACAAACTATCAATTCCAAACCTTGTTAATCTCTCTTACTAATTTTCTAGATACCCCGTGAATACTCGACAAAATATGAACATAGAAATGTTCTAAATGCAGTGATCCCAAATGACCTAAATTTGGAGCACATTTGCTTGCAAACTAGGAGAAAGAATTATATCTTACAGAAGGAAGTCGCATGTTACTCTGTTAGGGCTGGTGCAGTGGTCGGTGGGTGGTGCCGTCGCCCGTCTGTCGTGGACTCATGGTGCTGCTGCAGCTGAGGGTTTTTAACTTTTTGATTTTCAAATGGGGCAAAAATGGCAAGGTTAGAGAGAGGGTTGAGGGAGGCGTTGTCACGTTGAGGGATTTGGGGCTGCTGCTGCCTGTGGCAGTGAGGCGGTGAGAGGCCCGAGGGTTTTTAACTCTCTAATTTTTATTTTGGGTAAGGGCTTAAGGCAATTAGGTAGCAAATAATAAAAATCATTTTTTAATGTATAGGCTCGGGCTTGGCTCGGGCTCGAAATTTATCGAGCCTAAATTAAGAATTAAGCTTGGCTCGTTTAGCTAACGAGCTGAGCCCGCGCCGAGCTTTTTCTGAGCCGAGCCCGAGTAGCTTGGCTCATTACCAGCCCTAGTCATACACGTTTTAATAAATATTGTATAAAAAAAAATGTTTTCAATTTGAAAAATTGATTTCTGTATATTTAATAGTAGTTTTAGAATGTGGAAACTAAAATTGTATTTTTTTTTCAAATATTTGAGGATCAAAATCGAATTGATATTTTTGAATCTAGTACACAAAAACTAAATTATATTTGAATTTAATACAACTTTTTTAAAATATGAAATATAACATTTTTTTTAATTAATTTGATTTTGATGCATTAAAACATAAATCTTCAAAAACATTATCATAAAAATAATTGATTAAAAATTATGTAAAATTGATCTAAAAGACTAAAATACAAATATTTACATTTTCATCTATTTCTAAAAAAAATTTAATAGCGAGTATCAAAATGTAAAATATTTATAGTTTATCCCCCCGTTTGCGTTTATTTGTAAATCCAAAAATACCTTTAATGATATTTTTTGAATATTAGATGGTTTATGAATTGGAAAATTGATTTCTGAATATTAAATAGTGGTTTCCGAATGTGAAAATCAAAATTTAATATTTTTTAAATACTTGAGGGCAAATTTAAATTGATGTATTTTATTTTAATGCACTAAGACTTAATTAAATTTAAAATTAATATATTTTTTAAATTTTGAAAAATAAAGTTGTTTTTATAATTACTTTGGTTTTGATGCACAAAAATATAAATCACCAAAAAAATTGTCATAAAATAATAAATTTAAAATTATTTAAACTTTATCTTAAATGAAAATATTTACATTTCCATCTATTTCTAAAAAAATTTAATAAAGAGTGAAAATTTTAAATGTTTAAATTTTATTTTCTTTTTATATTGTAAATCTGAAAATGCCCTTAATGATATTAACAAAAAAAAATTAAGTATTTTTGAAAAATACTATTTAGAGCCATAAATATTTCTAGTTTTGTACCTTTTTTCTTAATTTTTTTTAAAAGGAGACCGAAACATAAATATTTTCATTTTTTATTTCTTTTACATAATTTTTCAAATACTAAATAATTTAATAATAATCGCCAATGATATGAATTCTGGAACACCTTGCAATAGTATACTAGTTTTAAAATATTTACAAAAAAGAAACTCAAATATTCATATCTAGTAAAAAATATAATAACATAAAAAATATTTATGTTTTATTGCTCTAAAAAAAGAAACCCAAAAATACTGATGCACCAGTCCATGTTAACTTTAAAAAAATAAAAAATATGATGAAAGAAATATTTTTGAAAATACTATTTCCCTTTTAATTTTTGTTTTTAAGCTAAAAATTAATGCTAACAAGTGTAAGTATATTTTTTGATTTCTTTTTTTTAGTATACTAGAATATCAATTTTTTACATTTTGTTGTATTTTTTATTAAATATGAAAAATTGAATTCATTATGTGTGTGTGTGTGTGTGTGTATATTAAAATTTGTACCGAGTGAATAAAAAATTAGCAATAACTAAAATATTTTTCAAGATAATATTTTAGTATATGTTTTAAGTGAGATAAAAAAATATTTTATTTGAAAATATTTTCTCTCATATAAACTTTGGCTTTGCAATATGATTGATGCTTGTGTGCCTCACCTAAAAATTCTATGTAGCAATAACAATTTTGTAAACAAATCTAGACATATCAATGTGGGTAGTATGTGTATGATTTGTGGTATCTTCCAATAAATCTTTTTTATTTTTTTGGTCAAATTTATGTTGAAGATTTGGAAAGATATATGTTTGGGCAAACTCTACACGACTCAACTAATACACATATCAATCATGGTATTAAAAGAATGGGTGATTGTATATCTGTGTGTGATATTAATATGCAATGGAATACCAAAATATTGACTTCTTAATCTAAAGAGTTTTGTTTAGAAGGGAATTCATGGTTAACACTGAGTGAGTAGTTATGGCTACTAGAGTATGCTGTAGTCATCATAACAAATTCAACTGAGTCAAGTAAGTACTCATGGTGATGTTTTCTTATTATATACAATTTTGTTTTTATTGTGATATAAAATAAAACGTGGCATGAACTAGAATATAAAAGAATTTTATGTACTAGTTCCACCAAATTTGTGATAACACTTTTATATGAGTGAGTAGTTATGGCTACTCGTAAGATGTGGTCATCCTAAAAAAATTCAACCGAGTCAAGCTAGTGCTTATGGTGATGTTTTATTATTATGTACTATTATGTTTTTACCGTGATGTAAAACAAATGTGGCATGAACTAGAACATAAAAAAATTCTGAAGTGATATCATATACATATAATTAAAAAAATTTAAATATGTTTTATTGGTTTATTTTATTTGTGTATCAAATTCATAGATAATTCAAAACATGCTACAAGTATTCTTGAATTTCTCAATAAAAAAAATAGTAAAAATTGTGGGATGTTGCATAATAAATCATTTTTATATTGAAATATTAAGTGTGAGAAGTTGATGTTTTAGACTTGATTTTGTGAACATTATATGGGTTACAAGTTGATTTTTTTAATGTGTGTATGTGTGTGTGTGAATAGAGAGAGAGAGAGAGGGGGGGTGAAATACTCGTTATGGCTAAAAGAGTACAATGGGTAGTTATGGCAACTAGAGTAAGATGGGTAGTTATGGCAACTAGAGTAAGATGGGTAGTTATGGCAACTAGAGTAAGATGGGTAGTTATAGCTACTAGAATAAGATGTAGTTATCCTAAAAAATTCAAATGAGGCAAGTAAGTGCTTACGTAGATGTTTTCTTATTATGTGCTATTATGTTTTTACGATGATGTAAAATAAAACGTGGCATGAACTAGAACATAAAAGAAGTTTAAAGTGATGTCATGTACATATAATTTTAAAAAAATTAAATATTTTTGTTGGTTTATTTTATATGTGTATCTAATTCATAGATAATTCAAAACATGAATCAAGTATTCTTGAATTTCTTATTAAAAAAACATTAGAAATTGTGGGATATTGCATAGAAAATCATTTTTATATTGAAATATTGTGTGAGAAGTTAATTTTTGGACTTGATTTTGTGAATATTATACGGGTTACAAGTTGATTTGTTCAATATAAATAAATAAATAAATACACACACACACACAAAATTTGTGATGAGACTTTTGTATGAGTGAGTAGTTATGACTTAATGAGTAAGATGTAATCATCCTAAAAAATTCAACTGAAGCAAGTGCTTATGGTGATGTTTTCTTATTATGTACTATTTGGTTTTTATTGTGATGTAAAATAAAATGTGGCATGAACTAGAACATAAAAGAATTTTGAAGTGATGTCATATACATATAATTAAAAAAATTTAAATATTTTTATTGGTTTGTTTTATATGTGTATCGAATTCATAGATAATTTAAAACTTGCATCAAGTATTCTTGAATTTCTTAATAAAAAGACAAAAGAAATTACAGAATGTTGCATAAAAAATCATTTATATATTGAAATATTATGTGAGACTTTGATTTTTGGACTTGATTTTGTGAATATTATATGGTTTACAAGTTGGTTTTTTTCAATATATATATATATATATATATATAAAACAAATTTCCGATAGAATTTTCATGAGTAGTTATGGCTACAAGAATAAGATGTAGTCATCCTGAAAATTCAACCGATGCAAGTAAGTGCATATGATGATGTTTTCATATTATACACTATTTTGTTTTTATTGTGATGTAAAATAAAATGTTGCATGAACTAGAACATAAAAGATTTTTGAAGGGATGTCATAAACATACAATTAAAAAAATTTAAATATGTTTTATTGGTTTATTTCATAAGTGTACCAAATTCATTGATAATTCAAAATATTCATCAATTATTCTTGAATTTCTTAATAAAAAAAAGTAGAAATTGTCGGATGTTTCATTAAAAAAATCATTTTATATTGAAAAATCATGTGTGAGAGTTGATTTTTGGACTTGATTTTGTGAATATTATATGGGTTACACGTTGATTTTTTAAATTATATATATATATATCAACTCAAATAGAGAAAGAGAGTGAGTGAGTGAGAGAGAGAGAGGGTGAAATAGTAGTTGTGGCTACTATAATGCCACATCAAAATTTCATTGAGAAAACATAAATATGCTGATATGTAAATGGAAACATAATGATATAAAAATATTCTACGCAAACACGAACTTCAATTATTATATGTTATGTATAAAATGTGTTTTAACACCTTTTTTTATTGGTTTTGCACATAATTTGTTATTGTATTATTTATGTTATATTTTTATTTATGTCAACTAAGTTTAATTAAATATATTAGTTATTATCTTTAAATGCAATGGTAAAAATATTTTGAAAGTTTTTATGTTATTTAGTTTTTATTGATAATTTTTATTTTTTAAAATAATGTTTACTTGAATGTAAATCTCAAATATTTTGAATATATTTGTGGATGGTTTAGGTTAGTTTTAATGATATAAGAGATTGAATTATATCATACACATTTATTTGTGATTTCTATAATCATACTTATTTTACTAAAGTTATTAGTTATTTATACAAAATTAATAATTGACTAGTTAATGTGTTAATAGGTGAATGGATGAGAGAAAATGATTTTTTTGTTAAGTTTTTAATGGTGGTGAATTTCAAATAGATAAAAATGGACATTCAACATAAATAGGTGGGCATAGTAAAAGCATGTATATTAATGAGTGAATGTCATATAAGAATTTTGTTATTTTTATATGCGAAAGTTGAAAACTCAATACAAGAGATCAAAGTTTATTACACAATTAAATATGATTCTAAAATATTTTAAAAATTGGATGATGATTTTAATATGAATTAATTGATAGTCTTGATAATTAGATTTCACATACACATATTGTGCATCATTCAGAAAATGGATTAAATCAAACAACACTGAAACACATATAACATAATTTGGTACTATAATTTTCTTATCATAAAAATGATTTACCATAATTAGCACTTATTAATTAATTTTCAGCACTATTGAAAACATATGTCATATGTCTATTACTTCTTATGATGCATTACCTCTCTCTTCAATGCAATCCAAATGTTTTATAAGTCTATATGTCAAATATAAAAATATTTCTTTAGACTTTAAACAATCTTATGATAAAATATTAGGTTTGAGCCAAATAAAAAAAGAATTTTGCAATAAAATCAACATGATGATGTTGGCAGTAAGATTTCAAAACAAATATAAAAAAAATTCATCCTACTTTTCTAGATAATGCCATGATAGCATCAAATTAGTTTTGTTGCTTTGATGGAAAATGTAACTAAATGGGTTGAGGAAAATAATCATAAGCAATGGGTAATGTCAAAATTTTAAAAAAATTGGATAAAATGATTAGTGATAGAGTTGAATCTTTCAATGTATAGTTGAAAGAAGAACGACACCAAAATATTTGTACAAAATAATATCTTTTTATATGAATAGGCTAGTTGCCATACAAAATAATCATGTAGGTGGAATTAATAAATAGGCAAGACATGTTGAACATAAAACACTTCATATATGGCTATAAAACTATATTTGGGAAAAGTATTTAATTATTTATCTTTTGATAAGTAAAAAAAATTCCACTATCAATATTTCTGTACAAACTACAAGAGATTCAAACTACCACATTCTTTGCTAAAAATAATATAAATTCTATTTTAATTTTCTTAACTAAATTTCCAGTATCCTTAGCTTTGCCTTCAAATAGTCTTCTATTTCTTTATATCTAGATATAGTATATGGCAGCTGCGAAAGTTGTTTTCCAAATAGTGTTCTTGGGCTGTCCTTTACTTGATTGGCCTTCAAATCTTTGAAAATAATAGCTAAAGAATATGCATTTTTTTGACTCCTATTCATCCTCTGAGTTCATTCCATATTATATTTGAATATTTATAATTAAAGAATATATGGTCCATATATTCTGCAAAAGTGCATAATTCATTATTTGTGTTTTTAGGTGTTGAAAATGTTTGATCCTTCGTTCTAAGCCTTTTGTACTCAGCGATCCAAAGATATATTACATGTTTAGGCACATGGTATTTCATCCATATTAATTTTTGTCCATGATTTTTCTTTTTTATTGCATATTTCCATGAGATAATTATATGCTTCAGATATTAATCTCTCATTTTCACCCCACCTATCAAGCAACTCCTTTTCCTATTTCTTTGAACCCGTCTTCCCAATAAAGATGTCCCTAATTGAAATTAGGGCTTTTCAATAAAGAGGAATCTTCTTTAAAATTATGGTAATCCCATATATCCCAGGAGTTGAGGTAGAAATGATGGACCCACTTAATCCAACGTGTGTCCTCCTTTCTATTTATCCTCTAAAGAGTTTTAATAAAAAAAATACTTTATTCCATATGATTATGTTAAGAATACCAAGGCCTCCAAAGCAAGTTGACAAGCATACATTGGCCATGAGACTTTTGGGCCTATAAGTTGGTTAAGTATTTAAGATATTCAACAAAGTGGTTTTTATGGAAGCTGATCTTGAGAAGCAAGCTTGCACCTATAATAAATGGTAGATGTGTGGATCATCACAAAGATATGTATGTGTAGTGATTCTCTCAATTCAATTACATTTACATGATTATGTGAAACCATGTTGCCTACTCGGAAAATTATATATTCGGAATCTTTTTATTCAATATCAACAAATAGCATGTCAAAATTTGATGTTGATGAAATTGTAAATTATGATGATGATCCTTCATTTCCCATTTTAAAACACTCTAGAGTCAAATATCCACCCACTAAATCACATTCATTATAAGTTCAATAGTCACAAACCAATTAGAAAAGACCTTATTCATTGTCATTGGTGTAATATAATAGGACACATTAGATCAACTTGTGCTAATTGTCTTGAAATAGAATAATTTTAAGTTATTTTTATATATTTTTTATTCAAAGGACAAGAAACATTTTAAGTTTTGTTTGAAAGAACAACAAATTTCCGTGGTTCTATCTTAATGAGCCATAAATATTTCTAATTATTTTTGAAAGAACCATAAACTTTTTTGATTTTCTTTGAGTGAACTAATAAATTTTATAGTTATTTGCTAAGAGAACCAGAAAAATTTTTAATTATTATTTATTGAGAAAGGGCCATACACTCATATTCTATGACATTTCATTTTATTATACTTTGAGTAAGCATCACTATTGATTGATCTATAATGTTGCTTACTTAATGAGGCATCATTGTAGATTAGTGAATAATGACACTCTAATTGTCATTGTAAAAGGTACTTTTTTGTGATGCTTATGAAAGCTTTATTTTATGTCAGCCCTACTTAGATGCATATGCTCAACTTGAACAACTATAACGAAAAAAAATAGGTGAAATATCACCTTGCCCCCATTAGAAATCAATTTGGGATTTCTAATTTTTCTTCTATAAAAGTAAGTTCCTCCTCAATCGAAAAGTATCCAAATCCCTTTTAGCATGTATTTATTTTATTAAATTATCTATTTTATTATCTTAAAGTTGAATCTTCTATTTTCAAATTATTACTATGGGTTCTTTTTTTATAATAGTGGTATCAGAGGTAAGGTTTAGAAAAGTAACTTGTATGGTTAACGAATGTCTAAGTAAGTATTATTAAAAGGGTGAGAGCCTTAAGGTATATAGTTTTTGAGAGGGTATTGCACCTCTCCCTTGCCTGAAAACTTTTTTTTGGTGTATTAATACAAATAATTATTAATATTCTTGGCTACTATTCACTATAAAAGTGCAACAAATGATAGCAAAATTTGAAGTAAAAAAATTAAATGAGAATAATTTTTTATTATGGAAAATAAAAATTAAGGTAATTTTGAGAA
Organism: Sapria himalayana; assembly: GCA_029783825.1. Lineage (NCBI taxonomy): Eukaryota > Viridiplantae > Streptophyta > Magnoliopsida > Malpighiales > Rafflesiaceae > Sapria > Sapria himalayana. The sequence continues at coordinate 1,643,750 of JAREIK010003203.1, forward strand.
AGAGTAATTGCTTAGATACAATTAGAAAAACTCAGCGGGATTCCTAAAAATAAGTTGAATGAGATGAATAGTATTGTGATTATTGATATATATTTGGTACTAGCTGATGTAGCATCATCGAGTATAACAGAAAAGAATATACAAAATAAATTAGGAAACTCTCACAAGATTATATGAGACAAAGTCACTTTACAACAAGTTCTTCTTAAAGAGAAGACTTTGCATTCTTCGAATGATGAAATCTATTATGATAACTGATCATATCAATACTTTGACTACTCTATTTTATTAACTTATTATGTTGTGTCATAAAATAGAAGAAGTTGAATATGTTGAGATTTTACTTCATAGTCTACCTGATTTAAATGATCAACTCATCATCAATATGACGAATGATGTTTTGATAGATAGTATATAATCTTCAATGATATTGACACTACCATCTTAGAAGAAGAAAGTAGGCACAAAAACAAAGAAGATAAACATGAAAAAGCACATCAAATAGAAACCTTGATAGTGATATAGGAAAGATCAATAAAGCATGACCCTAGTGGGAGTCAAAATTATGGTAAATTAAAATCAAGAAGTAAAAAAAATATTAAGCACTACAACTATGATAAGAAAGTACACTTCAAAAGAGATTATTGGTTTAAAAAAATGGGATTGATGAGTTATCAAATAATCAAGAAAATATTACAAGTATCAATGATGATGATGATATTTTATATAGCAAGGTAACAACAACAGTTGAAAGTAGAAAGTAGTTTGATGATGTATGATTGCTAGGCATAGGAGCTTTGTGGGACATGAAATCTCAAAGATATTGGTTTCACAAGTATGAACCAATCTCAAGAGGTTTTGTATACTTGGGTGATGATCATGCTTTAAAGATTATTGGTATTAGTACTTTCAAAATAAAAATGATTAATTGTATGGTTCATACCATTCAAGAGATACAACATATAATGGACTTGAAGAAAAATCTATTGTCTCTGGGACAAATAGGTAGTCTAGCAACTTGTGGTCATAAAAGGAGAAAAAACCACAGCAAATTTATTCATGCTTAAAGGAGAAATAGTATAGAAAGCAAATGCATGTATTATATCAATTAGCAAAAGTGAAGAAACAATGATATTGCGACATCTCAAATTAGGTTACATATCAGAACAAAGTTTGAAGATTCTCTTTAATAGGAAGCTGATGCATATGTTGCATCAATTAGCAAAGGAGAAGAATCAATGATAATATTGCATCTCAAACTAGGCCACATGTTAGAACAAAGTTTGAAGATTCTTTTTAATAGAAAGATACTTTTAGGGCTCAAATTAGTAAATATATCTTTTTACGAGCATTGTGTTACAAGTAAGTAGAATATATTGATATTTATTAGATCAATTATAAAAAGTAAATATATTATAGACTTGATACATTCTGATGTATTGGAATCACTAAAAATATCCCAAGAAGGAGCAAAATATTCTGAATCTTTTATTAACAATTACTCAATGTGATGTTGGGTGTATCCAATCAAGAAGTCAGATGTGTTTCTAATTTTTAAAGACTTCAAAGCATGAGCAGAACTAAAATTTGAATTTAGAAAAAAGATCACATATTTGTGGATAGATAATGGAAGAGAGTATAGAGATGATGAGTTTCTTACCATTTGTAAGCAAAAAGGTATTAAACAATAGTTCAAAGTCATGTATATGCCATAGAGTAGCAGTATAGTTGAATAGAACTCTAGCAGAATAAATGAGAGCAATGTTGAAGACTACAAGTATACCTAACTTTTTATGGGCAGATACAGCAGTACTGCATATTATGTGATAAATCAGTCACTATCAATTGCATTTGATTTGAAAATACAAGTGGAGATGTGGACTAGTAAGCTAGTAGATTACTCTACTTAATACTTTTTTGAATGTCCTACATATATGATGTACAATACTAAAAAAATAACATAGTTAGATTAGAAATCTAGAAAGTATATATTCTTAGGGTATGAAGGAGTGAAGAGGTATCACCTATGAGATCTCACTACCCACAATGTAATTATTAGTATAGTTGTAATCTTTGTAACAAATTAAATATAAAGAATTGATGACAATTATAGCACATTGAAAGAAGCTTTAAAAACTACTTTTGTGCAAGTAGACAATAATGAGAGACAATATGTTCCAATATTTATGGAAGAAGAACCAGAGCATGAAGTACAAAAGTATGATGAGTCTGAGGCTCCAAAATTTAGTTGGCCAACATATGATAGAAGGCTATCAACTTGGCACTCACAGTATATAATGGAGAATAATATTGCATATTATCTTTTAATAGAGGATGAAGAATCTTCAATATTTTATGAAACTTCAAATTATTTAGATGCATCACTATTGATGCCAATAATGGAGGAAAAAATTGAAGTTATATAAAAGGATAAGACTTGGAAGCTAGTATTGTCACTGTGAAATCCTGAAAAAGAATGATGAAATAAATAATATGATTTTTGTCTGGAAAAAAGGGTAAAATAGTAATTTTACAATTAGAAAAATAAGCTAAAAATTTTAGAACCCTGATGATAAAATGGATTTTGTTATTGAATTCATCTTGAAAAATATAGCTACAGTGATAAATTTCATCAATTTTCGAGGAAGTCAGAATTTTGTTATTTTTTTAATTTATTTAAATAATTATAAAATTAAAAAAAACTGATGCAGAAGACCGTGCCACGACATCAGCACGTGGATGTGGCATGCACAGTCATGTGTAAAAAAATTATAATAATAATAATTTTTTAATAAAAAAAAACAAAAAAAAACATTGTGAATCCGAAAAACCAGATGACAGGGAGAAAAATAAAAAATATACTTCAGGAGAGAGAGAGAGTCGCTATGCAGAAAAAAAAAATATAAAAGTTCTATTGATTTTCTTTTGATAATAATAAATTATTTTGGAGTCAGAATAAAATATTCCAAAAACTAAATTCGCTCTACGTGATAAGATCTTCAGTTTGATATCAAATTTATAAAGTTTACATGAAATTTTTCAAAATGTAGTAGTTTTCTCCTATCGGAATTTCTTTCTATTATAATGTCCATAGATGGTCATATTTTATATTTCAATTCGAATTGTTAGAAATGTCATTAGAAATATTTAATTGGTGAAAAGTTGATGTGTTTTGTATAGTAAAATTTAGTGTAGGTGAATTGGGTTTGGATTGTTATAGTTGTGTCTGAAAAGCTGTTTAATCATAAATGGGATAATTGTATTTCATACGCATGGGAACATTCAATATACATGGGTGGGTGCATGACACACACACACACACACACAAATGTATGTAAGTTGTATTTGGCGAACTCAAATTGAGATAATATCCAGATTGAATTGAGCGGTATTTTTCTGAAGCATGGCGAATATAAATCTGCAAACTCGAATTGGGACAACGTCCAGGCAGAGTTACGCGGTGGTTTTTGGAAAATATCTAAAGAAAAAAAATATTTTTTCAGAAAATATCCAATATGTTTTTTGGAGGATGTTCATATTTTTAGGAATAATTCTAAAAAAATAAATATTTCTATTGATACACATATATATACATACATATATATATATATATATATGTGTGTGTGTGTGTGTGTGTGTGTGGGTAAAATATGTCACACTTGGCTTCGGCATGTGTGAGGGAGTCGATGTGACTCAGGAATATGGGTATATAAACATTTTATCCATGATTGCATTCATATAAACATTGTACTTGAACGAGTGTTGATATATATGCATGACGTTTTACATGCACTTAGGTAAGGAGTAACTCTGTAGAAGTTTACCTCTACTAAGCTTTGCTCACTCTGTTACAGGACCCCTTTCAGGTACATGTCCAGGATAAATATGAAAAATCCACATGCGGGATCGCACATGTGAAGAAAAGCCGATTGTTGCTTACCTTTACATAAGCTAGTAAAGAGATAATCTGGTTATAAATGTATTAAAAGAGTTTGGATACAAACAAAATAAAAGTACTTTATTTTGTGATAGTCAGAGTGCTCTATACTTAGCAATAAATCTAAAATTTTACTCAAAATCAAAAAATATTAGAGTACAATATTATTTTATATGAGAGAAAGTTGAATAAAAAAATATGGATATGCAAAAGATTCACACTAATAAGAACATAGTGGATGTTTTGACCAAACTAATCAACACATACAAGTTTCAATGGTGTAAAATTTCATGTAGCCTAGCAAGAATGTAAGTAAGCATAGACAAGTGAGAAAGATAATTTTAAAGTGGGAGAATGTAATGACAAGGGGTAGGTAAAACATCACCTTGCCCATTGGAAATTTATTTGGTATTTACTGATTTTTTTTAAAAAAGGAGTTTCCTTTTAAAATGAGAATCAAGAGAATAATAATGATAAGTTTGATTTTTTTACATGGTTTAAAATAAGAATGTAATATCAAACTTCTTCTTATTATTTATTCAATGTAATATTTGTATGCCTGATAAATAAGAATACAAATAAGAATAAAAGGAGAATCAAATAAGAAGAGGAAGAAGAGGAATGTAAGTAAGCATTGGAAATTCATTCAATGAGCATCTATTTGTATGCCCATTGGAAATTCATTTGGAAATTCATTTGTATGCCTGATAAGAAGAAGAATAATGATAAGTTTGATAAGTTTTGAAAAATGATTGTTATGAATTCTTTTAAATCAATCATATCTCAAATTATGATATGTTTTCATTTCTCTCATTTTATGTCAATTTTTACATGGTTTGAGGTCATGAACAAGAGAATGTTGATTCTCACTAAAATGTCTAAGTTTCCAATCTTCAGACATGAAAATAGCAACAAAAGTGTAATAAATGTATATTAGATTAATCTAGATTTGGCTTCGAAAGGGGCCCTGACTAATATAAGAATTCATGCTCCTAATATAAATAATGTTGTATCATTTACATTAAATATTAATTTGTTTCACTGTATAACTATATATCTACTCCTTCACTTATTCAAAATAATCAGAGTATATTATTATTTAATACTTATAAAACACCTCGTGTTAAGATTGAAATATCCATCAATTTAATTAAATTACCGATAATTTAATTAATCTCTTATTATTTTTTCAAGATCTTCTACTTAATATATTTGATATGTCGAATTAAAATCTACATATAGGGTATGATAATATCAAAATTTATAAGCATCCTTAAGGAGATATCTTCAATCTATTTGGTAAGATATGGATTCCATCAATAATTAATATTAACCATGTAATTGATAAAATTATTTAACTCAGTGAGTTTATTAATCTATTTATAGATCACATTTTTAATGAATCAAAATAACTATAAAAAAGTGTACGTATATATTAATTATTTTAAGAATAAGAGTAATAATTTTATAATAATAATTATATCTTTTTATTTTATATGTCAATGTAAAATAATTATATCATGTTGATCACTTTCAATATTACATAAGTGTAATAGTATTGGAAGTTAGAATTTCACCATTCTCCATTGTCATGACAAACCAACTAAAATTATGTGCTATAATTTTATTAATAGAGCATTTAACTCCGTCTAGATTGTAAACAGTAAGCTTATATTCTACAAGAATTGATAATTTGATCTTCTATACATAAGTTGAATTCTACATATCAAATTATCTATTATACAATAAAAGACACATGCATATCAATTTTATATGAAAACTCAGCTCATTGTAAATTCATTTATTAAAAAACGATAAAATGAATTCGGACACCTATTCAAAAAAAAGCAAAAATACCTTTTATTATAAACATATTTATAGGGGTCTCATACCTAGACTTAAAGTCATGATGCCACATGTCTTTCTCATTCCTTCCAGATGACTTTCAAAGGTTTTGACTGGCAAACTTTTCATAAAAGAATATGTAAGGTTCTCTAATCATACTATTTTGGTTACTATTATACCTCTTATTCTCATAATATCTCTTATGATATTTACACTCGATGTGTTTTGTCTTCTTAAGGGTTCTAAGTTTCTTTAAGTTGTTAAATATTTTATTATTATCACAATAAAGTGTAATAGGTAGTTGTATAGAAGGAATGACTTTTAGATCTTTCAAGAAGTTTTTAAGCTATACTACCTCCTAGACTGTCTCTGAGATTGTCACATATTTTGTATTTATGGTGAAATCAATAATATAAGATTGTTTGATATTTCTCTAACTAATGGCTCCAATCTCTATGGTAAACACACAACTTAAGGTGAAATTTATTAAATCTTCATCTAATTATAAATTTGAATCTATATATCTCATTGTACAAGTTTGTTTGCCTATTATACCAACATGTTTTTTAATCTTTTTTCATGTATTTAATTATGTGGTTTATTACTTCCAATGTTCTTGTCCTAAGTTAGATCAATATCTTTTGACAATATCTATGGCATAGTAGATTTTAAGTATAGTTCAAAGCATCACTTACATTAAGCTTTCTACTTAGATGTATGCAGAACTACTTTCATTTTTTCTGTCTCATCAGGTGTCTTGGGACACTGATTATTTGAGAGGGTAATTTCATGTTTAAAAGAAAACCTTTTTTAGAATATGTATGCTAGAATGCATCAAAATTTGATCAATATAACAACCTGAGACAAGTTCAATATTTTTCATTTGTGATTTCACAAAAGCTTAATTTCATGAGCAAATTGACTGGATAACCAAATATTGATTAAAAGTAGTACATATATTATTCCTAATGAGCAAGATTGCATCTATGTATAATACCAAGAATATCATTATGCTATCACTACAATGTTTATACATAGAAGACTCATTTTGGCACTGATAAAATCCATATAATTTGATGGTCTAATCAAAATGAATATTCTAAGATCTAGATACTTACTTAAGTACATAAATGAATCTCTTAAGTTTTCATTAAAAGTGCTCTCAGTCTTTTACTATGAAATCATTTGGTTGCTTCATATAGATGTACTCCTCAAGATGGTCATTCAAAAATATCTTTATGTCCATTTTCTAAACTTCATAGTTATAGTGAGTTGTAATGGAAAAAAGAATTTAGATAGATTTTAGCATAGCTACTAGAGAAAAGCTCTACTCATAGTCAATTCTCTTAATCATGAGCGAACCCTTTTACAACAAGCTCAGCCTCATAAGTTTCAATCTTACTATCTATTTTTTTATTATAGATTCATATGTACTTGGTGGGTTTTATCCCTTCAGTTAGTTCCGTAAGTGCTTCAAGATAGTCACAGGAATTATTTTTCATTTTATTAGAGATTTTTTCATAAGACTCTCACAAGAGTGTACATCATGAAAGTTGATAAATAACTTTCATACTATGATGAGACACTCTTCTCGGCTATATAACTTCAGCAGTATGCTATGTAGATACTGATTTTTGCAAACCATCATGACAATGATCCTCTGGTTGTATAACTAGCATGTCAGTGATAAGTTCACAAGGCTTAGCATCAATACCTTCCTTAACAATCCTATCACTATGATGAAGGTAATGAGATGTTTGAAATATTACCTTGAATTGTTTCTACTTGTATTGCTAGTATTAAAAGAGTTTGAGTTGGTTTATCTCCTCAATTCTTCTAAAATAATTTTTGAGCTTGTGGTTTTGTTTATAGTATTTTTCCAAGAATTGGGCATGAGTATTAATAATGACTTTATGATACTTTGGATTATAGAAAAAATCACTTTTGGTTCTTCATCAATCCATAAATCTCTTTTAGTGAATCTTGGATATGCCTCTAAGTGGGGGTCAGAATTCATCTTTCCCCCTTAGGATTTAAGATTGTGCCTTGTGTCACCTTCTTGCTTGTGGATGCCTCCTAGGTTTTAGCAGAAATTATGTTCTTTTCTTTTTTTTTCTTAGCTTGAGGACTAGTCCTTATATATTTTGTTGGTATTAGATTTAATTCCTATTATTATACATAAATGTCTAGGCACATTAACAAGTGGAAAGTCATGACACTAATAAATAGTTATGACTTTAGTCGTGACTCTTTGTAACATAAAATTATGACACTATAGATGGTTGTGACTTTGGTGTCTTTTTTTGTTAAATTATCATGGAACTAGAAATGGTCTCGGCTCATGTATCTATCCTTGGTAACATGAAGTCATGGCATTGGGAATGCCCATGACTCATACATTTTTTATCAATGATACAAAATTGTGATACTAGAAATGATTATGACCCATATATTTCTTGTCTGTAACAAGAAGTTGCAACATTGAGAATGACCATGACTTGGCATTTTCTCTAGAGTAAATAGTAGTTGCTCTTGAAATAGTCGTGAATTGAGTAAATGCTTTCTATAACTCTCAATAGCCAAAAGTTGTGTTATAGAATCAGTGAGGCTTTTGCCTTGGTATTTGCGGCTCTAAAAAAAGAAAGATGGTGTTGGAAAATGTCATGACTTTTAGCATTAGCGGAGTACATAGTTGTTGCGACATAAAATTAATATGAAAATAGTTAAAGTGTTAGCGAGCTAGTATAGTTATGACTCAAAAAAAGTTTCATAGCTAAAAATAATTTATTACATAGTAATATAATCATATCAATGAGGTGGTAGAGTTATAACATACAAAGATTATCACAACTAATTATGTAGAGTTTTGGTTAAGACATAAGAGTGGATCCCAAAACTACTTTATATACTCTTGAAGGTATAACTATGACATAACATGAGAAATAATATAGTTTTACATGACTATTTGTTAACCTCAAACTCAACAATTCTATCAAGTCTTATATTTTACACAAAAACTACCTTATCCATCAAAATATATTTTGTGAAATTATTTTGTTTAAAGCCTTTTTTAGAGGTGTCAAATGGGTTGTGCTATGCTGGCACACCCCATTTTTGGTGGCCTAGTCGAGCCACCATGCTGGGTACGGTATGACTTGATTAATACTAGCATATCATGGCTTGACTAGCCTGAGTCTGAATAGATCTGGGCTAGGTCATGCCGGGTTATGCTAGGCCTTGCTGTGTCATGCCGAGTCATGCACAAAAACTACTAGCCTGGTTGACTGGTCACTAGTTCATGATTTTAAAAATTTATTTTACAAATTTAAAATTTTAATTATTCATTATGAGTTACAACATAAATTCACATAAATCACAATAAAATAAAATCATTAATAAAAATTTTCATAATGAAAAATAACAAAAAAAAATTCATCATCCAATTCATCAAAAAATAAAGTAACATAACATAACAATCATTAATCATAATAAAGATCAATCTTTATGTCAATTAGTATTAGTATATAAATTATCATCATCACATAAACATCTGATAGTATTACTAGCGGTGGGCTCAACATCCTCAAAATCTCATGAGTCATCATCTACCAACAACTCCTCCACTCTTGTTTTAGCCCTATCCTAGATGCCCAACCTTGAATCATCCCAATCCTTCATGCATGCTAGTACCTCCATGATATCTAGTAGTAGTCTCAATATTTTATCCAAAATGATATTAAATACAACATAAGAAGCAGACTTTAATACTACACTTGATATTGGAGAAGTTAGTGGATTCCATGCCATCTTAGACAGCATGGGATATGTGGACTCATTTGATTTCCATAATTATAAAATATTAAGATTCTTATTATCATTATATGATGAGATTGAGTAGTAATCAGTATCAAAGTACTAAGATAACTCACTCCTTTATGATGGTCCACCTCATCATTTCCTCATGCTAACTGAATGGAGAGTCAATTTCTTTGAATATGGTATTTATATCTATACTCAAAGCATGACTATAACTACTAACATACCGAGTGTCATAGTGTGTATATAACACAGTCAATTTTTTGTGAATGAACTCTTTAGGTTGGTGTTCATGTTTAATGCACATATATATGTATGTCAAAATATTTCTTATCCCTTCCACCATAACCCTAGAATCCTTGCAGAAAATCAGACAATAAAGATATGGAATGATAGACTAGTACTTTAAGTACTTGGTTTCCATCTCAATGGTCATGTCACTAAATGTAGTGTTAACTCTAAACTTCCTAAATATTAGTAATAGTGTTCTAGGCATATTGTATGGACATGATATTTTGACTATTTATGAGAATTAATTATTATGGTGATTTGCATATTTATTATATATAATGTCTTTGAATATTATTATTAATTAATCTAAATATCCCTAATTAGTTATTATTATGGGAATAATAATGAATTAAGATTAGTATAAAGTTTGTTTGATATTCATGGGATGAATATGTATATGAGATATAAATCAAATTTATATCTAATTGTTGAAAACAAATATTGGACATACTCGTCCTGAGATTAATACATGGATCAAATTTATAAGTTAATCTCTAATAGTTGTGTCATTAAATCCTTTGACCTGAGATTGTTGTAGTTCTCAATAAAAGAAATATTGTGTTTTGATATAATCAAACATTATCTTTAATCTAATAAACATAAAGGTTATACTTGAACATAATAAGAATTATGTAGTGAGATATGAGTGATAAAGATGCAATTTGTCCTTCTTATTATAAGAAAGATATCCTTGGGTCCCATCGACAAATGAGACTAAAAAATACATGACCTTGCTCAAAAGAATTGTTAGAGATCAATGTCATTTATTTAGTCAGTCTAATTGGGTTATAAATAATCAAAGATATAATGATATAAGGTTGACTTTGTCCATGCCTTATGTTCTATCAAGATATCATGAGGCAAAAAGATTATGCCATTAGCTATATTAAAGTTATCTCAGCTTTTAATTTAACTTGGGTAGTCATAATGTCTTGCTAAAGGCCACTTATGACTCGTAGGATTAAAATGTGTTTTAGGCCTACTACCAATGTTAATCGAATCTATAAGGTCCCACATTAAGAATGAATAATAATGGTTATGATTTTTCACTTTTTCTAGTAATTTAAAATGATGAGATTATTTTAAATTACAAATACCAATTATTTGTTATTTAAATTCAAATTTTATTTTGAAGAAAGTTAAAATTCATAATTTAAACAAATAATTAATCTATTATATTTTCTTATTAGATAAGAAAATAATCTGTTATTGATTTGAATTTAAATTATTATTATTTAAAAGAGTTTTAAATAAAATTTGGATTTGAATTTAAATTATTATTATTTAAAAGAGTTGAAAATAAAATTCTGATTTGAATTTAAATTGTTATTATTTTAAAGACTTTTACATAAAATTCAGATTTGACTTAAACCCTAACAGATATATGTATATATGTGAGACATATATATGGTAAGTAGTTGTCATCTTTTACATGGAGAACATTCAAAATAGATAAAATGAAAAACCCTAATTTTATTTTTGAGAAGATAAAACTAAACTAGCATTCAACAAGGTCATTTGTTATATGTTCGTGTGTGGATACTTGTAGAGGGTAGTCACTTTTCAGAAAGGCATGACCTTTGAAGATCCAAATAAACCATGATGTAGTCTTGAAGGCTTGACAAATCGATCTACAAAAGGTAAGTTTCATTTACTCTTTTTTCATATTTTTATAAAACACATGTGATCTTTGGTGGATTAAGGGATAAAAATTATAAGTTTCACTGTAAATATGTACTAATTAGATTGGAAATTCTACCCATTTTCCTACACTAAACATATCACTAATGTTGCATATGTACATGAGAGCAATGCAAGTGATATGAGTGTAAATAGACTAATACATGTTCATCATGTCATAAAAAATCTTTAAGAATTTCATAAATGAACCATATCCCAGTCTCTGTCATCAATAATATGTTCTTCCCTTTTACTATTGACTTATTTGGATATCACATGTTCATATCCAACACATGACTCTAACATCAAGTAATTGTAATTCCAATGGTGTCTCACATCCATTTGTAATTTTTTTATTATTTAGACCCATTTATAAATAGAGTATCAAACTTTTATTGTCTGCTAGGTGTCCAAGGATATTTTAGTGAGTTTCATATTTTTTCTAATATAGGAGAAATAACCTTCATCCATGCTTGTATAATTGGGTTAATAATGTGACACATGCATCAAACACGAAAAATCTCTCCTAATGACTTATCTTTAATGGTCCTAACAATAACTACTCCATTATTAGATGAGTTATCAAATATGATACTAAATATTTTATTTTAAATATTATAATCTCTAAAAATTCTCATCATGCACTCATATATGACAGTCTATCATGATGATGAAAAATCTTTAAAAATTCTAAAAACTTTTTATTTAGTATCAATTTAGAATCTACATTATGGGTGGTGAGGCATACAAAAGATCCATCATCATGATTAGTCTAGATATTAGATATCATTAATACAATCCCGCTATATTGCCTAAATTCATTAACTATTATTTTTTTTTAATTTATAATATGTTAGTATGTTATTCCTACATGTGGACACAAGAATCCTATGATATGCAGGCTGAAAATAGGTCTGCATGATTCTTACTACCCTAGGATTTTTTGAAAATCTAATCACTTGTTGCTTAGTTGGGGTTTCCTATGATCTAATGCATCATGTTTTGTAGTGCAATGATCAACATGTTTCTTCAGGTGCTTAGTCCCACAAGCACCCTACTAGTATATATAATTTTTTACAATAATTATATTATGTCATTTTTCATTGATATTCCTAGTATATTTATTTTGTAATGTGTTAAAGTGAGTCCAAACTATAGATGTTCTTTTATTTTTTAGATGTTTGAGTTTTGGTCGAGGCAATTGAAGAAAACATGGTTTCAGTCTCTCACCTTTTCGTAAGGTTATCATTATTAATATTATCTACATGTATGTCAATATTATTGTCGTTATCATTAAATTCACTATTATCCATTTTTATTTTTTTAGTTTATGTTTTATGTTAACAATAATAATTAAATTATTCTAAGACTAAATAAAAACAATACCAGTTTAATGGAGAGGAGATAGAGAGCAAAATCTATTGTCCATACCCTGTAGGTTAGGTAATAAAATTGATACATAAATAGCAACACCAAATATCTACTCCATGTTCTTTAAGCTTTAAAAAAATTTAAATCAAAAACTAAAATCTTTAGACTTAGAGAGAGAGAGATAGAGAGAACTGAGATCGAGAGGAGAGAGAGAGAGAATTGTTATGTTTGAAGAATAAAAACTCAAATCTTTAAAATGATTTATATAGTTTTTTTAATTAAAAATATATCTATATTTTTAATTTTTTTAATAAAAAGGGTAGAAACTCGATCATAATTGGATTTTTTGACATAGCCATTAAAAAATAATCTATTGGTTTGGATCTTGTTACATTTTATTTTTGTTTTCTATTGGTTATGACTAGTGGTTAGGAAGCTTGAAGTCAAAGCTTATGGACCCCTATAGCCAAAAAGACATTCGGGGTAGGGCCTCAAACTGGGGTGGGGGGGGGGGGGGGGTGCATCCGCATGACCCTTGGTCATGCCACACTGACTTGCTCAGCCAACCATGTGGCGAGCTAATTAAAAAAACCCACCACGTGTACTAGGGGCGAGTTTTTAATTTTTTAAATATTTTTTTAAATAGACTGGGCATGGTAGGTATGTGCCAATTGGATCATGCTGGCTTCCTGGTCCATGGTCTTAGGTCACAGTACCTTGGTCGTGACTGGCCCAACATGAGGCATGGAACCTCTTGGCCCAACACAACATGAGCTGTGCCTCAGGCTAGCATGACTCTGGTCTGGGCACGATTTTAGACCGTGCCATGCTGGGTCATGGACGACCAAGTTGGGCCGTGCCTAGGCCACTCGGCCCACTTGATACCTCTACTTTTTTTTTTATAAATATATCAAGAATACTCACAAAAATAACTAATAATATTCATTATCTGACATGACCCTCCATATGTAGTATATAGCAACTACAACGTTGCTTTCCATACCATGTTTGTTGGGCTATTTTTCGCGTGTTTGGCCTTCATCTCCTTGAAAATGGCTAATAAGGATTCATCATTGCTTTTAACCTAGATCCAGTTTTTTAGTTCGGTCCATACAGTGTTTGAGTAGCTACAAGTGAAGTACATATAGTCCATGGATTTTGTGCAAGAGTAGAATTCGCAGCTTGTGTTATCTAGCATTGAAAATGATTGATCTTTTGTTCTTAATCTTTTGTGCCTTGCAATCCAAAGATAAATTGTATGCTTGTGTATGTGGTGCTTCATCCATATGACTTTTATCCAAGATTTTGCTTTTATATTGTGTGTTCCCTTAAGATACATATACGCTCCAAAAATTAATCTTCCATTCTCGCCCCACCCTTTTAATAGTTCTTTTGCTTGCTCCTTTGTTCCAACCTTCTCAATAAGAATGTCCCTTATTGAGATAAGGGCTTTATAGTGAGGAGGGTCTTCTTTAAGGGTATGGTAGTCCCAAATATTCTGAGAATTAAGATAAACATTATGGACCCACTTAATCCAAAGTGTTTTTTTTTGTTAATCCTACAAAGAATTTTAAGAAAGAAAGCTTTGTTCCATGTAAAGATATCTAATAGGCCAAGGCCTCCAAGAGGGGTAGGTGTACATACTTTGGCCCAAGCAACTTTAGGCTTATATTTTCTCATTTTGGGTTTGCCCCATAGGAATCTTCTACGAGCATTGTTAATCACTTTTGTGGTATAATTTGAGAAAAGGAATACAGAGAACCAGTATCCTTTGATACATTGTACCACCGCATAGGGTAGCTCCAGTCTTCTTACTATTGAAAGAATTTTACCCGCTCATTGATGGATGGCCGAGATAATTTTGTTTAATAGAATAGAGAATTGAGAAAATATTATTGGCTTGAAAATAAGGGAACGCCAAGGAAAACAAAAGGAAGGGTACCCTTCTTGAAACTAGAATTTTCTAGAATATCTATTTTAAATCATTGCCCCACTCCTCCAAAAAAGATATTCGATTTGGAGGAGCTGACATTCAAACCCGATACAACTGAGAAGTACTTTAAAACCTTAAGAATGACATTAATAGAGTTCCAATCACCTCTAGAGAATACAATCAAAGCATCTGCATATTAAAAGATGAGATATTTTCAAAGGTGCACATCCCAGGTGGAATGTGAAGGGTTTCAAGGATGTTGCAAAAACCAATTATCTAGAAAGATATTCCATGCAAAGTGCGAAAAGGTAAGGAGATATATGATCTTCTTGCCTAAGACCTTTATTTTTTTTAAAGAATCCATGAAGTTGCTCATTTATGGCAATAGAGAAAGATGTGGTGCTTATGCATTCGAATATGATTTCAATGAATCATGAGGAAAAGTTTATCTTGTGAAGAACTTCTCTCAATAATTTCCATTCAACTGAGTCGAATACTTTTTTGTATGTCTATTTTAATGAATCATCTTAGAGAGATCATTTTCCTTACGTATCTTCTAATTAATTTTTGCACGAGGAAAAAATTATCAGAAATTAGTCTCTCCTTCACATAAGCTCTTTGGGATGGATATATTATGCCACCCATCACCAATTTCAGACTAGATGCAATGAGCTTAGTAATAATCTTCTAGATTACATTACAACATGATATTGGCCCATAGTCTTTAACTATGGATGCATGCGAATATTTTGGTATTAAAGATATATAGGCATGGTTTGTTTGCATTAGCATTCTTCAAAAGTGAAAGAAGCTATTAGCCAATTTTATTGCATTAGTATTAAAGATATTTGCTTGAAAAATTCAGTAGTTTACCCATTGAGCCCGGGTGACTTCGAGTTACCCATCATGAAGAGAGCATCTTTTATTTCTTCGAAAGTGAAAGATAGAAAAAGTAATTTATGATCTTGTTGCAATACTCTACCTTCTCCCAAGATTTGCTCATTTAATTTCTCCACTCTACTAGAAGTGCTTAAAAGGCCCTTGTAGTATGAGACAAATGTTTCCACTATGTCTTCCTTAGATGTTTTACAACAACCATCTTCCTTTTCTATAGTTACAATCTTACTTTTCTAAAATTTCGATCTCATTACTGCATGAAAGAACTTGGTGCACCTATCTCCTTGCTTGATATAGTTGATTTTGGTTTTTTTGCATTATGAAAGACAGTTCTGCCTTTTCGGGTTTCCTCAATTTTATTTTGGTATCAACTTTTTCCTCCTTCAAGTATGGTTGGGACATTTAAGATATTTGATTGAAGCTCGTGAAGAGCTTTCCTGGTGAGAGCCACCCTTGTGCTAATATGTGCATAATATTTTTCATTCAATCTTCCTAGAGGGTCCTTCAATGTTTTCAACTTTCTGACTAATTGAAACATATAAGACCTTCTGACATTTATTTCCCAACTTCTAAGTAGTGTAGGAGTAAACTCTCTATGAGAGAGCCACGTATTATAGAACTTGAAAGATATCTTTCTTTGTCTATCATCTGGTTTAGTAGTTATTAGTATTGGGCAGTGATCTAAAAAAATTTTTGGGGTCAAGAATCTTGCATGACTATCCATTCACAAGTTTGCCCACTCGTTATTGACCATTGCCCTATCCAACTTGCTGGAACATTACCATTTGTCCAGGTGAAGAAGTTCCCGTACGAGGGAAGATCTTCTAGTCTCAAAATTGAAGTGCACTTGAGGGCATCTTGATACTCATAATTTGTTATCACTCTCCCTCCCACACTATCTAGTCCAAAAATTGGAGAATTAAAGTTTCCCATTATTACCCATGGTGAAGTATGCGCCATCCCCTTTTCTATTAGATCCTTCCAGAGGTTCTTTCTATTTGAAATTGAGTGAAGACCATATATTATATACAGTTTAAAAGATAGGTCTCTCTCTTTATCCCGTTCTTGTAGATACATGTGATATGGTGTAGAAGAGAAAAATTATATACTTGTGGTTTGTCTATCCCACAGAACAAGTATCCTACAATTCCTATGAGTAGCAAAATTGTCAAGGGATTTATATCTCTTGAACTTTGTCTTCGTAAGCCAAGCAATTTTCTCACTATTCAGCTTAGCTTCTATAATCCCAAAAAAATTTATCCTATAAGCATTAAAAAGCCAAAGGACTACTTTTTGCTTAAGGGGGCAATTTAATTAAACCCCTTACATTCCAAGAGACTATCTTCATTTAAGAATTTATTAACTCCCTCTTCGTAATACTCAGATATTGCATTCAAACTTTTATAACACTCCGCATAGCACACATTAATACAACCCCTTTTACACATGCACATGCTTATAGATTGTCTGGTGCCCTTACAGGATGATCACAATCTCTCAAACCTTGATATCTCACTCTTTACATTGTCTTCCAGTACAAGAGAAACCCAATTATAGAGTTGCATAGAATTGCCGAATGGTAATTCTAGCACATATTCCACCCTTACATGCATGTATAATACCCAGAACCCGATACATTCATATAGAGAAAAGGTTTTCATTTGAGCGTGCTCCAGAAGATCATCCTCATTTGCCTTTTGGCGTATATTATCCCCATGCATTTTATATGTTCTATTTCCCCTTGCCATTAGATTGCATTCTCTATGCCATGCATTTCACATTGCTTGGGTCCTTCTTTTTATTCTTTGCCTTCACCACCATAAAGCCTTATTCATCCTCTCCATTTGTGTCATTCCTTGGTTCAGGTTGGGTAGGAGGGGATTCCTCTCTTACAGACTCTACTGGTAGGCATTGGTCCTTTTCTGTAGGGGAGCTCCTTTCTTCCTCCTCTACAAGGCATTTTGGGCCTGCTAGAGTTGTAGGGTCTTTTATATCCTGATTTCATTCCTTCATCTGGTAGCCATTAAACAAATGCCCAAAAATTAAACAGAATTTATAGTATGGGGGTAGATTCACATATATAACCGGTTGACAGATTTTTGATCCATCTGAAAAATTTAGGGAAATTTCACCTATTAGGTCTTCATTTAAATCAATATTTACCAACACACTTACAAATGCTATTTTTGAGATATTGGATGTAAATTTTTCCATGTGTAAGAGTTGCCTAAAGCAGCTTGCAGCTTTGTTCAGCTTTATTGGGTTCCAGAGATGAATTTGAAAGTTGGGTAGCTTTACCCATATTGAGATTCTGGCCATTTCCTTTAGTTCACAATGAAAACTCACTGGAAGTGGCTTAACATACAATGGTCTGCTAAATACTAAATAGGGACTTGAGTTGAGGATTTCCTCCATTTCCTCATGGGTTTTAAATTCGAAGACTATCCATCCACTTGTGTGCTGGATAACTTATGAGGTTATTCTCCACTATTCATCCATGAATTTTTTCAGCAGAAACTGCCATAGGTTTCTCATCACTAAATGTCCCACGAGGTAGTTTTTATAATGTTCTATTCCTAGGAGTTAATCATTCTTTTCAAATCATGCATTTCTAGGCAGCTTAGGGGCAATATAAGATAACTTAGTGGCATTGACAATAGATCTATTCCCAGCGAATAAACTACTCCAATGAGCTTTATTCTTCTCATAAGTTATGGGATTAGGGAGTTTCTCTTTGCCTTTTTCATTCGGGGGTATGGTAGGATCCATGTTTCTGGCTTCTAACCTTTCAAGTTTAGAGTCCCTCGGGTCATTAGGGTCTTGTGTTGCCTTCTATTTTTTCCCCATAGCATACAAATTTTTGGTTTTATCTTGATTTTCATGCATCTAGGTGGGTCACCCATATCTCCCATACAATTATTAGTATCTACAGATGACATTTCTTTATAGGTTCCTCCATCCGGTGAAGTATTGGGGTGAGAAATCCTATAATTATCACTTGAGCATGTGTTTAAACTACTGAAATTATGAGCATACCCAGCTAAGGTTCCCATATGCACATTATCCCCATTCGAGAACCCACAGCTTACCATTTCATGCAGGGTTTTAATATTATCAGTTGATGTATCATGGCTATTCAAGTATCCAGAAGCCCTCACTATATCTCCCACTCCATTAAACCTACCCACATATGATTTTCCATTGTCTTCTATAGGGGAGTTTATGTAAAAGCCGCCATTATTATTCGGATTAGGGCTACTAGAATCATTCAGTATGTTCTCCCCTTCATGTTTCCCACCCCGTACATGGAGTTTATTGAAACTTTTAAGAAAAGAAGAAGAGTTTGAAACCATTTTAATATCATTTGCATCTCCACAGTTAAAAATCTTACATTCTTATAGACTTATACCTTCTATCGAGCATTCTCCATTGAAATCCTTAGCATTTTGAGGAGGATTTCCTTTGGTTCCATCCAAAGTATTATTTGAATCACTCAAAACCCCATTAACAATAACATTAATAAAATATTTCTCAATAAATTCAGCTGAAGATGAAATTACATGAAGATTATTAGGGAGATTTTCAACCGGTTCCACATAAATCTTACCATAAAGGATTTTTTGATTATCACCATCTTCAGCATTGAATTTCGTCGCCTCCGAATCATTTTCATGAAAAATTACTAACCTTCTCCTATGAATTCGGCTCGAGGATTTGTCCAGTAGCTTCTTCAGTGGCGAGACGAGAAGATTTATCTCGAGAGGGCTTATGGCATGTTTTAGGGCATCCTTGGATTTATTCTTTGTTTTATATCTCGGTGGATCGAGCAATCCCATGAACACTATTGCAACTTAATAAAAAAATCATGCGATAAAATCTAAGTTACATAAACTTAGCTCCATTCTTCCTTTACCTGATTCAAGCCCTCCAAGGCTGAATTTCATGAAGAATTGAAGGAGATTTGATGGATTTTGAGGATTTAGTGGAGGAGGAGAGAGGAAAGAGAGAAATGTTACGAAAGTTTGAGATGAAGATTCCACTTGGACATGGTCATTCACATTGTCATGATATTTTATTCTAGAAAAAAGTTACCCAAGCACAAAATTTATTACCTCCACAAATTTTGTACTTAGAGAAAATCTAAATTTAAATGAAAATAATGACTCGAGGTGTCAAATGAATAGTGTCATGCCGGTACAACCTATTTTTGGATGGCCCATTTAGGCCACCATGTCATATAAGACATGACTTGACATGGAAGTCATGTCAATTTGAGTTATCTTGGATCATGTCGAATCATGCCAGTTTTATGGGTAGCGTCACCATGGGCATCGCCCATCGGCCACTGTCACCACTACCACATAATGATGACCGGTCACCATAAAAATATAAAAATAAAAATATAAAAATAAAAATATAAAATAAAAAAATAAAAGAAAAAAAACCAATTACATATACAACACATATCGAACATAACTTTAATAAAACATAAGTATAAGAATAAAAATATATAAACATAAACTATAACTATTACACTTTAAGTGTAGTAAAAAAATGAAATTTAATTTTGTTTTCAAACCAAGATCCAAGAGACAAACATGAAATGAAAATGACAAATAATAATTTAAAATAATTACAAAAAATAATACAATCATAAATCATAATCATAGTATCAAAATAAAATCATAGCATAACAAAATGATAATCATAAACTAAATATAGCATCAACAAATAATAATCAATCTCAATACCAATTGGTGTTTGTATGCAAATCAACATCATCATGTAAGCATCGATAGTATTGCTAGTAGTAGTCTCAATATTCTCCAAGTAACGCAAGTCATCATCTACCAGCAACTCTTGCACTCCAACTCTATCCTAAATTCCCAACCTTGAATCTTTCCAGTCCTTATAAATAAGTGCCTCAATAATATTTGATCACAGTCTTAATCTCCTATATAAAATGACATTGACTAATAAAAAAAATAGACTCTAATGGTATGCTAGACATTGGAGGAGTTAGTAGATCTCGTGCATTCTTAAACAACATAGGTTAGATGGATTCATATGATATCAATCATAATAAAACATCAGGGTTCTTATTATTATTATGTAAAAGGATTAAGTAGTAATTGATATTTAAGTACTGAGATAGCTTGCATCTATTTGATAGATCACCACCCTATCATTTCTCCTTTGCTAATTGAATGGAGAAGTCATTATCTCCAAATATAGTGTCCATGTCCATACTTAGATCAATATGGCTATAACTACTACAATATCTAGTATTGTAATATGTAAATAAGTTTGTTAATTTTTTATGAATGAACTCTTCAAGTTAGTGGCTATAATTCATGCACGCGGATATGTATGTCAAAATATTCTTTATCCCTTCCACCGTAACCTAAGGATCTATGCAGGCATTCTGGCAATAAAGAGATTGAATGGTAAACTAGTACTTTAAATACTTAGTTTTCATCTCAATGGCTATGGTACTAAATGTAGGGCGACCTCTAAAATTTTTAAACATGCTACTAATATTACACATGCATGTGAGTTCTCTACATGTGGTATAGTATACACGGATGAATATATGTTCATAATATCATAACAAATCTTCAATAATTTCATAAAACAAATATCTATATTATAGTCAAAGTTGTTAATATCTTACTGTTGATGTAGATAGATATCATGTGTTCGTATCTAACACATAAATCTAACATCAAGTAAGTGTAATTCCAATGGTGTCTCACAACTAGTTGGAACTTCTTCTTCTTTAGACCGATAAATAAATAGAGACTATCAAACTCTTGTTGTCTGCTAGACATCCTAAGATATTTTAGTAATTCCTATTTTTCCTAATATATGAGAAACAATATTTATTCTCACTTATACTATCGATTAATAATGTGGTACATATACCTAACATGAAAAATCTCATATAATAAATCTTCTCTAATGATCCTAACAAACATAGTAATAATGACTCTATTATTTAATGTATTATCAAATATAATACTAAATATTTTATTATAAATATCATAATCTCTCAAGATCCTAATCATACCCTCATATATGTTAAAGTCATCATAAAAATAAATAATCTTAGAAAATCTTAAAATTTTTCTATTAAGTTTCTATGTAAAATATACATAGTAGATTGTGAGACATGCAAATGATGCATTATTATGATTAGTCTAGATATTGGATATCATACACACTACTCTACCATATTTTCTAAATTTATAAAATATTAATTATTTTTCGAACTTATAATATTTAATTATTTTATTTCCTACAAGTAAACCTAAGAATCTTATGATTAGTAGGTTATAAGTAGTTCTGCATGATTCTAATTATCTTGTGATCCTTTGAAAATCTAATCGAAAGACTCATGATTATAATCAGTTTGGCCCTATATTTCCTCTATAAATTATTGTGGTATATGAACAGGGCCAAAGAAGCTGAACTTGATACAGCTTCAAAAACCCCACTACTCATGCTCAATTCCTAGGATATAATGCACAATGTCTTTTGGTGTAATGATCATCATATATTTTTAGGTTGCATGTGCCACCTATATTCCTACATTTATGTATTTTTTTAATAATATATACATTATGCCAACTCTTCAATGACACCCCTAGAATTTTTTTTATAATTATAAAGTGAGTATAAATAACTAAAGTTCTTATTTTTTTTTGTTTTTAGGCATTTGAGTTTGGGTCATGACCATGAGAGAAAATATGATTTCGGCCATGGATCTTTCCATAGGGTTATCATTATTATTCATGCCTAAATCAATATTTATTTCATTATTATTATATTTACTATTAGTTATTGGTTAATTTTTTAGTTTATGTATATAAATAATTAACTAATATTTACAAACAAATAAAAATAATACCCAGATTCTAGTACCATTAGGCATTAGTGTAACCACAATTGGAAGTGTCATTTCATTCTAGTTCCAATTTCCAATTTTCAAAGGGTAGGGCCATAGTCCCACAAAAAGAGAGAGAAAATTAGAGAACCAAAACAACTATAAATTATAATTTGAGAATAAGAGAGAGGGATAACAGAGAAGAACATAGAGAAAAGGAGGGGAGAGAGATATAGTAATGAGAATGAAAAACTCTAAATACTTGATCTATACTTAATTAATTTTTTATTAAAATATTATATATTTTTTTATTGTTTTGATTTTTTAGTGTATAAATGGGCAAAAACTCGACAGTCATCAAATTTCTACCCCTAGCAATTGGAATTCATTCCAACAACCTGGATCTTCTAATCTTGAAATTTAATTTTTTTAACGCAAACATCAATGCATGCTCCCGACATTGATAGTGACTACTTTCACTGTGGGGTGCATGTGTGCTTTCACCCGACACCATATGACAACATATCATTAGCACTTTTCTCCCGATGATGATTGCCACATCAACATGGTGGATCAAGTTTAGGTAAAAAAAATCCACCACATGGATGTGGTGGGTACAATTTATTTTCATTAAAAAACCTATTTTTTTAAATGAGCCTGAGTGGGGGTGGGTTACATTTATCTAGTTACTCGATTCTTAGTGATTCTTGACTCGTTCCCGGACTTGGTCTCGAGTCACAATCACAATGCCAATGGGCTAGCATGTGGGTCTTACCTAGCCTAGCATGAGGCACGGCAACCCTTGGCCCAACATGACATGAGTAAGGCCTCAAGCCGGCGTGACCTAGGTCTAGGCACTATTTTGGACCATGTCATTCTAAGCCAAGCATACCTCAGTTAAGTCGTGCCTCGTGCGATGCCCAGGCCACCCAGCCTACTTGACACCTGTAGTCATGATCTTAAGCCACTACCATTATTTCCAACTAAAAGTATCACACAGATATCCCAAAGTATTTAAGCAACACTTAAAAAATAAAAAGAAAAGAATAGAATGAGAATTAGATTTTGAGCCAAGAGCCACTACAAACCATAGGTTGGTAATTCCACCCTTACTTATGGAAAATTTCACGGCAAATGCAACAATATTCGATTGAATTTTAGGTTTTGTTAGTTAAATTCATATTTTGGTATGCATTGGAAACTATAAATTTGTACAAGATGCTTCTAAATACATCTCACATAAAATCTTCCTTAATATTAGGCTAATTTGATATATAGGATTGTGTTATGTACTCATGTACAATTGACATGTTATTTTTATATTATTGAATATTGATGGTGATATTATGTTGTGGAATTTTGGTGGATATGAATATGTTATAGAATTCAAATTTAGGATTTTTACTATATCATAGTTTTATGCATGTTAGTCATATCGGATAGTGATAAGTATGTGTTTGGCACTTCGTGTACTAGCTTTTTTGGGTTTTTTGGCAACATCTTGTTATGTTTGTATTTATTCTAATATTTATTAAAGATTATTTACTAAATTTTTATTATGAGAGAAATAAATAAATAATGTTAAAATTAAAGTAATTTTGGGTAAAATTGATAGACTTTGTGGAACAAAGGCTTGGAAGCATTATAGTGATAGAGAGTCATGACAATTTCATTCTTGTGATTGGGTACACTATTTGGCACTCTAAATACCAAATAAATTATGTCATCTAGGGAGTAAATATAGTCATATTGCATATATTTTGGTATTTATCAAAGAGATTTTACTAAATTCTTATTTTGAGATGATTTAATGAATATATTGAAGTCGTAAAGAATTTAGGTAATTAGTGAACGTCGTGGAGAAAATGATTATAGGTGAGAGGAGTGATTGAGAGTCATGATAATTCTATTATATGACTTATGCACACCTTCCATAATAATTTTAAGTAGTTATTATATTATTTTTAGGTCGTAACTCTACCAAAATAATCATGGTATTCTTTGTACATCATGACTTTAGCACATAGTTGATACATTCATTTCACCATGCAAAACATTTATCATGGTTATGATATTTTATTGGAGTTACAATTGCATCAACTCTAAACTACTTTATAGACATGACATTATTTATATGTTTCAGTAGTTAAGTATCCCACTTATATAAGTAGTCATGACACATTCCAAAGCTATGACTTATTCAAAGTAGAGCCAAAATATCAAGTAAAATGAGTCACGACATTATTTTCTACTACAACCTTTTATTATAGAGCGCAATTACTTTGGTCATGGTTTTTTCCAATACCGTGAGTTTGTGCTCTATAGAAAAAATACTAAAGTTTTAGACAACTCCAGTGTCATGACTTTGTGTTATATAAAATTTTTTTAGTGGTGGCAAGTTTTACACTGTCACAATTTGCTCACAAAGTCAAAACCAATCTTGCAATCAATCCAATCACTACAACTTTGTGTTATAAAGAATTAAATCTCAGCCATAGTGATCTCAAAGCTATGCCAATTTAATCATAAAGATAAGACCAAGGTAGTAACTAATTTCAATGTTATGACTTTGTTTTGCAAAGAATTTAATCTCAGTTGAGGCAATCTCACACTACTACGGAACTTTGCTTAAAAAGTCAAGACCAAAATCATGACCAAACCTATCACTATAACTTTGTGTTGAGAAGGAGAATATAATGCACACTCTAAGAACCCTAGGCAACATAAATTTAATCTTATTAAGGGCAAATCCAAAGTGATTAATAAACAACTTTAATTGGAATTAGGTTTTATCCAAAGTGAATATTAATTATATTCACAACTTCCAACTAATTCCATGGAGAGATGGGTCTTCCTCATGATTTCACTCATAAGTAAGTTTGAGCAAGAGAAATCTCTACAATATAAAGGTTAAAGTTGAGCCCAATATATTTTGAAAACCTACTATCTTAATAAAATATAACAGTTAAATTGAGAATGAAAAAATATGAATGAATTCCTAAAAAAATTGGAATGCAATATATCGGATGGGTCATTTGATCATGCTCCTAGTTGAATTATAAAAATAATAGAAAATAAAAAATTAAAATCAAGGATATTCGCATTGGTTATTGAAGTAAGGTAAATTTCACATACCATATGTGAACAAAGTCATGTCATATAAAATACTAATATTTTTTTTTTCAATTCAAGTATGCTATCGAGAAAAATTTTGGAAAGTGATTCAAAATATGGGAACTTTTTAATTTTTTTATAAGTTTTCATTAATTCATGGGGTGTATTATATATTACGTGCTATTTCATTAGTTCCATGACTTACATCACCTATATATCATAACTTTGTTTTTTTACTTGCATCATAGTACCTATGATAAGGAAATATGAGGCATGGTCCACCACATGAAAAAAATTAATTAAATATTGGTATGATATTCCTCCTTAACTATTTAATTTGGATTTATAATTAATTTTAGAATTAGTTTGGAAGGCCTCGATGTGCCTTAAACTTGCTCTATTATTTAGTTCATTTAAATTTTGCAAATTATTATGTTGAGGCAAAAAAAAAATTCACGATTTGTTTTGTATATATAAAAAAAAATTTTAAATGTTAATTATAAAGAAAAACAAAAATTTAAAAAATAAAGAAAAATAGATATTGGTATTCGTGACAACTAAGTTTTATGTTGGGGTATGGATTCTAGTATTCGTTCTAATTTTAAATATGTTGAATGAAAGAAATACTTGAATTCTAATTTTTTTTATCCCAAGTCCCAAATTAAAGAATCGCCTATTTTGGCTTGGTGGAAACATCATCAACATATATTTACTATATTAGTGTCATTCAACATCAAATGAACAATACTATATGGATAAAGATTTTGTTGATAGATGAGATGGTGAATGATTGGTTCCATCTTTGCATTCTAAAATATGTGACAAAGAGCCAAGAGGTTATAAAATATGATTTATGATGAACAATCACTATTATTATGATATCACTATGCTTCATATTGTAGCATGGTTTTGATTTAGTTTAATTCATGCTTTATTTTCTACTCTTTCTTATATTAAAATTTTGTCATGTATGCAAATTAAAATTCAGGAAAGCATATTTTTTGATTTATTTTAAACAAGGTTGTATACTTATTTTTTGTATTTTATTTTATTTTCTTAAAAAAAATTGGGTGACTATTGTGTCATACTAAAAATTTGTGTTTTAAATCTAATTCCACTTTGATGATAGTGTCTATAACTAGAAACAATTTGTTTGGATCAAAATACATTTTTTTTATTGATAGGAATATATGAATATGCTGTCCATTGATTTTGAGAGCCAATTGTAACCAATTACAAAAAATAATAACACAAGTATTGGTGTCAAATGAGCCTTGCTAGAAATGCACTAACTTTTTTTTTTGGCTCAAATGGGTCATCATGATGGGTTGTGCACATACCACATGCACTCATATATAGTAGGTTCATCACGAGGAAGAAGAATCTCAAAAAATCCTAAAATCTTTTTATTAAGTTTCTATGTAAAATCAAAATAGTAAACGATAAGATATGCATATGGTGCATCATTGCGACTAACATAGATATCAGATGTCACAAATACTATTCTACTATATTGTCTAAATTTATTAATTATTATTTATTTTCTAACTTATATTATTTAATTATGTTATTCCTACATGTGAACTTAGGAATCCTATGATAAGCAAGTTGAAAGTAGATCTATATGATATTGGTAACTCTAGTATCCTCCAAAAATCTAATTAGAAGACCCATAATAGTAATTAGTTTGGTTATGTCTATAGGTGTCAAATAGGCCAGGCAACTCGACCCAGCCCGATGCATGACCCGACTCAGCCATGCCTAGCTCGGCATGGCACTGTCTAGACCTGTGCTTGGACCCATGCCGGGCTAATTTCGGCACGACTCATGTCGTGCCATGCCAAGGTAAGCTGGGCCCAGTGCCGGAGGCCTGGTACCTTGATCCGAAGGCATGAGATTTTGGCATGACCTGAATCATGCTCCCCCCCAAGCCTGAGACTGATTTTTTGTCAGTTCAAAACCCAACCAAGAGCCAGACCCATAGGTCCTGTCTCTCTAGCCCGAGGCCCGACTACAAGTTCTAGAAGCCAAAGTTTCTGGAATCTGTGACTATTTGGGTCAGTTCGACGGTCAAGCCAACCCAATGGTCCAAAAAAAAATCATAATATTTAAATTTTGGCCATTGGATTTTGCTCCCAATGGCTAGAGGAAGAATCCAAAGGCGCTAGGGATTCTACCCCTTAAAACACTTAAAAATTCAAAAAAAAATTATTTTTTTAAAAACATTTTTCAAATTTATATAATACCCCCCCTCCCATTTATAATTTATAACTTCTCTCTCTCTCCCATATTTTCTCTATGTCGCCTCTCGGCTCTCATATATTTCTCTCTCTCTTAGTCTTTCATTTCATTTCGACTTTCGAGACTTGGGTGTGGAGTGCGACCTGTCGATTGCGGTGTGATGCGAACATCAAACGTCAAACATTATTTTATGTATTATGAGTATTTTTTTAATTTTTGTTTAGTTAAGTTTTTTTTATAATTTTAGTTAACTTTAAACTTTAAAGGTTTAGTTTTAGTTTAATTAATATTAATTAAATATATTTTTTTAAAATTATTAATTACAATATAATTAAAACACAAATAAATTTTTAAATAACAAATAGTAATTTTAATTATGATAATGAAATTAATTTAAACGTAAACATAGAAAATTATAATATAGATAACAAAAACCATACGAAAAAGTTTGAGGCCGCAAAAACTTAGGTTTCTCAAGTCACCTTGACCTAAATATCTAAAAAACAAAAAATTAAAAGAATTTTAAAAGTTGGACTCACTTAATACAACAAAAAAATATTAGGGGTACCGAAGAAGAATTGACACAATGCAAATATTGTAAAAAAGTTTTAACCTGTAAGTGTTCATGTGGGAGTTGAGACTGGGCACCTTAAAAGGCATGCTAAATAATGAACCAAAATATATGGTGCATTAGATCTTTGCAAACTCAACTCATCGATGAGTTTTTTGAGGCTAGATCTAGTTCAGACTCAATATTGACATTTTTCATATACCACAATTAGTTAGAAAGAGAAGACATGACCAAACTGATCACCATAATAAGTCTTTCTATTAGGTTTTTGGATGATCAAAGGGTAGTTAGTATCATGCAGACTTATTTTCAGTCTAAATATCATAGGATCCCTAGGTCCACGTCTAGGAATGACATACTAAAATATTATAATTTAGAAAAACAAATAATAATTAATAAATTTAGGAAATATATTGGAGTGATATCATGATGTCTGATATCTAGACTAGTCACGACGATGTATCTTATGCATACTTCACCACCCAATATGTAGATTCTAAATAGATACTAAATAAAAAAATATTAGGATTCTCATAGATTCTCCATCCACATAATAGCCCAGCCATTTATGAGTGTATGATGAAAATTATTAAAGAATATAATATTCAAAATAAAATATATAGCATCACATTTGATATTGCATCTAACAATGAAGTAGTCATTAACATTTTTGTTAGGACTAATAGATATAGACTATTAGAAAAGATTTTTTACATTAAATACATGTGTCACATTATTAACCTTATAGTACAAGCAGGGATAAAGGTTGTTTCCCCCGCTTTTGAAGATATATGTAACTCACTAAAATTTCTTCACATGCCTCATAAAAAATATGAGTTTAGTAGTCTCTATTTATTTATGGGTCTAAAGAAGAAAAATTCCAATCGTATGTGAGACACCATTAGACTTACACATACCTTATGTTGGAGTCATGTGTTGGATACGAACACGTGATATCCAACTACATCAATAGTAAAAGTGACAGACTTATAATTGATGACACTAACTGGATTACCAGAATTTCATTTATGAAAAATTTGAAGTTTTTTTATGACATGATGAATATGTGTTAGTTAGTTTATACTCCCACGACTTGCATTGCACTCTGGTGCATATGTAATATTTGTAGCATATTTAGGAACTTTAGAGATGACCTAACATTTAGTGATATTATTATAGAGATGAAAACCAAGTACTTAAAGTATTGGTCTACCATTTCATCTCTTTATTGTCTGGCTGCCTGCATTGCCCCTAAGGTTAAGGTGGAAGGGGTAGAAAATGTTTTGACATACATATCCTCATGCATGAACTAGGAAGACCAACCTGAAGGATTCATTCAAGAAAAGTTGACTAAGCTCTTCACATACTATGATACTAGGTATGGTGATTGTAGTAGTGAGACTCCAAGTACGGACATGGATACCTTATTCGGAGATGATGACTTATCCATTTAGTTAGCGAGGAGGAAATAGTGAGTTGTCTTCCTGGTACTTAGATACTGATTACTCTTAGATACTGATTACTACTTAATCCTATCATATTCTGATAATAAGAATCTTGATATTTTATAGTGGTTGAAATCATATTAGTCTACCTATCCCATGCTATCTAAGATGACATAGGATCTACTGACTCCTCCAATGTTGAGTGTATCATCGAAGTCTACTTTTTTGTTGTTGTCTATGTGATTTTAGATAGGAGATCTAGATTATGGCCAGATATTGTTGAGGCATTAGCATGCATGAAGATTGGGAGGATTCAAGCTTGGTCATCCAAGATCGTGCTAGGATTGCAGCAAATGCGGATGAGTTGGTTACTGATGATGATTTGCGGAATATTGATGTTGATGATGATTGATGATTTATATGAGATTGATGCATTAATGATTGAGACGAGCACTTGGGCCTACTTTACTGGAAATGACCCACTGTTATTGCTACACTAATAATGATATCACCATTGATTATACACTAATGATATTTATTATTTTTGGATTGTCTTTGTTTATTTGTTTTGTCATTTTACTTTGAGGCTTAATTCAGACACTTATGTTTTTGTGATTGGCATTGGATTGGATTCATGATTTATTAATTTATACACGGATACTATTATTAATGTAGATATTTGTTAGTTTTTAGATTTTAGTTGTTTATGTTTTATTAATTTAACTAATTAAAAACTAATTATTTATTTATTTATTTTAATTTTAAAAATTTAATTTTTTAATATTTTAAAATTTGGGATTAATATTTTTCCAAACGGCCAAACCTGATCCAAACCCAACCCCAACCCAACTCGAACGGGCTAGATTTGGCAACTCCAGGCACGACCTGGCCTGAAAAAGTTAAAAGCTGAGCCAACAGGCAGTGCCGGGTTGGCTATGCTAAAGTCGTGCCATGCTAGGCATGGCACGGTGGCCCGATTGGGCCACCTAAAAATAGGTTGGGCCAGGTCGGCTCATCCCAATTGACACCTCTAGTCATACCTTTACTTTCTAAATTATTGCGGAATATGAAGGGGGTCAAAGAAGCTAAACTAAATTTAGCTTCAAAGACTCCACCATTCATCCTCAATCGGAGTTGTCTGAGATCTAATATATCATATTTTTTAGTGTATTGATTAGTATGTCACTTTAGGTGTCTAGTCCCACATGCATTCATACATATATATATTTTATAATATTTATATTGTATCAATTTTTCATCGATACTCCTAATATTTTTATTTGAGTTTGAGTCAAGGGCTTGGGAGAAAATATTATTTTGGTATTTGATCTTTCTGTAGAGTTATCATTATTATCTATAACTAAATCTATATTAATATAATCATCGTTTTACTCATTATTAGCCATTTTTTTGTTTATGTTATAAATAACTAATGTATATTTAAAAAAATTTAAAACAAATTACTTAGATTCTAAAAAAGAGAGAGATAAAGCTGCACCCCACACCCCACAGCAATAGGTAATGGAACACCAAGAGAAACTCATACTTTATATTTATTTAAGCTTTAAAATAATTTTAATATTTAAACTATAAAGTTTTATGCTTTAGAGTTAAAACTTAAAAGAGAGAGAGCTAAGACTAAAAATGAGGAGCATGAGAGAAGAGCCATAAAGTAAAAGAGATTATGAATGAGAGAGAGAGTTGAGAATGAGAACAGAAATGACAATGAAAAACTTCAAACTCATAATCTATATTATAGATTTTTTTAATAAAAAATTAAATATTTTTAAATTTTTTTATTATTTTGAATATAAAATTAGGCAAAAAGCTAACAGCCATTGGATTTATGCCTTAGTCGTTGGAATAAAATTCCAACTGCTAGGATTAAAATACTTTTTTATTTTAAATTTTTTTTTCAACTAAGTAACAATTGGGTTAGACTATGTTTGAGCTTGATACCCAAAAAGGTTTTCTGGCAAGGGGGCATAGGCCATACTTGGTGGTCGATACCTACATGGCCAGCCAAGTGGTGTCTATTAGCCTGTCAGTACGTACACATGAAAACTTGAATGATCCACCACACACACACGGTATGTTTTATTAAAAAAACCTATCATGTGTACATGAAAAAAATTTTAAAAAAATTTAATTATGATTTAAAAAAAAATGGGACCGAGTAGGCCAGACACAAGCCTAGTGGACCATGCATGCTTTCTAGTTTTCAATCCCAGGCTAGATTTACCATGCATGTCGGTGGACCTTGCCAATGGGCCAGGTACGTAGGTCGTGCCTTGCCCTGCATGAGACACGATAAACTTTGCCTAGCACAGCATGAGTCACGCCTCAGGTTGGCCTAATCCAGGTCTAGGCATGGTTCTGGACCATGCCATGTTGGGCAAGGCATGACTCAATCGATTCGTGCCTCATGCCCTGCCTAGGCTGCCCAGCTCACTTGTCACATTTATATGGGCACTTTATTCAGCACTCAAAATACCAAATTTTTACTAGTATTATTAGGTTTTATCACAATGTGTTTATATAAAATATATGCTTTAATGCCGAGTATTTCATGAAATTATAATTTTGATGAAGTTTGATAAATAATAGTGAAATTAGCCAAAAATCATATACAAATGATAGACATTATAGAAACCAAAATTGAAGTGCCGAGGAACAAGATGAATTAGTGACATGTTTAATATCACAACATTTATGTTTGCTAGCACACACATATATATAAACATGTATATATATATAATTATATGTAAACCTATATATATATATATATATATATGTTTATATATATTTACATAAACTTATATTAAGCACACACCCACACACACACACATAATTATATGCAAAAATATATATAAATGTCTTTGAAAACTTGCATACATACACGTTTTTGAAAACTTGTATATATAATGGTTTTCAAAAACTTATATACATAAACTAATAAAAAAAAATGTTTCCATATATATATATATATATATATATATATATCACATATATGTAAAACTTTAAACTTATATATATATATATGTGTGTGTGTGTGTGTGCTCATCCATAAACTTATATATATATATATATATATACTTTTAAATATAAACTTATATATACCATTTCAAAAATTTTATATAACTAAACCTATATATATATAATGTATATGTGTAAAACTATACATAAACTTATATATAAACCAACATATTTAAATATTTTCAAAACTTTTATATGTAAACCTATACACACGCACACACACACCACACACAACACACACAACACACACACGGGTTTTCTAAAATTATATAAATCTATATATATAATCAATTTTTAAAACTTATTGGCTCTTGTGGTAACCACGGGTTTGGTACTTTGGTTTCGTTGTGCCTGTTCTGCTTTCCACTGATTCCCCCACTCAGCTCTACGCCTCTACGTGACGTCCTGTCCTTTTTTGAGGCTGAATTGCAATGGATGCTCTGTTTAGTTAGGGTCTGTGCCTTACGCCTCAATTAAGTCTATTTAAATCTCTTGTTTAATTTGGTGTTTATTTTGACGCACGTATGACTATTGCATCTATACGTAGCATCGCAGAGTACCAATACCATTTACCACAAAATTTAGTTGTTGAAATGTGGAAGTATGGATACATATGAAATGTTGATTGAATATTGTTTATCTTGAAGCGTATAGTGTAAATCGTAACGTTTGTTGAATGAATTATGGCAGATGATTTTAGCAGTCTTTTTTCGCAAACAATTGGATCATGGATAAGTTACTTAAGTTTGGAAGGGCCGCTATGTTATACATTAAGATTTTTTCTGGATATGAAGAACGTAGAATCCGTAATCATAGACTGCAACTGGAGAAGCGTATTCTGCAGGTTTCCCTTGTATGCTATGTTTTTTTCATGGATGTTTGTTCTTGGATTACTTCTCTTGTTGTAACATTGATAGGTCTTTATTCCTTTTATGACTTTGCATGTTATGATGCTGTCAATTCCTGCTGGCAAAGAATGAGAAATTTATTTGCTAAATACATCTTCCCTATTCAAATGAATTAAAATTGTCAAGATTAGTTTGAAAATAACATCTACTGTTTTAGGTGTTGTTCTGTAATAATTTTGGTGTCTGAACAGAAACTTAAAAAATGAGTGATCTTGACTGGTATGATACAGGGACCTAGATTGTTTGCTTTGCTAAAATAAAATTCATTAGATCTGATGAAAATTGTTTGCATGGTTTTCTTGTCTGACTTAGTGGGATATCATGAAGTGCTAATTAAAGGAATAACATAAATTTAGATGAATTTATGAATGGGTTGAAATGAGAAATAAGGAACTCTCGATCTGTTTTATTTATATCAAACACCACATAAATTTTAATAATGGCTTCAGACTCTTTCTATGTTACAAAGAGTAACATAAATTAGCATCAACTTTTTGCCTTTTTGTTGTACTTGTAGAATGCTCATAATATATAAATCCAACCATGTTTTTATTTTTTTTTTATTTTTGCTGCATCATTATTGTTGTGGCATAGTTTGATTATTGTATTTTATTTTTTCATTGTATTTAATTATATTTAATACTGCATTAGAGTAATAATAATATTGTTCCATTACAAATATTTGATTTTCCATTGATATTTTTGTTTATTTCTATTGACCACCATCATTAGTAATATTATTTTTTGATCAATATATCATTAAGGGTACTCTTTGATTATTTTTGTTTTAAGTACTATTGTGAAAACCATACTTATAGTTTTGAAAAATATTAGGTGCTCTTAGGTTTGAACTTATGGTGATGTGTGAGGAATGCAACATGTGCACATGCACACACCTTGGATCTTTTGAATATGTTAATGTTAATCTTGTTCGCGTTATTAAATTTATTATTTGTTATTTTATATTTATTAATTTATTAATTTATAATAATATTTTAAATTAAATATTATCGATATTAAATTATTAATATAAATTAAAATTTAAAAATTAAAAAATTAAATACAATTTTAAAATGATATTCATTTTGCCGTTTATGAAATGCCAGAAGCTAATATCTGATGTTTGTAGTCCACATTTGAGTTTCAAGACCGAGAAAAAAGCTAAAAGTCGAAATGAATTGAACTCCAAGAGGTGAGAGATTCAAAGAGACAAGATGAGAGAGAAAATAGAAATAGAAATTAGGATAGAGAAAGAGATGAAAGTGGGGTGAGATTTGAAAAGTATTATTGAGAAAAATAAGGAGAGAATATATAAAGATAAGGAAAAGATTTTAAAAAAAATTATATTTTTTGGATTTTTTAATTAATTTTTTAAGGTAAAAATTCAACAACTATTGGATTTTTTCTTAGCCATTAGGGATGCATCCAATGGTTGGATGAGTTTTAGACTTCTAGTCCAATTTATTTATTTATTTATTTGGAATGTTGGGGTTGGGTTGATTCGATCTCGAGGGTTCTAGAAGGTTCATGCCTTGGGGTCAGGCCTATCATCCGGGCTCGGGGCTGGTGCTGGCTTTGGAGTCTCAACTTGGGGCTTGGGCTCGGTCCAATTAGACTGCGCCCAAAACCCGGCTTGAGTAAGGACACAATATCCGACTGTGCTGGCTGGTCCCATTGTTCGTGCCTTTTGACCAGACAATCGGGTTGTGCTTGGTCTGTCATGAGGTCTGGCACGCCCAACCCAGCATGGTATGAGTCGTGCATTAAGGCGGTATGGCATGGGTCCATGCACGATTATGAATAGCTATGAAGCATAGATATGGGAAACTCATGGAGTGTCCGTGTGTCAGACACGTGGACACATGGATACACTGTGGATGCTTGTCGGATACATGTTTGATATATCACATGATGTATCATTGATCAAATTGTAGGTCGATGAGTTTGGACACAGCTTGGACATGGCAGAGATACCTGACGGAGATATGACTAAGATTTTGGTTTAAAAAAATTCTTTTCTAACTCAATTTTTCCTCACAAACAACAAACCTTTAATTTTTTTAGCATCTGACAAAGATTTAAGCTTACAAAACTATTCTTCTAACATATTTTTTTTCTCATAAACACTGAACAACAAATTGATGGACAATTGACTGAGAAGTGAGAGACTACCCAAAGATGTCCTGTAAAGAGTATTTTTTTTAGAAAGAAAATAAGAGGGAAGAAGAGTATTAGAGAGGAAGGGGAGGGTATACGTACCTTAGGGCTTGTAGGCGTGCTTGAATGACATGAAACAAAGGGGGGAAAAGGAGGGGGGGGAGTAGTGTCGGGGAGGGGAAGAAATATGGGAGAAATAGGGAGAGGGGAAGAAATATGAGAGAGAGATAATTTGGGGGGAAGTCAAAAAAATTATTGAGAGACAAAGGAGAAGCACAATGGGGTGGGGGGAGAAAGTTAGCATTGAGGAGAGAGAAAAGGAGGAAAATGGGAAACATGTGGTGTGGGGGATTATTCCTTTTTTTTACTTTTATTTTATTTTAATGATATTGATATTAATATTTTAATCAATCTTAATCCTATTAAGTTTTATACATTATTTAAGGGTATATATATATATATATATAAATGAATATGCACGTTTTCTATTTTTTAAAATTATTTTTAAGGATAATATGTATAAAGATAATTATTTTTATTTTATTTTATTATATCGTGTCTTTTTTATATTCATATCCTGATTTTTTTTAATTTATCATATTCTCGTATCTTCCTTGTGTCGTATCCCTGTGGTCATATCCATATTCATACTTCTTAGATGAACATGCTATGCTGGGCAAGACACAACTCATTCGTGTCGTGCCTATTGTTGGTCACGGGCTGCCTGGCCCACTTGACACTTCTAGGGTATGAATGTTTTTAAAGTATTTGAAATATATATTTTTTGAAGTTTTACTTAAAATCATAATTGTGTATGTGAACCTTAGTTTTGTTTAATATTTGTATGGAAGATTATTCTACTGTGAGATAAAAGTGAGAAAAATCATTGGAATCAGCATAACATCACTAATGATATATCAACGAAAATTAATGGCATATACATATTTCCTTTGGGTTGTGTTGGCGAAGAATTTATCCGTGACAAGGTTATGTGATTCACTTATTTATTTAAAAACTTATCTCAGATTGAGATTAATATAAGAATAATGATTAATACATTTACTAGTTATTTATGTCAATCAATTGATCTTAGCTTGTCAAATATGTTTAGCTCTTGTGATAATTGCAAGAGTTGGGGCTTGAGTGCATCTATGTGTTATTTGGGGATTTTTTAATCTATATGATAATATTACTCAATTGTTCATGTGCATATTGATTAACAGGGTGATATGACTTATTATGCGACTTAAATACAATTGTGTAAGAAATAATTGGTGTTCTTTTTGTGTTGAAAATAAATATCAAATTAAAAAAAGTTGCATTGTATTATAAATTTAAATGAATAAAATTTATAATTAAAAAATATTTTACATTCAGCTTATGGTATTGTATTTTGTATGATAAACTATAAAGAAAAACAAAAAAATATCCTTGATATTTTTGTGGATAATAATACAAATTATTTTGTATGTAAGCAAAATTAGAATCACAATTATGAAAGGTGCAAAGGCTTCCCAGAGCCTTAAGGCGCTCTTAAAGTGCAGGTTTTTTATGTAAGACACTCTATTGTACATATATATTTTTTAAAATATAGATAAATATACTAATTCAAAAATACCCTTAGACCTCTCTACTCGTCTATTGCCCCTCGCCCCTCGCCCCTCGCCCCTTGTCCCTTTCTCTCTCCGTAGCTCATCAAGGAGCTCGACGAGGAGTTCCATGGAGTTAAACCAAGAGATCCAGGAGCTCCATGGAGCTCTTCGAGCTTCTGGAGCTCGATGAATGGCAACATGCATGGAGGTGTGCTTGTGGAGAGCTTCGCGTCTCAGGGATGATGCGTGCCTTTTTTACTATCCGTTTGTTAGCATGAATGAGCCTCTCCCTGATCAAGGTGAGGCATCATGTCTGCATCTTGTCTATGCTTGAGCCTTGGTGTGCTTAATACGTGCCTTTCAAAACTATGAGTATAATTAAAGAAAAACACAAATATAATAAAATGAAAAATACTTATACAATTAGAATGACACTTTAAAGAAAAATACAAAATATAAAGAAGTCATGACTAATAAACATAAATATAATATATAAGTAGAAGTATAATTAAAAATATATATATCATATTTTGTATGTAAGTCCTCTAATATCCGTGATCAATCTGTCTGCAGTACTATTATGGTGTGGATACATATCATAATTTTCAAGTATGATTTTGAAGTTAGGGTTACTAGTAGTCTTAATATTCTTGATATCTTATAAGTTATTAGTTGCCATAAATTTTTTTGTTTTATCCTGAATTTTTAATTTTGAATCTTCCTAATTTTTTAAGCAAGAAATATTTTTTATTACATATGGTCATAGTTTAAATTTGCTATTTGAAATAATATTTATAGTTATAAAAAAGATAAATTTTAATCTTATATTAAGCATAAGAAGAGTTTGTATATCATGTGTCATCTTATATATCATAGGAGAGATGAAATAATATGATTTTTATTAATTTATATTTAAATTTGTATTGTCATCATGTGATAGGATGAAATAATAATTATTATATAATAACCAAGATAATTTGTTTCTATTTGATAAATTATCCTGTTATTTGTCTCTAACTAATTGAATAAAAAAAATTATCATACTTGAATATGATGTTTATATTTGTACTAGGACTTCTCTATAATTATCATACTTAGTATTATAATATATAAATATGTTATCTAATTTTTTATGAATATTTCATGCTTTTTTGTTTTGTTCATTTAAGTAAATATGTATCTTAAAATATTTTCACATTAATCTTATGATTTATTTAGGTAGTTAATCAATAAAGAATTAGAATAAAGGACTCATATTTTAAATAATTTATTTTCATCTCAACAGTCTTATTACTAAATATGTGTGTCTTCCATACTTGTTAAATATGCTACTAATATTATATATTTTCTTAAGTTTAATGCAAGTGATAAGAGTATATATAAATGAACACATTCATTGTATTTAAAAAAAATTTTAGGATTTTTTTTAATTTTCGTATTACAATCTAAATTATC
This sequence comes from Sapria himalayana, assembly GCA_029783825.1. NCBI lineage: Eukaryota > Viridiplantae > Streptophyta > Magnoliopsida > Malpighiales > Rafflesiaceae > Sapria > Sapria himalayana. Next base: position 1,682,925 of record JAREIK010003203.1, read on the forward strand.
AATAATAAAGATTATTAAAAAAAAATTCATCTGTTGTGAATTAATAAAAATATTTTTTTTGCATTCATTATCAATTCATCATCAAACAATCATGAGTGGAATATATAAAGATTATTTCTTGAAAACAATTTACTAAAATGTTTGACACTTTATTATCTCATCCATCGCTTTATCCATTTGATATCATTAAATATTCTATTTTAATAAATATTAGTTGAATATACATAATTGAATTTTTTCATCAAATTTTTAATAAGAGCGAATTGGTTTTGTTAGTTGATCATCTTTACTTTGTGAAGAGTTGAACTATTCGTTCCAAATCCAACCACATATTTTTCAATCAACTTAATCATAAGTTGAAAGCTAAGATAAGTGATTGTATTGAACAAAATGACAATCTTGTACATCTAAATGTTTAAAAAGTGATCTATTGAATCTTTGTTTTGACCTTATTGTTATTGATATCATACTATTAATAGTTCCTTATATACTAGCTCAAGTTATATTGCAATAATGCTCATCTAATTATTTATTTATCAAAGTAAATTATATTTCATATTTAAATACAATTCATTTAAATTTTTATCAAAATTTATCAAATCTTTATCCAACCACATACTTCTCAATCAATTCAATCATAAGTTGAAAGCTAAGATTAGTGATTATATTAAATAAAATGACAACCTCACACATGTACTTGTTGAAAAATGATCTGTTGAATCCTTGTTTTGATATTATTGTAAATAATATATTATTATTAATAGCACATTAGTTACTAGCTCGACATGTATTTTAGTAGCACTCACCTAATTATTCATTTTACCAATGAAAATTTTATCCCCATATCTACATATATTCATTTAAATTTTTTTTCTACATTTATATTTATAAAAAATCAAGTCATAAAATCTTTAAATTGTAATAAAAGCTCAATGAATAAAAAGTACAATGGTATGTGCTTATATAATGAGTAAAATAGTTTGGGATATTCCATTTGTCTGGTACTTCCAATCATAATGAAGTATACACAAGAAAGACAAAATAATATTATTGTAAGTTGAAACTATAATATTCCCTCTCAATCTTATACATACAAATTTAAAATATTAGTCTTGGAGGAAAGAAATATCAGGTAAAATTATTTTAAGATTTTTATAAAAATATTTGTTATCTGATCTGTTATAGGAACATAGACAGTAATAATATTTTATCTTGAATTTTTTTCATAAGAAAGAAATAATTTATCTCTATGTTTCATTCATTTGTAAACTACATGATTAGAATTATATGTTTTACTACCTAATTTTTATAATAAATATTATTTGGAGAAGAAAGTAAATATCTCATTAAGTGCTAGTTCCAACGTACCTCACAGGTGATTGTTGTTGTCTTTATGAATTTAATTCCTGTATTTTATCTCAAAATAATTGTATGTTTTTATTTTTTTAAAAGAAAAGATTATTTCAAATAAAAATTTTAAAATCTATAGTAGATCTCCTCTCGAAAGAAACTATTGTTCAACTTAAATTTTAATATCAAATTAACTATAATATTCATAATTATTAAAAGAGAGATTTTTTCATATATCTCAATATGCTAAGATTTACATTCAAAACATATCGAAGAAAATTTAGAAAATAATTAATTATACTAATCTTATAAGTTATATTTGATTTGGAGTTAATTAGATATTTAATATTTCATATATTTTTTCTATAAATAAAAGAGCAAAGGATTATATCAAATAAAAAATTAGTATTTAGATTAATTAGTATTGAAGTATATCTGTGATATATTTATATAAATTAAATGAGATTATTGTCTGTAATAATTTTTTAAATAAAGTTCTTAGTGACTGTTTTAAATCTTACAATATTTTCTATTATATGTAAATTGAATTTGATTGTATTTCTTAAAATTCAAATGGGTGCTCCATATTCATTATTTTTTAAAGGTCATTATGAAGAATTATATTCTTCATATATAGCTGGTGTATTTTTAATCCATGAGATAATGTCAATTAAATATTTGAGTGAACTTGATCACGTCAAGTTTTATTTTAAAATAATTCATCTTTTCATCTGGATATATTTTTATAGTAAATACACACTTGCAACTAATAATATTTCTTCTCGAATATTGAGGTACTAGTTTTTAAGCTCTATTCAAGTAAAAATCTTTTATTTTATAACACAATTTAATGTTATCTTTGGTGAAATTATGTTTCTAAAGGTGACCTAATTATTTTAATACCATAAAAAAAAATAGTAAATAAGGTAAGAAAAGAAAAAAAATATGTATAATAATACTTATGAAATATGATGATGAGTATAATTATTCTATTTTTTTTAGTGAGTAATCAAAAAATTAAAATTACAGAGGTTGATAACATCATAAAAAATTTTACTCTACTCAGAACAAATTGTATTTGTTTCGTTCTCTTATTATAGATTTTAATTTTAAATGAACAAGTCTGCAACTCTATGACTTTATCATGGGTCGTGATTAGGGTAGACTCGTGGACTACCTGGTCATTTGGACATAAGTGATTTTCTCAATTGTATATTTTTTCTTTATAATTAATCTAATTTTTTTATTACTGTATATGATGATTCTATAAGATTATTATCATAATCTAAATTAACAAGCTCACACATAGTCGAAGAGGGACTCTCTCCCAACTAGAGGGTCAAGTAAGGTTATAGAGGAGTAAGAATATATAATGTATTCTAATATTTTCTTGAGATTATTACTTTTTTATGATTTGCTAAAAAGAATCATTCTAAAATAAGGTAATGTTCATACTAAATAATGTTTTATCAGACTTTGATAAAAAATACTCAGAGGCAAGCTAAATAATATTTTTCTAGAATGCATGATTTGAAAGGATATCCATTAAAAAAAATAAAAGCCAACATTATGTTGATAAACTAATTTATGATTAATACTATATTTCTTCAAAAATATCTTGGAATACTCATTCTAATGATGAGTGTTCGAGACATTCTAATCAATGTTTATTATTCTTTCTTGCATCCATATTGCATGAGGGTAAACTAATAAATGAAGTCTTATGTGTGATCTTAAATCAATACAATAAGTCTAAAAACTATTTGATATTTATTATAATATATTATTACTTTTAATTTTTTTAGGTTTTTATAAAGATGATTATGTATGTTTTTATAAAATAACTAAAAAAACAAATAGAATTTGTTATCTAAAATGAAAAAAAAAACTAATTAAGTAATTACATATCTTCTTGAATATCAAGGATAGTTTTTACGTCTCATTTAAGTGAATATTAATATTCTTTTATACCATGATCGGATACTTTCTTTTAACTGAATATTAATATTCTATTATCAAGATAAATTATAAATGAGATAAAAGAAAAGATAAGACGTGAGTATAATAGCATCAATGAAATATGATGATGAATATACCTTTTCTATTTGTTTGGTGAGTATTCAAAAGATCAAAATTAGAAAGTTTGCATTATGATCATTTTTCTTCTGGAAAAATTTAATTTTAAACTTAACAGGTTGTGTATGTTTTCTTTTCTTAAAGTAGATTCTAAGTATTGAGTAGATAAGTCTCTAAATCTATGACTCAGAATGGGACATGACTAGAGTATACTTGTGGATTACTAGGTAAATAAATATGAGAGAAATTTTCTCTTGTAAATGTTATTTTCTTTAAAATTAACTTGATTTATACTTATTGGTATATATGGTGATTTTATATGATTGTTGTTATAATGTGAATCAATAAGCTTAGACATAGCTGAATATGAGTACAAAATTGTAATGGATTCAAATATTTTTTCAAGCCTCTTACTCTTCATTGACTTGCTAAAAACTAAGTCATGCTAAAATAAATTAACTTCAGCAAAAACTACTACTTTATTATATTTTAGTAAATAATTATTAGAGGCAAGCTAAATAATCTAATTTAAGCACATCTCTTTGTTTGTTATAGTTGAGTTGACAAAACAACTTTGGGCTTACTATTGGGAGGAGTTTCAGAGGGAGGATACCTGCTGCACGTTGTCATCTTTGTAATAGAATATTTTATGTTATTCATTTCTTTATATCTATCATTCATTTTATTGAAACTCCCAGCATATTCAGGACATGATAAATGTATTTTATCATCATTTTCTTTTCTTTATCTACATGATGAAGTACATGAATAAAATGGTCCGACACATTCAAGTAAATCACCAAGTTATTCTACAATAAGGACATTAGAATGATATGCCATTTTTTTTTATTTTAACTCTTTGTGAAAAGTATTAATTAAATATAATTGTAAACATCTTTATCAATTTAATTATCTTTGTGTAACTGAGTCAATGTGAGGAATTACTAATTGAAGTAATTATCCATGCCTAGTAAATTATCTTACCCTGTTAAATAACACTGACTGATTATATTTTTACTTGGTAAAAATAATATATATTTTTTTTCAATGCATTTTTAATACTAGGAATATTTTTAATATTTCGTAACATCAAGTCAACATAATGTGCAATGCATGAAGCCCCAATAGATATGACCATTTCAATTTTAAAAACTTATTATGTGAAGTTGTGTATTGAATTGTTTAGGTTATTATTTTTGTTTATTTTTTTATTAGCATTCATGGTTGTATGTTGGAAGTGTGCAATTTTATAAAATGTGCTCTAATCTTTTTTTATCTTCTTTATATATATGTGTGTGTGTGTGTTATTTTGTACCATTTAAATAATTGATATAAAAATGAGATCGTTTTATTTAACATGGTATCAAAGTCAGCAATGATGTAATTTCATTCCTATTGACTTCTGGTGGCCACCATAGGTGATTGCTAGAATGATATGAATTGGATCTCATAGAAAATCAGGCTATAGAATAACAATTTTCTAATAAAAAACTAAATGTAAAAATGATGCTTAGAAAAGCACATATATAATGGGCTAATTAGTTTCAGGCAATCCACATGTTTGGTGCGAGACAAAATTGGTGCAATAGATTGTAAGCTTGGAAAAAAAAGTAATGAGAAATGTTTTTGTATTCTTCGTCGGTTTGATTTGAAATCATTTGGGTAAAATTTTGAATGATTTCTATGCTGACCACTATGTGCTATTTTTTTAGTCATGAGAAAATCCTGTTGTGTCACTTCGGTGCAAGACAAAAAATCATTGCTCATGAAGTGGACCTACTAATACAATTTTATTATTTCGACTCCAACTAAGTACAATATTCTTACCATGTTGGTTCTTGTTTATGTGACCATGGCTGAAGAAAGCAGATGTTTTCGAGGTTCCTTAGAAATGATTGCTCATACACATTCCTTTACCATGATTGATATGACTGTTATTACATAATAAAATTTTGACGAGAAAAGTTTTATTCAACAAGTGAACACTGCTTGTATATATTTTTTGGAGTGAAGATTTTTTAATTATTTTTTTGTCTTTCAAGTTAGACATGTGGTGCTAGGATGCAAACTGATGATGCTTAGTTATTGTTTCTACTGTGTTATTTTATTGAGACACAATTCACCAGTATTTGGCACTTGTGGCATGCCTAAATTTATTTGAGAATTAGTAGCTTTAGTTTATTGATTGAGAAAATTACAAGCTCATGATGTAATTTCTTAGTTGATAAGTTTAAGATTGAGAGATTGCTTCGAGACTACAAGGTGTATTGATTATATTCATAGTTTACTTGGTTTGTTACCTAGTTTTTAATGATTTTTCTTTTTTGTCGAGACAAATTGGTTAGCGACTACCGGATAGAGGAAGCAACTTCTTAAGATTTGTTATTTGTATTAATGCTGAGATAGTCACATTGTATTCAAGCATTAGATCCAAGCATGTGAACTTTATCTTCTAGATCAAAGTTGTATTACACTGAGTTATAGTTATATTTAACCTAGGAAAACAAGCAAAATACCCTAATAATTTTGGAGAGATAAAGTGAGAGAGTGAGTGAGGAAGAGAGGTAGGGAGGTAGGGTACTCTGCTCCACTATTTTTATTTCATAAGGATGTGATACATACAATAAAGATAATTATTAACTTGTATTTTTTGAGAGGCAGGAATCTTCTATTCAGTTTGTGCAAGTATATCAGTTGCCAATTGACTCCTCTCAGGAGTCATCACAATACACATAGTTCACCATATTTTGTTACCATAATAGGAACATTGCAAAACTCATCTATAGATCTTCGATAGATGCTGTCCCTAGGTAATACAGCTATTTTACTTTTTGACTTTTTATCATGGCCACTTGTTCTAGCTCCAACGCCACTGGTTTAGTAGATAATTGCTGTCATAGGTGATTATTTTTTTTTTATTTGCTTGATCATGGTATTATTATTACAATAATGAGATTTTTTTCGCCGCCTTTTATTCGTGAGTTGCATGCAAAACAACATAATGTTGAAGTTTTGTTATACCATTTTAATATTGTTCTGCAGGATCATGGGTTTTTCAGAGTGACTTTTTTTGGGGTGGAGGGATGATACCTATGATCTTACTGCACTTGATGTTATACCATGCAAATTTTATACTGCTAAGATGCCCAAGTCCACGGACCAGGACTCCAGGTTCAGGACCAGGATACCTGGATGCCTAGGTCCCTAGCCAAGGCTGCCCCAGTCCCCATGCCATGCCTGCAGGCTGTATTGCATCTAGTCTTGTCTCCCTGCCCCTGTACCATACCAATGTGGTCTGGATGTCAAATCACATGCTTTGTTGTGGTAACAATGCATTTACCATCAACCACTCTTCTTGATAATTATGTCTCTAGTGGTTCTCAATATATGATTAAATTGCATTTTACCCATAAACTAATTCACTAAAATGCACCTACATAGATCATGCAGCATAGTCTATGCTATATTATCTATGCTACACATTCTCTATTGCATAGTCTGCACTATATGTCTGGACTACGTGGGTTGTGATGCAGGTTGGCTTGGCCCCACTACCAACAAGGGAACGTCACCCATTTCAGTTTTTTTTTTCTTGACCAAAAGGACTTGTCCAATCAAATTTTCAGGATCTGACAACAATTATTTAGGTCTTCCAAATATAAAACTATTTGAAATGCTTTTCATACTATCTTGCACTACATCTTTTCACCCCTTACGATATTACATTTGGTAAACAAGTATAACTACAGTATAGCTATTATAACTATCACAATTTCAGGATCTGACAACAATTATTTAGGTGATACGTAGCTCAAGTTATTTGATAAACAAAAAAAAAAAAAGTATAACTAAAGTATTTATCATTATAATTATTATCAATTAATTTTTATACATATTATTAACAGGTGATTGTATGAATTTTGTTTTAATCAATTATGTTAAAAATTATATCTATTCTTAATCTTCTAGTTCATGATTTTTAGATTATAATTTCTAATTAATTCTTTCTAAGTTTATCCATAATTTTTTTTCCCAACTCAAATAGTCTCTTTCTTCCTTACTAGTGTACTAGGAGGAATATGTTTCATTTGACTTAATCCATCCAAATGATTTTCTATAATATTATTACTTATATGACTTATTTTAATTTATTTTCTAATAACTTTATTGCAAATATTAATCAAAGTCCCAACTCTAAAAATATAAACTGTATTGTAAACGAAAATTAATAAAAGTCCCAATTCATAAAATATAAATATTTTATGGTTTTAATTTTATCATGATATCATAAATAATAATAAATTATAAAATTATAAAACATGGTGTTTGCATGTGTGATTTGGATGAGATTTTCTCTTAGTGCAGGCAGAAGGAAAAAGTGCATCCTTGAGAAAGATTCCAGAGCAGATCATTTTAGCACAACTCCGTCACATGGTAAAGGAAATGCAAGCTCTCAACAGAAAGCTAGATGAAGCTGTGCGTTTTATAAACACATTTCTCCCTATCAGATTACTGCAATTAGGCTGGCTGATATCTCACTTGTGCAGGAAGTTGCCATCGAGGAGTATTTGAAGCCAATCGACAAGCAAGCTGAGAGTGTAATTCAAATGCAGCTTGATAGAGAGGAGAAGCAAATGGAGGTGATCAAGGCTGTGCAAGCAGAAGCTTCGCTTCTAGCGGAAGAAGCTGTAAAAGATGAAACAATCAGGTGAATAATGCAGTGCGATGAATCAATATCCCCAATCTGAATCTAATTGAATATTCTTTTATTTTGTCATCTCGGGATAATTATGTTGTTGTGTTCCTAAATAATAATTATAAAAAATGAACCAAACACTTAATAGTGAAGGAAAATGATATGCAAGCATAATTTTTATGCTTTGTACCCTTAAATTCAAATCCAATTGTATATAAATCTTGAAATTTTTATACTTTCTGCATTACTTCAGCCCAATAAGTACATGTATATACATCAAGCTTTCAATTTTTTTATTTTAATATTTGATAGCCTGATGTATATAAATCTATAAACACACACACACACACTCAAACACATGTCTGCACATGCATATGTATGTACATGTGTGTCTATTTGAAATAAACATGAATATGCACATGAACCAGCACATGCACAAAAAGTCAAAAATTGACATGGAGAAAGACATGCACATACACAGAGACAGACACGTGCACAAACATAGAGAGACAATATCGAGCGAATGACGTTGCGATTGAACTCATTAGGTAAAAAAGTGAGGTTGCCCTTAACATAGGAGAAACTTCTTTCAAATAGACACAAATATAGGCAGATAAATACACAAATACTAATAGATACATAGACAGATATATAGATAGATATACAGACAAATACACAGATAGATATACAGACAGATACACAAATAGATACACATACAAATAGATACACATACAAATAGATATACAGACAAACATTTAGACATAGATAAACACAGACACGAATACACAAATACTCAAAAATATAGACACAATAAACAGAGACAGAGACAGGACAGATATACAAAAACAGAGACAGACAGACATATAAAGACATAGATATAGAAATAGACATATATAAAGGCAGAATGACACATACACATAGACATGCATACATATAGATTCAAAGAAACACACACACAGATATGTATACACACATACATGTAGACGCAACACGCAAACACGGACACAAACATGCAAACACACAAACACGGACACAAACATGCAAACACAAACACACAAACATGCAAACACAGACTGACAAGCACATACATAAACACAAATATACAGAAATACAAATATACAGATACAAATACACACACATACACACACTGTAGACAAACAGACACACACACACATGCGCACGCGCATACACACATTTGCACACGCGCGCGCACACACACACACAGTACATAGAAACTACACATATAGACAGATAAACACCGACACACATACAGACACAAACTACACATAGACATACAAATACACACACACACACACACACAAAGATGCACACAAACACACACACACACAAAGATGCACACAAACACACAAACACACACAAACACACTCATAGATAGTTAAATAAATATGTGTGCATGCGTGTATGTGTATATAAATGTGACTTGTGGTCCAAATTCCAATTGGGCGGGCCATAGTCAAACCATTTGGACCTCCCGGCTTGGTCCGGCTGGTCCATCCCACTGGTAGAGGATAGCTAGGGGATCCAATCCGCAATCCAAAAGTTGTGTTCCTCATCGCACTAACCCAAGCATGCTATTGGTATGTTTCTACGCGCGCGCACACACACACACACACAAATATATATATATATAAATTTTTTGATTAAAAAAAATGAAAAACCAGTCTTTTTTGAAAAGTGGTTTTTAAATAATTTTTTTGCTGAAATGTCATGCTTGAGTTATAATCATATTTATGATTGTAACTGTAAGTGCAGCAACACATAACAATTTTATGTTTTGGTGTATTATTTCATAAATTTTTAATTTTTTTTTTTGTATTTATATATTTTGCTAAGTGCGTCAAAAAAAATTATGTTTTCATATAGTAAATATAAAATATTTTAAAAAAATTTTAAGTTTAATAATTATAAAAAAATGTACCAAAATTAAAATTGTTTATATTTTGGTTCACAAAAAACTTTAAACACAAATATACAATTACACCTCTCTCACACATTTAAAAAGAAATCAAAACTTAAGTGACATAAGATAATGTTGTGTGTTTTCAAAAACACTATTTTAAAAAACTTGGTATACATAAGATAATGTTTATATGAATAAACATATATATATTGGATTTCTTTAACAAACAATGTATATATGATTGTATGTATATGCAATATTTATATAAATTTGTATATTATTTTTAAATTTAGGATGTATATATATGAAATTGCATTCTAAGAGATGTCATCTGCTTCTCACATCTCAATCTTTTTATTGTCATATATTTATCTATTGACTATTATTGAGACTAAAATTTTAAACTTCTAACATACTATAGAAAAATTACTTTGAAATCTAGAATATTATATACACATACAAATTCATAAAATCAAAGATACAGACAAACAAAAAAAAATTAATTTATAAAATGATTTGCTCAAAAACCAATCGACAAAAACTCAGACCAAAATCTCATATTTGGTCAATAGAGAGGCGAAATGTCATGAAATTTTAGAAAATTTAGCTCTAGCAATCAAATTGATCATTTAAATAAATTTTATATTTTTCGGAGACCAATAACGTTACTATAATGAATACTTGTGAGTTTTGCCTAGATTTGTGTGGCATACACTAATACAACACAATGAAGAGGCAGCTACAAGTGGCGTTATTGGTGGCATCTGGTAGGGAGGGCATCGAATCATGGGGTTCAAATGATTTTAAAAATGGAGATGGAGGGCTAAAATGGGAGGGTGAGATGTTCAAAGAGAAGAATATGTATTGTTCGGGCACACTAAAATGAATGATAAGAGTTTTGTACGGAGATAATGATATAAAATAAAAAATTTTAAATTTAAGGCTAATTTCAAAATTATGCCCAAACTAGTGCGTTTGGAAACAGTGTGGCAATACTAGTCATTGTGAACGGCGGCCATTATCACGCTATTGATTTTTTAAAATCAGAGGCCGACGTTGTGAATACCGGCAATTGAAAACACTATGGAGCATACATCTCTCTAAGTGCTATACATCTCGCTAAGAGTTCCATCTTTTACAATAGATCGAAGCATATTGATATATGATATCACTAGATACAAGATGTATTAGATGAAAAATCAGTTATGTTTGAAAATGTACACATGAATAAAAATGTTACCAATACATTCATGAAATCATTATCATCAGCAAATTTTAATTTCTTTAAGTTATGTATTAACATGCGTCTCCCTACATATGGAAAAATGAGAGATTTATTGGGTATGCCTGAGTTGGGTAGACTAGTTTTATTTATTTTATTTTTTTTAATTTTTAGAAGTCATAAAACATGGTAGACCAAGTACATGGGATAAAATCTCATGTTTTCTTTTTAAATAGAAAATTAAAAAAAAATTTTCCATTTTTTTTACACAGAAACGTTGGTAGTGTGTGAAAGAAACAGTTTGCATTTTAGCCATTTTTTGTGCATCATGCATGTAGATTAATTATATAATGACAATTTATTTATAATTTATGCGTGGGCAGCGTGGATGCTGATAGTTTTTGCTTTTATTTGTGTGTATAATTGTATGCCGTAGTGAATTAGAGCTCGGGACAACTTTGAAAATTTGAAAGCTATGGACAGATTCTTTTCTTCGGTCAAGAAATAGTAACGTCACCACATTGTTGATTCTGAGACATAAAGAAATTATAATGTGGAAAAGAGATCTGGAGTGTTCATACCAAAATCTCAAGTTTACATATTTGTAATAGATTTTTGATTTCTAGGATTTTATATCTTAGAAAATATATTTTGGTCCAAAACATAAAATTTGAGTGTAGTGTGCTTTACATACTTCATGTACGTGTGAAAAAATCTTTAGCATATATTATTCGATTTGATGTTGTTGATACTTGAACTTTTGTTTCATTGGATTGTATTTTTTAAAATTTTTATATTAAAGTTTATCTTCATTTTGGGTTGTTGATTTTATTTTTTTTATGTTGTTTAATTAGTCAATCATCTTTCCTGTTACTTTTTGGTTTCAAATAAACCTTAGTCTAGACATCCTACCCCAACATCTTTATGTATATATGTTTATAAGTTAAATATAATTTATAAACTTATATAACCATTATATATTTGTATAATTATATATACACAATTTGTTAAAAAACATATATATGTTTAAAATGTATCAACACATAATATATGATCATTCATATAAATCTATACCTTTTTTTGAAAACATTGTTTCCAAAATATTTTATGACTAGGAGGGATGGGAGGGTATATTTGAGTTTGAAGTTTTGAGTATACTAGATCCTAAATGTTTTATGTTTTGATGTACATTTTTTCAATTATTAAAATTCTGATTTTTTTTTTTTGAAGTAGACCTTTTGACCATGGTTCAATTCAGAGTGGATCCATCAGATGCAAAATAAAAATGAAGTCAATAATCATTACTCTTGATTTCCATTTTCCAACTAAAACTATAGAGATGAATACTTTGGTTGGGGGATGGGCAAGCTTCCATAATTTTCAATATATAAACCTAAAACCATGGTTCGACCCTTTCAATTCCAAACCAAAAAGCTAAAAAGGAACATCAAAGAAGAAAAATTATGTTTCAGTTGAAAATTAATAGCCAAATTTATGTCTTGAGCCACTAAATAGAAAATATTTTCTAAAAAAGTCCCTAAATTTTTAATATTTATCAAAGAATATATCAAAACATAAAATATTTATGTTTTTTGTGTACTATAAATCAAAAACCCGAATGTGACCACTACATGACACATCAACCATCTCAAAAAAAATTTTTTTTTTTATTTTCCAATTGGAAAATCATAGTTTCCTAATTTGAAAATCATTAGTTGGCATCAACATTGCTTTTCAATCTTGAAAATTAATATTTTTTAAATCTAAAGTACACACACACACACACACACACACATGTATATAAACTTATAAATAAATAAATAAAATATATATTTATATATATTTTTATTTATTTATAACTTCATATACATATGTATATATACAAGCTATATAGGTGTGTGTGTGTGTGTGTGTGTGTGTGTGTGTGTGTGTGTTTAAATTATAAAAAACAAAACTACTTTTCGAAATCAAAAAATAGTTTCAATTCTGATTGTGTTTTCGGAATTTGAAAACTATCAATTTTTTTAGATTGGCTCACATGTCGTGGGTGCAAAATCAGGCTTCTAATTTATATTGTACTAAAACATAAATATTTTAAGTTTTGATTTACTTTATGTTAAAAATTAAAAATTTGAGAATTTTTAATATTTAAATATTTTAAATTTAGTACCACAAAATATAAATTTCTAAAATTAATATCAAACTTTTATTAATTCATTTCATATGTTTTCCAACAAAAATATCCTTTTCATTGACAATTCAATGTGCCAAAACAACATGTTTTCTCTCTCTTAACCAAACGAAAAATAAAAAATCATGCATCCTTCCCATGTTAATTCTAAAAAAAAAAGGTAAAATCTTCGTCTCCTTCCATCTTAACCCTGCATCTCCATTTTTTAAATCATTTGACACACATGATTCAATGTTCTCTCTCATAGATGCCGCTAACAATGCCACTATAACTACCTCTTCATTGTGTTGTATTAGTGTATGCTACACAAATCTAGGCAAACTCACAAGTATTTATTATAGTAATGAGATTGATCTCTCAAAAGGGTCAAATATCTTTGGAAAAAACAAATATTTAGAAAACAAACTTAGAAGGTCAATTTGACTACTTGAGTAAAAATTTTTAAAATTTCATGACATATTACTTTTCATGTTGACCAAATATGAAATTTTGGTGTTTGGTTGCATCAAATGGTTTTCGAACAAACCATTTAATAATTTTTTTTTTATTTTTCTATATCTTTAATTTTATGAATTTATATTTATGTATATAATATGCTAGATTTCAAGGTAAATTTTCAATAGTATGGATTGTATCTTCCATTTTTATTTAATTAGAACCATAAGTTTTATATTTTTTAAATATAAATATAGAAGATCAAATGATAATTAAAAATTGTACAATTTTAGTTTCAACAATACTGGCAAATTAACAGATTGAGATATAAAAAGTATATTACATCTCTTGGAATGCAATTCCATGTTAATTGAAAGCACTATGTCATGGACCGAAATATAAGGTGAAAGCAACCCAAAAATGTATGATCCCCTCAACATAATTTACAACTAATAGTAACTTATGTACTACTTGAGTGTGCATTATGAACTGCCATTGGGTCTAATATACTTCTTTTGTCATTGTGACATATATGAGTCCTCTCCAAATAATATATAAATAGTGTTGTATTGTGCATGGCCTAGATGTGCTTTATGTATTAACCCAGTGTGTTCCTTGTACCATATTTTCATTGAGACATGCATGAGGCTCCTCTATATAATGTACTAGGAATGGTGTCATATGTATATTTTTTATGTACCTTAAGTATCTCCATGTTGTGTCCCATGTACCATCATTCTCATTGAGATATCTATGACTCCCTTTCATAAAATTTACAACTAGATGTGCCTTATATATTGACCTAGTGTATTATAAGTACTATCTTTGTTATAAGTACCATAGAATATACAACAAGATGCACCCAGTGTATTATAAGTATCCTCTATGTCTTATGTGTCTCCCCGCTATGCCCCATGTATCATCATTATCATGAGGTATATATGACCCCCCTGATGTACAAACCTGATGTGCCTTATGTTTTGTCTCATTGTGCCCCTTATTTCATCCTTGTCAATAAGACATGTATGACCTCTTCTATACAAAAAGTTACATGTTGAAAATTGAATGAATGGATGAGTTTGATGAATTTTTTGGGTGCATCTTGATCTTGATATCCATAGTTATGTTAATGAAATTAATGAATCGATGCTTAATAGATTTTAACAAAAAAAATTAATATATATTCAGTATGCATGTTATTATTTCTATAATGAGTGTAGGTCATTATCATGAGTTGTGTTAGATGGATGTCTCATTAGACAACATGAGTTATCTTCAAGGCATGATGTCAGCTATAAATCTACATACTATGAAAATGGTATAATGATGTAATTGAATTTAATTATAATAAAATGTACTAACATTTGGCAAGAAACGGCTAATACATTCATTTGGATGTGAATAAATTAGAGTAAACAATTATGAAAGTTCTAATATAACAAAAATTAAATTGAATTAAAACATTTCTCACCATGGATTCACTCAAATTCAAATAAATTATGGTAAACATTCATAGAAATTTTAAATTATTAACACAAATGGAAATAACAAATTTCATGCCAATGGATTCTTGCAAGTTTTTTTGATTATGACTCGCTATATTGTATCTAGAATAGTTTACTGTATATTTGTCCATAAATTATGATTCAATGCATTTCTTTCATAGCATTCCTAGTGGATGTTTAGAATTGAGAGTATCTAGGTAGAATAACACATAACCAATTATATCTCTAACAACCCCATAGGGACCAACATCTTACATTTCATGTGTTTCAATTCCCTAAAAAGAGCCTGAGTATATCATCGCCTTGTTAGGGAATTTATAATAATCATTCAAAAAATTAGTGATATTCTTCCAAATAGATAGTAGCACTACACGCACACATGCTCACATGTACTACCCCACCATTTTCTAGTTTCTACCTGTACATGTTTGATTAACAATGTTGACACTAAGGAATACCCTACCCATGGAGACTCCAAACATTCCATTCATAAAAGGAGACACGTGTAATATCTCAGAATTGATTATGTTGATCATTACTTGTTCTTCAATCTTAGGTCCAATAGAGAACTTCCAACTAAGAAAATCTTCTTCATTTTTGACTAAGAGCACACCCAACTTGGTTATATGCTCCATGATAGAGATGAAAATAGAGTAATAATGTTCAGTGTAAAGCCACACATTAAAGGACTCTTCTAGGTTTGTAGTTAGTTTATCTCATCATTTCTTTGGAAACAAAGAAAGTTCCTAATGCCCAAGTTCATTTGATTTGACTCAGATTGCTAATACCTCATTGAACATTATTATCTATCTCATGTAACATCATCCAACCTAGCATATGTAAGCCATCAAGCTATTCAAGAGTTTTTTTTTTCCTTATTTCCTTGGAGTTTTATACTAACTCAAAAAACTATTGAAGTTCTCTTTCAAGTATTGGTAAGGTATTAAAGATGATTTTCACAACCAAATATTTCAAGGTCTATAGGGAGAAAAGTTGAGTGCCTATTTGATATAATAACAACATCCTTATCGCCTACAATTACTTTAGATTTTGTAAATACTATAACCAATCATCATATTTCTTAGAGCACATTATGCAACACACTCGTTGTGACTTTGTTACAATGCCAATTTTTAGGTTAGAGACATCTGAAAAGCTAGTTGGATGAGGATCTCTCGTACAACATTATTGTGTAGGCATACAATTCATATAAGTAATAAAATAAAGCTTTATTCTAAATATCAATCTCACAAGAATTGCATATGCAGTATGATCAGTCAATAGTACTCAACAACTACTCTAGTAGGTAAGATAAACAACATTCATGATATTGATCCTAGACCCTAGGTTTGTTTTATCTTTTTAAGTGTAATGTATTCATAAATGGTCCTGTTGTGATTAAGCCCAGCCATAGAATGAAGGTTTGATTATTTGTAGAATAACCTCTTTCCTCACCAGCATAAAGGATTTCTAAAGGTTAAATCCTTAGAAAAATAAAATATTTCATGCTCAACATCAATTGAGGGTCAATTCCTCTAAAATATACACAATAGGTTGATTTATAAAAGTATTTGTACTTTTGGCTTCATAAGTATCAAACTCATAATAATTAAACTTATCTCAATTTTAAGTTTTGACATATGAGATTGTCTCATACATCATGATCAGAAATACTATCACTTCTTATCTATCATCATATTTGAGTGTATTTCATGGGCTATATGTCACTGTTCACAACTTAAATAACACACGAACTCACTGATAGCCAAAACCCTAATCTCAATTTTATTTAATTACCAATCTATCTATAAATAAACAAAATCACAATATTAATTCATAAATAGAGTATTCATCACACAAAATAACTTTACATTATCCCTAGATTCTCTATTTAAGCTATAATTAAGGAGAATAATATATGAGACACAGAAATATGTCTCGTATGAATATGGGTGCCCAATTACATCTCTTGGGAAAATCTTGGATTCTAAACCCTAAATCCCTCAAAACTATAACAATTGCATCTTGATTTTTTCCTAGGAGGGGGTTAGAACATGTGACTACTTCTTATGATTTATGCTTGTTCCTTGGATTGCCCTTGTTGCTTGTGGATTACCCTAAAATTGAAATTAGAGTTCTAGGTTTTTGTTTTTCTGTGTGCCTCTCATGGATTCTTTGAAATGTCTTCAAGTTCCATTTTTTATACCTTTGCATCTGGTGTGGGGGTTTTAATGGGATGTCATATTATTGGATAAATTTTGCAGCTTTGGCCTTTCATTTATGTAACACAAAATTATAGAGTTGGGTATAAGTCATGACTTTGGTCTCTTTCCTCTAGTTGATTATCATAACATTGTGAAACATCATGATGATGCATTTAGTCTATGTAAAGTCTCGTCTTTGAGTGTGGCTTTAGCTTTTGTAATAAATCTTTATAATCCAAGGTCATGATACTAAAGAATGACCATATATTTATTTTCTCTATTGAGCCTAGAGTCATGATGCTTATGTTGACCATGACTCGAGTTTGAATCTCAATAATTAGAGATGTCAAATGGATTGGGCCGGCCCGGGCCTGGCATGCCATAGTGCTGTGCCAGGCTCATTTCGGGTACACCCTTGGCACTAGTCATGTAGTTCTGAGCCGAGGGATTTCAGCCCATGTGTTGTGCCAGGCATGGCATGAGTGCATGGCATGTGGGCATGACACGGGTAACCACACACATGACCATGGTCATGACGAGGGGAAGAAGATGATTAACAATACCCGCCGAGCAAAACTTAGTGAACCCCAACAGGGCAACGGCGACGTGGTAGTGCACCGTCGAAACCTAATTTTTTAAAAAAATTAGGGTTTTGTCCAACCCGAACCACCTAGAACCCAAGCAGATTTGTGGCTGTGGGCTAGTGCCAGGCATGACCTCTACAGAACCATTTCGTGCCAGGCACGGCGCAATACTGTAGCATGTCGTGCATGACAAGACATGTTAGCCTAGTTGGGCATGGAAAAACTGAGTTGGGCCAGTGGGCCAGCCCGACCCAGCCCGACCCAACCCATTTGACACATCTATCTATAATATTCTATGACCAAAAATCATGATCTTAGATCAGTGCTACTTCCTTGGCCTGAATATCTATGATTTCTATATATAAAAGTCATAATACTAGAGAATTGTCATAATTTTTAGTACAAGTGGGATACTTAGTTACAATGACATAAAATTAATATTACAACCATGAACTTGTTCTCAGTTAGTTCGGTTGTGATTCCATGAAAGCTTCACACCCTAAAGAATGCATTATACTTAGATATGATTGTGTCAACAAGGTGGTAGAGTTGTGGCTTATGAAGATTGATATAACTATTTGTATAAAGCTTTGGCAAAGAATGAATTCTAAAACTAATCTATAAATATTCGAATCTATAATCAAGTCATAACATATCAAATTCTATGACTTGCATGACTATTCACTAATCTTTTAGTCATCAACTCCACCAATTTGCAAATCTCACACTAAAAACAACTAATTTCATAACGATTCATCAAAATCTGTTAAAACTATATATTTTTTTTGGTGAAATCATTCTGAATAATGTCCTTTTTAGGCAAACACATCATAAAAATCAACTCAAATGGTAAATATTATTTTGATCACGGGTATCATATAGTTGGCTAAGAAAGAGTTTCACCATAAGGGCCATTCACATGAGATGTCAATAATGATGTCGACAACCTATTGCAAATCCTCATATGGAAATTGAATGTGATCTGAATAATTGCTTAAGGTGGTCATCATTAGAATTTGTCAACTAAAAAATAGTTATAGGGTTCATCTGGATAATGCAGTCACACAATCATGGTTGCAACTATAATAATTTCATAGGTCACAAACTCATGCACCATAGAATTATCTTTCACATTCCATGCTTGATTATAACATAAGTGTATCATGAAGTCCTTACATATTTGATGAAATGTATAATTAGGAGTACACCTAATGAGATTGTCAATGAGGATGGATACCATTTTTGATTGCTATTGTAACTTTGTTATGATGCCAACAACTTGATGGTTCTTCACACTACACCAAAAGAACGATAGGCATATATATGCACCTAATAGAATTCTACAAATATAATGGGCATACAAGTAATAAAGTAAATATATGTGAAGATATCGATCCCATAAAGATTAGTAATGATACTTTGATTGAGTTATTATGAATTGAGTAACTACTTATCTTGACAAAAAAAAACAAAGTCTTGAATAAATACTCAAGACTCTAGAGTTAGTTTACTTTCTCATGTATAATGATATTTCCTTTATGATATTATGGTAATTTAATAAATATTATTTGGATAAAGGGTAAAAAGATATGAGATTTCTAATCATCTTGTTAGCCTTTAAGAGTTCATCAATCAGGGGATATCACCACTACTGATGATCCTATTATGGTAGTTACTTCAATATACATGTCACCATCTACCAAAAAAAGACACATTAACCTAATAATTAGCAACCCTATAACCCTACCTCTTTTTAGGAAATTCACCAACTCCCTTTAATGGTTGCTTCCACTATACATATCTCTATTCCCTAGGTGGTACTTCTTGACAACACACAACAATATGATCTTAATGACATCTATACCTCTCATCCACAATCTATACTACCTTAGCACTGCTTGTAGAGGAACCAACAACAGATGATGATGTCAATGGTGATGTAAAAGAGGGAATAACATCTAATGATGTAAAATGTGGTGTAGATGATATTGATGGATCATAAGTGTGAAGAGAAAGGATAATGAGTGGTGTCCTTATATCTGATAAAGGTGATGATGCAGGTGTCAATGATAGTGATGGTGATGGTGATGTCTGGATAGGGTGAGTATGAGATGGTACCGACTGTAAAATAGAACGTAAAATACTAGATGAATCTCATCCATGTCTGCATCCACATCCATCATCTCGTCCACCTCCACCACACCCACGTCATTTATGCGCCTTCTACTATACAAAAAGTAAATACATAGAACATATAATAGAGATATAATGAAAACATAAATTGATATTATATGGTGAACAACCATACAAGTTGGAATAATACACACAAATGGATTGCCACAAAATATAAAAAGTATTTGAAACTATAATATTCTAATAAAATTATAAAAGTTTAATGATCGGTATCACTATCATCTTCTAATGGATCTTCTGATATTTCATCTGATTTTGATGGAAGTTCCAACTCATCTTCAGATTGAACATGATAATCTTCAATTTTTATTAGGCCACCATTTGAGTCACATAAGTTTTCTAGATCTTCATCTATATGCACAAGCTCAATATTATTTATGTCATCTTCTTGAAATACCAGTGTAATAGCTAAGTTTGTACTACTTTTAAGATGTTGGTATTTCAATATTTGATTGAGCTTTGATTTTTGTAAATGACTCATCAGTCACTCTTATCACAAGATAAACTCAGATATGTATAATAATATACTAGAGTAGCTTGAACTGCCATAATAAAGGGCTCATATCAATTAAATCTACTTGTATGGTTAACAACCACTAGCTTATAATCTGAACGAATCTTTGTACATGCATTTAATGTATGATCAAACCACTCACATTTTAATAATACAATCCTATTATTTTTGAGTCCATGATATTCCAACTCAACAACTTCTACTAGTTAACCATAATAATCACTCTCATCTACACTATAATTTGAGCCTTTAATACATACTCTACTATTCATAGTTTCTTTAAAAGAGTCATGCCCTATTGTGTGAAATTTATATCTATTGAAAAAATACCCAGGATATGTAGTCACATATCTAAACATGCATTTACTTAGATTCTATATGAATGTGTTGAAATTTCCATTTGAAGGATTATTTGTCTGTTGCATATATTCAACAAACGATGTTAAAAAAATATAAGATACTAATAAATCAAATTATTCAAAAAATTAAGGCTTAATAATTCTCACGCAGTTCTTGAATAAATTCGCAAATTTAGTTTCTAGTATAGAATCAACCTCATGGATGAGAATGGTTGGTTGCCTATGTTTTAACTGTTCAATATAAACACCGCATAAATATAAATACAAAGAAAAATATTAGTTTTTAATTATTCCTTTTAGGACAAAATGATTCTATAATTATATCTGCAACCATTTTGGGTATACATACTCAATATAAGGTACAACCTTCTCAAAATTAAGTAAAATGTAGCTTTGGGTTACTTTTTACTCTTTATTTTTTATACATTTTTTCTTTGCTCTTCCAAATGCTCTTCTAGGGTGCTTGAAGATAGATATCTTGTCCTCAAATTCATCTTCTATTAGCACATGACCATCATTCCGAGACACATTTTTATACTTTGTATTGATAATGGTCCTCAAAATAATAAGAACAAAAAGATGATGCTTTTTCTTCTAATACATGCATTGCAGATTGAACTTTCAACTTTTGCCTCGTTTCTAACATTCAATTTCAACTTATGAAGATACCTACAACCATTATGTTAGATTTTAATTAAATCAAATTACAATATTAATTTATGCTTGAAATAATATAACACACCTATTGATATTTATTTATCTTTCAAAAGGATACATCCACCTATATTGCACTGGCCCGGCTATCCTTGCTTCATAAGCCAAATGGACTGGCAAATACTCCATTGATTCAAAAAATTTTGGTAGGAATATCCATTCAAACTTAAAAAGAATGAAAGGTATGTCATTCTCCAGTCTCACCATGTCATCTATTTTGATTGTGATTGTGATTAGCTATTTGAAGAACAAACTATGTTCTATAAGGACCTTCCAAATATTTAGGGGAAGTATTTCATGAAAGTAATTTGTATTAATCTCTGCATAAATACACGACAGTCATTGCTTTTCATTCCAAATAACATTAGCTTCTTCTTATCCACACATCTGCCCATATTTGACACATATCCATTAGGAATTTCAAAATTTTAACACATCCACGTAATGTCTGTCTTGCTTTCTTATCAAGTGTGTAACAAGCTTTAGGGCATTTTTCTGTAGTCTCATTCCATTTCAATTCAGGACACCGAAAATAATCATTCAACTCTTTCAGACTCAAATTTAAAAGTGTCCTTTGTTTTTCCATCTACATTCAGGATAGTATTAAAAACATTGTCAAATATATTTTTTCAATATGCATTACATCTAAGTGATGACAAATTGGACCTCCAATTGGGCAAGTCCCAAAAAATACTATATTTTCTCCATCCACATATTTTGCATATTGGTCCATTAGTTCTAGTAGCATCCATTTCAGTTATCTTTTTCAGACTCAAACTCTGAATCTTTGTCAAGATATCATCTCCTAAACGAACAACTGGTGGAACTATCATCAATATTTTATTTTTTCATGAAATTTAATTTTTGAGATGTCATATGTATTCACGCCAACATCCCACAAATAATTTAACTATGCTATAAGAGGCTATAAGAAAATATCTAACATGTCTTTCGGGTTTTTGGCCTTGGAATCAATATTGACAGAAACATATATTACTCCTCATACACAACCATGGAGGCAAATTTTAAAGTATCATTATCACTAGCCATGTAGAATATTATTGTCCAGATTGGCCAAATGGCTAAAAACCATTAGTGTAGAGACTCAAATTCACATTTTGACTTTCAGTAGCAAAATTTAGATGTATCTTATTAAAATGCTTTCAAGCAAGTGAATCTAAAGGATGCCGCATCACCCCTTGTTCAACCTCATGCTTAGAATTCCACTTCATATCATGTGCTATAGCATTTGATGCATATAGTCTCTACAATCGAGGAATTAAATGAAAGTAATACATCTTCTTATATGAAACTTTCATCTTCTATCACTTTTCTGCAACACGAGGTAGCTTTTTAAATAGAAGATGATCACAAGACTTACAACTAATTAAGTTACTATCAGCACCCCAATATAACATACAACTATTAAAATAATAATCAATCTTTTCCACTGGTAGACTCATACTACATAGTAACTTCTTAGTATTATAAAAGTTGTTAGTGGCCAAATTATTATCTGAAACAATTTCTTTCATTAATTCTCTCACCTGATCAAATAATTTCTCAGACATATAATTTTCTGACTTCATGCTCATAAGTCAAGCCACAAGTGACAATTACGAATGCGTTTTAAAACTAGGCCACAACTCATTATCTACAGCTTTGAGCATATCATAAAATTTCTAAGCTTCAGGATTAGGTGGTTCATCGATGTCATCCATATTGAAGTCATCACCATCAGATTCCATGACCATTCTATGATATATGTTTGATGGTTCTTCCCTACATACATACGATTCACTACCCTCATTTTGGTCACTGTCCATAGCCATTGTATTTTCTCCTTGTTAGATCCAAACAAAATAATTTGGTACAAAGTCATATTCAGCCACATGATATCTAATTGTGTTTACATTAGGAAAATGTATATTCTGACACTTGCGGTTATTACATGGATACTTAATGTTATCGCTGTCCATCCATCTTGATTGACTATTAGCAAAGTTTTTGAAAGTTTCTAGCCCATTCAAAAATTTTGATTCAGAATTTCATTCATAAATCTTTTGTACAACCACTGATGATCTAAACTCATTTTGCCCTATTATATTTGCAAAGAATTATGCTCAATCTTATAATTTAGTCATTCAAACTATGATTTTAAGTTTCTTTTAATTAATTTCTATTAATTCATTTCAATTATTACATGTCATCCTTATCATTCCATATATTAATTTCAAAGGTAAGAACCTATCTCATTTAAGAATGTGTCATCTATATCCCACAATAATACATACTTATCCATACATATATAGAAATTTTGGCAACATTTACCCCAATCCTCTTAGTGCACATATTGAATATTAGTATACACACTCGAAGAATGAGAGGGATAAATGATATTGAATAATCCTATTATTCATTATATATATGCCTTGTACTTTAATTTTTTAATGTTTGTTTAGTCAATAGGAAAATGAAAAACTAATTTTTATTTTTTATTTTTTTAATCTTATTAACTAATTAATCTTTTACTTTAATTTTCTAATCTTGTACTTTAATTTTTTATTTTCTAATCTTATTAACTAACTTTTTAATTTTTTAATATTTTTTTTTGGTAAATAAGGATTTGTTGCAGAGAATTTGCATATAATATTTTTGTATAGATATACAAGAGGTAAGTTGATTTTCAGGCATTATCTATCCTAAGACATTTTATTTTTTGTATATAGCATTAACTAGGAATTAACTATCTAAGACTAATATTTTTGCACATAATTTGATTTTTCATGTTTTGTAATTTACCTAAAATAAATGTGGTATAGATGCAATACTTGGTAAAAATATTACTTAAGAAAAAATCATTTGTAAACTATTTTGCTATTACTTGATATATTATTGTTAACTACTGCTTGGATCTTTGATTTCTTATTGCTTAACTTACTAATAATTAAACATAATTTTTCAATTAACCTATGGTGGTTTTTTGTAGGAATGAAGCTCTAATTCAAATGTTCAAGTCTAATTTTGATTGAAAATACATAGTTACACACCTACATCTATGTATTAGTGTCATTTGAGTTTTCCATTAAGGACTAAATTTTTTACCACTATACCTTATTTAGTCTGAATAAATATACTGAATGAAACATACAATGACTTCAAATAATGCTATAAATTAAAGAAAATGACTTACAAATGAATATGCAGAGATAAAATATTATGAATATCTAGGCAATGCGTCTGCAAAATTTACATGAAGAAACATGGCTTTTATTAGCAAATTGAAAAAAAAATAATTTTGGTTACTCGTCCATTATATATAAAATTTAAAATTCAAATGGACTAGGTGTAGTTTAAGTTCTAAACCATTATAGTGCTAAAACTAGAATTAATGGAAAATATGAAATCGCCAAAAAGAAAACCTAAAAGTAAAAAAATATCATGCTAGCTATTGCTAGATGAAGGGAGCATGTCTCTTTTAGTGTGCCAATCAAAGCCACACAAAAAGGCAAAAAATAAGTGAACACAAGAACCAAGTGAAAGGACAAGAAAAGGAAGCAAAAAAATAAAGGAATTCCAAGTTTGAAGCACTAAGCTTCTCACTTCTCAATGAAGATCAAAGATCTAAGTTTCAATCATTTTTCCTCATACTAACAACCAAAAAATTAAGGACCAAGGAAACGTATCATAGCATTACAGAGATGGACTGATTACATATATGAACAATTACAGACATGCACAATAACATATTTTGTGCAAAACTATAATCAAAAGACAGCTTGCTAAAGAAAACTGACAAGACAAAAATTTCAATAAAAACAAAAAAGGCTTAATAAAAAAAAGGGTCAATTCTGAAAGAAGGAATTAAAGAAACATATCATAGAAAGTATTAAACTAGAAAATATAGATGTGATGTAGCCTATAATTATAGATTCTTAGCATTACAAATATGGACTGGTTACATATCTGAATAATTACAAACATGAACAATAATAGATTTTGTGCAAAATTGCAATTAAAACACAACTTGCTAAAGAAAACTAAATGAGATAAGAAGCATGTAAATATATCTACCGAAATTTCAATAAAAATAGAAAATGCTTAATAAAAGAAAGGGTCTATTATGATAGAAGGCATTAAAGAAACTTATCATAGAAAGTATTAAACTATAAAACATAAATGTGAAGCACATGCATACAAGGGCAAATGAAGTATAAATATAACTGAAAGGAGTAAGAAAGTAATTAATACAGTGTTCATAACTAGCAAAAATTATAAGGGGAAAAGGTTAATTTCTAGAATTTATCTCAAAAGGAAATATAGGCAAAGACGATAGTAAAACAAAAACTCCATATTATAGCATATGATACTAACAACAAAGCAATGAGAATTAATTAAAACTAGTTGACTACATAGTGTTAATCATCTATTATAATTACATGCTAAACTAGTTTTTAATCTATATACTTTTACTTTTAACAACAATAGTGTTAATCATATATGTGTGAGTGTGTATTTTCAAAAAAAAAAAATAGAAGAATTTACCTTGGTTTATTAATTTGTCTTACTTTCACTCAAGTAGGTCTTCATATATGATTAACACTGTTGTTATTTATTTGGCTTAAATATTAGAAGGATATACTTTGGTCTATGTGTGAGTGTGTGTATTTGTTTGGCTTATTCAATCTATACACTCTCACTCAAGTAGTCTTCAATTTTTCTTCTACCATAATATCACAAAAATAGTTATTTATTTACTATTATAAGATATGGAAGCATATCTTTGCAAGTTTCAAGTAAGCTTGATAAAAACTAGTTCGAATATCATTTTAAGTTACTAGCAATTATATCTTTATGTAACACTCACAAGTAATTCATTTCTTAATATTTCTAGATGACATATTGTCAAAATTTAGCTTAACACAAAATATTATAGGTCAATCATCATTTTAAACTATCATCATTTTTACTCTTTATGCAACACTCATACCCAATTCACTACACATTTATATGGATGCACATACACAATTAATATAAATTAAATTTTCAATTTTTAATGGATTTCACTTTTAGTTAATCATGTTCGCTTTTGACTATAATCTAAATAGCTAAGTCAAAATTTTAATTTTAATGAATTTTGTCACATTTATACATGATATATTATGGCTATAAATGGCATCATATACTTATAATTTTCATGAAGACTAACTTTTAGATAGTTTTTGATATTTGACTTTGACTAAAATCTAGTTAAATGGCTTATAAATTAGATCACTAATGATAATAGGTACATTAAGGATTTATTTAAAAAAATCAAACTATTAATGGACAATAGGCCTAGTTGAAATTTTATTTTCTAGTTACTTGATTTTTTTATTCACATCCATATGATATTTATGAAGCTTAGAAAACATATTGCACATAAAAAGAATTGTAGCATGAAAACTCATGATTTAAGTGTCATTAAAAGTGCACACAAAAGGAATTTTAGAATATTATTGTTAAGTCTGCCATTAGTTGGGCATATCTAGTTTATTTGGTTTGAATTTTGGATTGGTTTGTTTTAATTTAAAAATAGTAATATCTAATTATAATTTGAATTCTATATATTTTAATTTTTAGTTATTATTATTTTTTAGTTTTCTATTTTTTTGTAGGTGGATCGCATGATATACCAGAATGTCAAATAATTTATCACGTTCAATATTGAAAAACACTATATATAGAAACAAAGGAAATTCCAATTTTTCAAAAATTAATGGGGGGCTGCCTCTATCAATTTGTGCATGAAGAAAAAATAATAATGACATAAATTTTTGGAGATAATCAAAATAGAAGACAAAAACATGGTGTTTTTTTTTCTAAGTTATAGAAGTAGAAAAGAATAAGCATACTTTTTTTATAGGAAAAAGATAAGATAGAACTTGAATTTAAAAAATTATAGTACATTTCTCTTCTTCTCCTCTTGTTATTATGTTCTTCGTCCTCTTTTACTATTCTTCTTCAAAATTTAAAGATAGCACATTTTCTTTGTATTTGAAATCCATAAAACACTAAAAAAATCATCATTAAATGACCAAAGTTTACACTGCCCTTTTGTTGATTCATTCATGGTGGAGAGTCAAAATCATATAAGTGATGTGAAAACAGATGAAAGAATAAGAAAAATTTAGGAAAAATGAAAAAAATAAAATAAAAACCCAATAATCTTTACAAACCAAACTCCGCCAGTGGAAATCAAATAGATAGATAGAGATATATATATATATAATTAGTATTTTAAAGGAGAAGAGTAGTGAGAATCTTACCTGGTAACAAAAAGAGTTAGAAATGTAAGTAGCTCCCCTTTCGCTTCTCTTCTCTTCGTAGAGATAAGAAATATGGTTTTAGAGCTTGAATGCCCTAGCATTTTTAAATTACAAAGAAACTAAAATAAAAACAATGGATGTAAATATATAGAAAAAAAAAGAGATAGAAATAAAAAAGTAAAATAAAATTATAAAAATTTATAAATTTATAAATTTATATAAAAAATATAAAATAATTATTTATTTAACCATAAATGATATTATTTCATAAATAAATAAATTTATGGTTAATAGTTTATAAAATTTTTATGGTTATTTATTGTAATATTATTTATAAATTAATGAAATAAATATTAGAAATAATAAAATTTATTTATGGTTATAACAATGAAAAAAAAATAATATTACTAATAACCATAAAAACTATTAATTGGTAATCAAATTTTCATATTATTTCATTTATTAAAAAAGCATACTATTTCATATAACCATAAATAAATTGTACAAATATATAACCATACAAAATTTATAATATGTCATATTATTTATAATTTATGGATCAATTTATAATATTATTTCATAAATAAAAAAATAATATGAAATTATAAAAAGTATGTGTGTGTGTATGGTTATAAATTTTTATGAATTCATATTATTTTTATGAATATAATATGAAATAAATTTATAGGCATAAAAATTTATATTATTTTATATAATTTATAATTTATAAAAATCCTAAAATTACTTAAAGTGAGATCATAAAAAAAAGATATATTTATTATGTTAATAAAAATGGAATATAAAAAGATAATATTAAAGATCTTACTCAATGATTTAATTCTCATAAAGTTTAGTAGGGGCAAAAATAAAACTTGAATTCGAATTAACTTAGGGTCAGTTTGGTAGTACTTTTCAAAATTATTTATAGGGCTAAAAATAATTTTAAGTATATTTTAGGACAAAAAATATTATTAGTATTATTTTTAAAAACTCTTTTGAAATCCTAAAAAAAACATTTCAAGTGTTCTTTAATATGTACTTGGAGATATTTTTTGTATACCTTGTCAAAAATTTTTGGATGTAATTAAAACATCTATTTATTTATCCATAAATATCAATTTATTTTATTTAAAATGTTTGAAAAATATGTTTTTTTATTCAAATTTTTTAGTAAATATTTTTTAAAAAGATTCATATAATCATAAAAAAAATTTTAGTTTTATTAATATAAAACTTACTTGTTTATTCATTAATTCAGATTTTTTGTAAATATTTTTTTTTATAATCATACAAATAATTATTTTAGGTTTTTATTATTACAAATGTTTATGTATGTTCATTTATGAAGTCGGATATTTTAAAAAATGTTTATAATTATAGAATTAATTATTGTATGTTTTTATTAATACAAATATTTATATATCATTATTAATTAATTCAAATATTATTTTGTGAATATTTTTAAAATTTTATAATCATAAAAATAGTTATTTTAGGTTTTATTAATATAAATTTTTATTCATATTTATATAATTTTGTAATTATTTTTTTATTATATCCTATTTTTATAATTATATGAGGAGAATGCATCTTTCAAGGATAACTCATCCATAGACCATTACAAACCTTTATTATACAAAATTACATCAAATATGAAAACAAAAAAAAATAATTCAGTATAGACTTAATGACGGAAATAATCCCAAGCTAAATAGCTAGGGAAAATTCCCTAGCTAAATGGACATATTTTGTGAAAATAATAATTTAAGGGCACCAATAGTGATGAATTTTGCCCAAACTATTTAGCTAGGGACTAATCCCTTGCTATAAATATAAAATTGTAAAAAAATATTTCTAGATCATAATTAAGCGATAAATTTTTATTTAGCTAATTAGTAAGGGAAAAATCATCTCTAAAGTTATTACTAAATTTGGTGCCAATCTTTGCACCAAAATCAATGGCAATATAAGCTATGAACTTTTTTCCATCACAAATTTCTGTATCTGATCTATCACAAAATCATCATAAATTTGTCATTAAATCTAGAATCAAAATATATTGCTATTCCATTGCTATTCCCTCGCAAATTAGCTAGAGATTATTTTCCTGAAGCTAATTTGATAATTTCTTGTAGTGCATGTTCTAATGGTTGAGGTATGATATTCAAAATGACATCTATTTACCCTTATTTTTTATACATATTCATTACTAAGTTTTAAACAAAAGCACCATAATCTAAGCCAACTCTAATAGCTAAATTACTTGTGAACTCCCGAAAAAAAATGAATAAATAATTAACATGATTTAGTTTATAAGACAAATGGGTAAAATGACAATTTTGCAATAGAAAAAATAATAATAACCTGAAAATTTTAGAACCCTAATGATAAAATGAATGTCGTTATCGAATTCGTCTTAGAAAATATAGCTAGGGTGTCAAATTTCGTTAATTTTTGAAAAAGTCAGAATTTAGTTATATTTTTATTTATTTAAATAATTATTAGAACATTTATGAAAAAAAAAATTTACAAGTAACCGGAAGAACATGCCACGACATACGCATGTGGCTAGGCCTGCAAGGACGTGGCCCAGCAAGCAGTCCAGGTGTCAAACAAAGAAAAAAAAATTTAATTAATTAATTAATTATAATAATTATAAGTAAAAAAAGTCTGGAATCTGGAAAATGGGATAACACTGAAAAAAAAATGCTTCGGCAATGAGATACAATACAAAATGAAAAAAAAAATAAAAAGATCAATTGCTTTTTTTTGATCATAATGAATTATTCTGGAGTTAGAATAAAATAGTCAAAGAACTAAAGTTACTCTACACGACTAGATCTTCAATTTGATATCAAATTTATAAAGTTTTCGTGAAATTTTCCAAAAGATTATGGTTTTCTCTTATTAGAATTCATTTCTATTTAATGGCCATAAATGATCATATTTTATATTTCAATTTGAATTGTTAGAAATTTTATTAGAAATGATTAATTTGTGAAAAGTTTTGGTATTTCGTTTAGTAAAAGTTAGTGCAAGATGAATTGGATTTGAATTGTTAACACACACACACACACATATAATGGTATATAGATTGTATTTGATGAACTCGAATTGGGACAACGTCCAGGCTGAGTTAAGTGGTGGTTTTTAGAAAATATCTAAGGAAAAAAAATATTTTGTCGGAGAAATGTCTAATATATTTTTTGGAGGAGGTCCATATTTCTCGGAGTAAATCCAAGAAAAATCATATTTTATTTAGATAAATATCCAATATACATATACATATCTATATATATAATATGTCACACTTGGCTTCAATATGTGTGAGGGAAGTTGATGAGACTCGGGAATATGGGCATATAAACATTTCATCCATAATTGCATTCATATAAATATTGTACTTGAATGGGCATTGATATATATGCATGCTGTTTTACGTGCACTTAAGTAGAGAGTAACTCTGTAGGAGTATACCTCTACTGAGCTTTGCTCGCTCCATTGCGGGACCCCTTTTCAGGTACAGGTTCAGGGCAGATGACAGATCCACATATGGGATCACACATGTGAAGGGAAGCCAGTTGTGACTTAAATAATATGTCATGTGAATTTTTTATTCTGCTGAGCAAATAAAATAGAAAAAAATATATATTGTACATTTGAGAAAATTTTATTTTACTGCACATTATATTGTGTGAAGGAATGAATGGGACTCCCTGGGGATGGGGTGTCACATTACTCCTAAGCTTAGCAGTAGCTTCAAAAAATTTAGAGAAACTAAACTGACACACATGAACTCTTGCACATCTCATTTTTACAACATGTTTCAATGCATCTTTCATGTGGTTATGATAAACAGTTGCAACAACAATAACATTACATAATACGACACTTTTCTCATTTAATGTAAATATAGTTGTTGAAAATAAGATCACCACACTTGGCATACATTGTGATAATTGAGTTGACAACATATTCTTGCATTTTAAAACCAACTTGAATTGAACTGCATAAGTATGGATACCTATTTCATGCTCTAATAAATCATTTGAGCCAAAAGCACCAAGAAAGTTAGCAATTGTAATACAATTTGGAAGAAATTCATATTGTCACATCAATTTGAAAACCTTGAACACATCATAGGGTTCTCAATTTGCTATGAGCATCAACAAGTTACATCAAACTTAATGGACATTTCTTGAAAAACCGTTTTTGCCTTTGCTGTTTCCTTATTTTTGGCATACAAGGAAATCAAAGCATATTATACTACTAAATTATTTAGTAGGAATGTAACTATTACAAGGGAAAAAGCTTCTTCCCTTTTGAAAAAAGTTGAGAATCCAAACAGGTTACTAAAGCACTAGAAAAAGTCATATAGCATCTTTCTTTTCTCCGATAAAAAAATTGAAGAAAATATTCAAGGGCCTCTTATGCACTTTTCATATTGAGCACAACTTGCAGTCATAGAATTTCATGAAATCAAGTATCTCTATCACATTCCATGGAATACTAGCTCACCATTTTATAAATTTTCACATCAAAATATAGAACAATAAGAGTGTTGCATATGCACACACTTGAATCCAATCCAATTTTTAGAAATATACAGTAGACTCTACCTAATTCCATATCATCAACTAAATTGTAGCTTGACAATAAAAAAGGAAATATCATACTATCAGTAACATAGTAAAGATAATGCATCCAATAAATGCATATTATTGACTCTTCACGAAGATTATTGCACATATTTGCTCAAATTATGAGTTGCAAGATACCATATCACATTCATGCATGCCATTAAAAACACATTGGACATATTTTTTTCTACCAAAATAGCCAAACATAGATATGATAGATTTCCCTGGAAACATTACAATATAATAATTTATTGCATGTCCAAGAATGTGTTTTCTCAATGATTTATTCTCAAGTAATGCACAAATACTAAACACAATAGAAATTCTGTTCAAATTTCCATGCAACCCTTCATATCTCATGCAAAAATATGAATTCGATAGCTCTTTTAGGGTCTTTGCAATCCAAGTAAGCAACCATTAAGGTAGTTCACATAACTACATTTCCCCCCCCCCCCTCATGCCTTTATGTCTCTCCTCATATCCTCTCTATCTCCTGCTTCTCTCCCCATTATTTCTCTCCCTCCCACTATTATGTTACAGCTTCTTTGCATATACATCAATATACACAACTAAAATTCACTAAATTACTGACCAATTTGAGCCCTTTCTTTGATCTTGCACACAACTTTCCAATTCTTTCTAGGATCGGTCAAACTTGGATATTCACAATAATAAACCTGTGATGCTTATACTGCTAAGACAAAATCTTCATACTTGTTGAATCATTTTTTTATCGTGCACATCGACAAGTTTATATCGAGGATGGACAACAATACCAACATGTGATGTTGGGTCAAACTATTCACATTAGAATAACATAGTTTTTTTAACCGGGAGGGCTTCAAATTCTAACTCGATCACTTCAACCAGATTCCCATAATAGTCATATTCAAGTTCATTGTATACATATTCTTTAATGCATACCTTCATATTGTCTGTTGCCTAGTAACTACCATATGATTTAGTATGAAATTTAAAACCATTCACAGAGTAACCATTATACGTTCTAACCTCTCTTAGGGGACATCGTGCTATACTTTAAAGATAATGATTGAAAATTTTATTTGTACAATTATGAACCTGTAATCAAAATTAAGTGGATTGTTTAGATTATAATTATAAATTTTTATTAGAACAATATAATTGTTTTAAGATTTTCATTATAAGTGATCATACGTATTTTTCAAAAAATGATAGAAATTCTTGTTCTGTCATGGCATTGATAGCTGTTTCATTCATGTTTGGAAACTCTTTATGTTTATATGTAACAAAATTACTAAAAATAGAAATTAAAAATAATTGATACGTTGATAGAAAATAGTAAATTAGAATGCTAAATAGATCTCATTTGGCTATTAAGAAATACTTATTCAATGAATGGTTGAACCTCTGGATAATTCATTAGGACATATAGATGAGCTATAGAATATTCATAGTGTGCTAGATACCTTTTCCCTTTAGCACCAATTGCTTTACCCGGAGGCTTGAAAATTTCATATATATCATTATCCACATTGTTATAAAGATAAACCTCACTCCACTTTTCCTTAAGTGGAAGAGTCGGATCTCCTTCTTTGAAATAGAATGATGTGAATTTAGTAGCCTCATCCATAATATAACCTATTGATATAGAACCTTCAACCTGAGCCTTATTCATTATTGTATACTTTATTTTCCTCAAGTATCTACAAACAAATTATTGAAAATTACAAGTCATTTTTGTGAATATATAAATATATATATATAGGAAAAGAATTGGTTTAGTGAATTAATATTACCTTTCTTATAGATGCATTCAACGATAATGGATAGGACCAGCAATCCTAGCTTCGTAAGCCAAGTGCAATGGAAGATGTTCCATTGAGTCAAAAAAATTAGGAGGACAGATTTTTTCAAGATTGCATAAGATAATAGAAATTTGTTCATCAAGATTCCTCAACTCTTCATTAGGCAATGAAGAAGAAGTCAGTTGATTGAAGAATAAAGAAATCTTAGTTATTAGCTCCCATATTCTATTAGGCAGAAATTCTTGAAGAGCAATTAGTAACAACCTTTGCATGAATATATGACAATCATGACTCTTAATGCCAAACATCTTAAGTTTTTTTTTGTATCCATACATCTCCTCATGTTAGAAGCATACCTATTTGGAAATCTAAGTTTTTTTACCCACTCCAACACAACCTTCTTCTGTGATTTATTCAGAACAAATGGCACATCATGGTATTTATTGGCGACAAAATTTTTTGCAAATTGAGGACGACGACAATATTTATTCAACTCGTCTCTTGACTTGTACGTGTCCTTAGTTTTCCAATGGAATGTTAAATACCATATTGAAAATATTATTAAACACATTCTTCTCGATATGCATAACATCAAGATTGTGCCTGAGCAAATGTTCACGCTAGTAGGGCAAATCCCAGAAAATACTTATCTTATTCCGCCCATAAGTCTTAGATATATCTATATTCACAACCTCATCATCAACATCTATCACATTTCTCAAACCTCTGTTATTCAATCCCTACGGAATTTCATTTCCAGATCTAACCCACAGTAATTATTTAGTAACATTTTTATTCTTTATGAAGTCTTTAGTGTTACATCGATATGGAAGATTAATGGGCAAAAACTTCCGATGGTTGTCGAACCATAACTATTTTCCACTATTAATTAATCTAAAAGCATTAGAATCTTTCATACGATGCGGACATGCCAACGTACTAATTGTACTCTACCCAGACATCATAGAATATGCTAGAAAGTCATTTATGGTCCACATGAGAGTAGTGCGCATCTGAAAATTTTGCCGCTTGAAAATATTATAAGTTTGAACCCCAATACCCCAAAGACTTTTCAATTCCACTATCAATGGCTGCAAGAAAACATCTATCTTCCCCTTTGGAATCGTAGGCCCCGTCACTAACACAGTCAAAAACATAAATTCCTCCTTCATACATAAGTCTGGAGGCAAATTATAAAGCATCACCACCACAGGCCACACAGAATATTGCTGTCTAGATTGACAAATGGCTGAAAACCATCATCAAATAAACTCAACCTAACATTTTGAACTTCAGAAAAAAAATCAGGAAAACATCAATCAAAATGTTTCCAAGTAAGGGCATCAGAAAGGTGACACTTCTTGTCATCCTTCATATGATGCTCTGAATGCCACCTCATTTCATTAGCTATTGTGGTTGATGCATACAATCTCTAAAACCTAGGTGCTATTAGAAAATAGTGCATCTTCTTATACGGCACCTTCAACTTATGTATATACAATCTATTTTTAGAACCCATAATCTTTAGCTTGTACTGAGCATGCCCACATATTTTATAACTATTAAAGTCAATTTCATCACTTCAGTATATCATATAGTTATTTACATAGCAATGAATGGCCTGTACGGGTAATCCCAAGCCTCTAACTAACTTCTTCGTGGTGTAGAAATCCAATGACATTAGATTATTATATTTCTTCTTCTTCTTCTTCTTCTCATTATTATTTTTTTAATTCTTCTTCATATTCTTTTGTCCTCATACTCCTCCTAATCCTCCTCCTCCTCATCATCATCATCATCACCATCTTCTTCTTTTTTATGATCATGTTTCATATTCTTATTATACATCTTTTCCTTTCTTTTCTTCATCTTCATCTTCTTCTACTTATTTTTCCTTTTCTTCCTTTTCTTCCTCATCATAAATATTCTCCTCTTCTTCTACCTACTCTTCTTCTTCCTTTTATGTTTCTTTCTCTTCTTTTTCTTTTATTTTTCATTCTATTCGTTTTCTTCGTCTTCTTCTTCTTCGTCCCTTCCTTCTCCTCCTCCTTCTCTTCTTCTTCCTCCTCTTTATCTTGTTTCTCTTCATCTTCTTCTTCATATTCTAATTTTTCTTCTTCCTATTTTTTTCCTCTTCTTCTTTTCATTGTTCTTCTTCTACTACTACTTCTACTACTACTACTACTTCTTCTTCTTCTTTTTCTTTTTCTTCTTTTTCTTCATTTTCGCATTCTTTCCTCTTTTTTTTTGTTCTTATTATTCATCTTATTCTTCTTCTATTTTTTTTCTTCTTCTGCTTCTGTCTTTTTTTTCTTCTTCCACATTTTCTTCTTGTTATTGTTCTTCTTGTTCTTCCTTTTATATTTCTTATTTTCTACTTCTTTTTATTTATCTTTTTATTATTCTTGTTTGTCTTTTTCTTCTTCTTCTTATTATTATTCTTCTTCTATTTCTTCTTCTTCTTCATGTTCTTCCTCCTCATCCACTTCTTCTTCTTCTTCTTCTTCTTCTTCCTCCTCCTCCTCCACTTCTTCTTCTTCTTCCTCCTCCTCCTCCACTTCTTCTTCTTCATCTGCTTTCTCTTCTTCCTCATCATTCACTTCTTGTTCTTCATCTACTTCTTCCTCCACTTCTTCTTCTTCTAATTCTTCCTCCACTTCTTCTTCTTCTTTTTCTTCTACTTCATCATCATCATCATCATCATCATCATCATCATCTTCTTCTTCTTCTACTCCCTTCTCGTCCTCCTCATATTTTGAATCTTTTTCCTCTTCTACTTATTTTTATTTTTATTTTTTCTCTTCTTATTCTTCTTCTTCATAATCTTTTTTTTCATCATATTCTTGTTTATATTATTCTCTTTCTTCTTCCTTTTTCTCTACTTCTTATTTTCCCTCTTCTTCCTCTTCTTATTTTTTTATTTATTATTCTTCCTCCTCTCGTCTTTATGTTTTTTTCATCATTTTTTTCTTGTTCTTATTTCTCCTCCTTTTCTATTGTTTCCTCTTCGTCTTCAACTTATTCATTTTATTTTTCTTTCTTGTTTTTCTTCTTCTACTACTTTTTCTTATTATACTTTTTCTTATTCTCCATTCTATTCTTTGTCATCTTTTTAGTGATCATAAACATCATCATCAGCTTCTTCTTGTTATTATTTTCTTGTTATATTCCTCCTATACTTCTTTTTCTTTTCATTATTCTTTTCTTCTTCTTCTTTTTCTTCTTCTTCTTTTTCTTCATCTTCTCATTCTTTCCTTCTTTTTCTTGTTCTTATTATTCATCTTATTCTTCGTCTACTTTTTTTTATTCCTCCTCCTCTCTCTCTTTTTTTTCTTCTTCCACATTTTCTTCTTGTTCATGTTCTTCTTGTTCTTCCTTTTATTTTTCTTATTTTCTGCTCCTTCTTATTTATCTTTTTATTATTCTTCTTTTTTATCTTTTTCTTCATCTTCTTTTTATTATTCTTCTTCTATTTTATCATCATCAACATCTTCTTCTTATTCCTCTTCTTCCTCCTCATCCACTTCTTCTTCTTCTTCCTCTTCTTCCTCCTCATCCACTTTTTCTTCTTCTTCCTCTTCTTCCTCCTCATCCACTTTTTCTTCTTCTTCTTCTTCTACTACTACTACTACTTCTTCCTCTTCTTCATCCTCCTCCACTTCTTCTTCTTCATCTACTTCCTCATCTTCCTCATCCTTCACTTCTTCTTCTTCTTCTTCTTCTTCTTTTTCTTCTTCTTCTTACTCCACTTCCTATTCTTCTTTTTCTTCTACTTCATCATCATCATCATCTTCTTCTTTTTCATGTTATTGTTTATATTATTTTCTTTCTTCTCTCTCTTCCTCTACTTATTATTTTTTCTCTCCTTCCTCTTCTTATTTTCCCATTTATTATTCTTCCTCCTTCTCGTCTTTATGTTTTTTCATCATTTTTTTCTTGCTCTTCTCTCTCCTCCTTTTCTTTTGTTTCCTCTTCATCTTCAACTTATGCATTCTATTTTTCTTCTTTTTCTTATTCTACTTTTTTTCTTATACTTTTTCTTATTCTCCATTCTATTATTTTTCTTCTTCTCAGTGATCATAATCATTATTAGAAGCTTTTTCTTCTTCTTATTTTCTTGTTTATTCCTCCTCTAATTTTTCTTTTTCTTATTTTTCTTCTTCTTCTTCTTCTTCTTTTCTTCATCTTCTCATTCTTTCCTTATTATTCATCTTATTATTCTTCTACTTTTTTTATCTTCCTCCTCCTCTCTATCTTTTTTTCTTCTTCCACATTTTCTTCTTGTTCTTGTTCTTCTTGTTCTTCCTTTTATTTTTCTTATTTTCTGCTTCTTCTTATTTATCTTTTTTTTATTCTTCTTGTTTGTTTTTTTCTCCTTCTTCTTTTTATTATTATTCTTCTATTTTCTCTTCTTCTTCTTCTTCTTATTCCTCTTCTTCCTCCTCATTCACTTCTTCTTCTTTTTCTTCATCATCATCATCTTCTTCCTCTTCAACTTCTTCTTCTTCATCTACTTCCTCTTCTTCCTTCACTTCTTCTTCTTCTTTTTTTCTACTTCATCATCATTTTAACTATCATCATTATCTTCTTATTCTTATTCCTTCTCCTCCTCCTAATATTTTGAGTCTTTTTCCTCTTCTATTTATTTCTATTTCTATTTTTTCTCTTCTTATTCTTCTCCTTCATCATCCTCTTTTTATTCATGTTCTTGTTTATATTATTCTCCTTTTTCTTCTTCTTCCTCTACTTCTTATTTTTTCTCTTCTTCCTCTTCTTATTTTCTCATTTATTATTCTTCCTCTTCTTATTTTCTCATTTATTATTCTTCCTCCTTCTCTTCTTTATGTCTTTTCATCATTTTTTTCTTGCACTTCTTCCTCCTCCTTTTCTTTTGCTTCCTCTTAGTCTTCAACTTATTAATTCTATTTTTTTCTTCTTCTTCTACTATTTCTTCTTATACTTTTTTTTATTCTCCATTCTTTTCTTTGTCTTCTTCTTAGTGATCATAATCATCATCATCAATTTCTTATTATTATTATTTTTTTGTTGTATTCCTCCTCTACTTATTCTTTTTATTCTTCCTTATTCTCCTCCTCATTCTCCTCTTCATCTTATTCCCCTTCATTTATTATTTATCTTCTTCTTACTCTTCTTTCCACCTACACCTAATGTTCTTCTACCTCTCATTTTTTCTTTTTCTTTTTTCATTTTTCTTCTTCTTCTTTTTTCTCTTATTCAACTTACTCTTCTTCTTCTTCTTCTTCTTCTTCCTCTTCTTCTTCTTCTTCTTCTTCTTCTTCTTATTCTTCTTCTTATTCTTCTTCTTTTCCTTCCCCTTTTTCATTCTCTTCTTCTTCTCTATCCTTTTTTTCTTTTTATTTTTCTTCTTTTTCTTCTTCCTCCACCTCTTGTTCTTTTTCTTTTTCTTCATCTTCTCTTCATCTTCTACATCTACTACTACTACTACTACTACTACATCCTCTTCTTCTTCTATTTCTTTTTCTTCTTTTTCTTCTTCCTCCACCCCTTGTTCTTCTTCTTCTTCTTCTTCTTCTTCTTCTTCGTCCACCCCTTATTCTTCTTCTTCTTCTTCCTCCTCCTCCTCCTCCACCTCTTATTCTTTTTCTTCTTCCTCCACCTCTTTTTCTTTTTCTTCTTTTTCTTCTTCCTCCACCTCTTGTACTTTTTCTTTTCTTATTATTATCATTCTTCATATTCTACATCTAATTCTTCTTCTTCTTCTTCTTCCTCCAACTCTTGTTCTTTTTTTTTCTTATTCTTCTTCTTCTTCTTCATTTTCTAGATCTAATTCTTCTTCTTTTTCTTCTTCATCTTCTACATCTAATTTTTCTTCTTCTTCATCTTCTACTATTATTGTCTTAACTTCTTATTTTTCTTATTCTTCTTCTTCAACATTTTCTTCTTAATTCTCATCTTCATTTTTTTTATTTTTATTCTTCATTTTTTTCGTCATATTTTACTTCGACTAATTTTTATTCTTATTTAACTTTTTCATTTTCTTATTCTTATTCTTATTCTTCATATTTTTCTTCATCTTCTTTTTTGACTTTTTATTTATGTTATTATTATTATTTTTCTTCTTAACTTTTGTCTTTATCTTCTTCATATTCTTTTTCATCTTCTTCTTATTTTTTCTTTTTCTTCATATTCTTATTCTCCTTTTTATTCTTATTATTCCTCTTTTATCTTTATCATCATCATCACCATCATCATCATTATCTTTTTATTATTGTTCTACTACTTCTTTTTTTATACTACTATTACTGCTTCTTCTTTTTCTTATTTTTCTTATTGTTCATCATTTTCTTAAGCTTCTTCTTCTTCAACCTATTCTTCTTTTTCTTATTCTTGTTTGTCATCTTCTTCTAATTTCTCTTCTTTTTGTTTCTCTTCTTTTTGTTCCCCTTCTTCTTCTTCTTCCACTTTTAATATTCATCTTCTTATTCTTTCTCTTTTTTTTTCTCCATGTTCTTTCTCTCTTACTTCTTCTTCTTTATCTTCTTCTAGTTCCACCTTTTTTGTTCCTCTTTTTCTTCTCTTTCTTTTT
This sequence comes from Sapria himalayana, assembly GCA_029783825.1. Taxonomy (NCBI): domain Eukaryota; kingdom Viridiplantae; phylum Streptophyta; class Magnoliopsida; order Malpighiales; family Rafflesiaceae; genus Sapria; species Sapria himalayana. The sequence continues at coordinate 1,724,192 of JAREIK010003203.1, forward strand.
CTTCTTTCTTTTCTTCTCTTTTTCTTTTCCTCTTCATCCTTATCATCATCTTCATCATTATATTTTTCTTTTTATTCTACTTCTTCTTTATATACTGCAATTTCTTCTTCTTCTTCAATTTTTTTATATTCTTCTTCTTCTTTTTATATTCTTCTTCTTCTTCTTCTACTTCTTCTTCTTTTTTATCATCATTTTCTTATTCTTATTCTTATTCTTCTTCTTCTTATGCTTTTTTTCTTCGTCTTTTTCTTTTTCTTTTTCTCTATCTTATTCTTCCTCCTCTTCTTTTTTTGTCCCTATTTTTTATGTTTCTATTCTTGTTATTCATCTTTTTAGGTTTCTCTTCTTTTTTTTTCTCATTTTCTTCTTCCTCTACTTCTTCTTATACTTCTTATTCTTCTTCTTCTTTTTCATCATCATCTTCTTGTTATTCTTATTCCTGTTCCACTTTTCCTTCTCCCTCATATTCTTCTCCCTCTTATTCATCTCCCTCTTATTCTTGTTTCACTTTTTCTTCTCCCTCTTATTCTTTTCCTACTTATTCTATTCATCTTTATCTTATTCTTATTCTTATTCTTCTTTTTATTATTCTTCTTCTTATTCTTTATCAATTTCTTTTCCATATTCTTTTTCTTTATATTTATCTTCTTCTTCTTCTACTTCTCTTTATCTTATTCCCCATCTTCCTTTGTTCGTCATCATCATCATATTCATTATCATCTTTTTCTTCATCTACATTTCCTTTATATACTTTTTCTTCATCATTATCATCTTCTTCTTTATCTTATTCATCTCATGTTCTTCTTTATAGTTCTCCTCCTCTTATTATTCTTCTTCACATTCATCTTCCTTTACTTTTTATTTATCTTCTTCATGTGCATTTTCTTTCTTTTTATTATTCTTCTTTTTTTTATTCTTCTTCTTCTTTTTTTTAATTCTTATTCTTTTGCTCTTCTTCATGCTCCTCCTCATATTTTTCTTCTTCTATTTTTATTCTTATTTTTCTTTCCATTCTTTGTCTTCTTCATATTTTTCTTCTTTTTCTTCTACTCTTCTTTCTTCCACCACCTCCTCCTCCTCTTCATTTTCATCTTCTTGTTCTTTTCTTTGTCTTCTTATTAACCATTTTATTCTTCCTATTCTTTCTTTTTTTCTAAATGCACTTCTATTACTACTACTACTACTACTATTATTTTAATTATTATTATTCTTTTCTTATACTACTATTACTACAACTACTACTACTTCTTTTTCTTATATTTCTTCTTTTTGTTTTATTTTAATTTTTTTTCTTCTTTTACTTATTTTTATTCTTCTTCATTTTCCTCTTCATTTTTCTTCTTCTTCTTCTTCTTCTTCTTCTTCTTCTTCCTTTTCTCATCCTTTTCTTCATCTACTTCTTGTTTTTTTTATTCTTCATTTATTCTTTTTAATTTTCTTCCTCTTTTTCTTTTTCCTCTTCTTTTTCCCCTTCTTCTTCTTCCTCTTCTCCTCCTCCTCCTCTTCTCCTCCTTCTCCTCCTCCTCCTCCTCATCCTCCTCCTTCTTCTTCTCCTTCTTCTCCTTGTTCTTCTTTTTATTATACTTCTTCCTCTTCATCCTCTTCTTTTTTTATCTTCCTTTTCATTTTTACTTTTTTTTATTTCTTCTTCTTCATATTTAGCTTCTTCATCCTCTTTTTCTTTATCTTCCTCTTCTTCTTCCTAATATACTTATTCTTCATCTTCTTTCTCTTCATCTTCTTCCTATTTTTCATCATATTATTGTTCTTATTCATTTTTTATTTTTCTTCTTTCTCTTCTTATTATTCTTCCTCTTTTTTCTTCTTCTTTATCTTCTTCTTCTTCTTCTTCTTCGTCTTCTTCTTTGTCGTCTTCTTCATCTTCATCATCATCTTCTTCTTCTTCTTCGTTTTCTTCATCATCATCTTCTTCTTCTTCTTCGTATTCTTCTTCTTCTTCGTCTTCTTCTTCTTCTTCTTTGCCTTCTTCTTCTTCTTCTTCATTGTCTTATTATTATTATTATTATTATTATTATTATTATTATTCTTCTTCTTCTTCTTCTTCTTCGTCATCGTCGGCTTCTTCTTCTTATTATTCTTCGTCTTATTATTATTATTCTTCTTCTTATTCTTCGTCTTCTTATTATTCTTCTTCCTCGTCTTCATCTTCTTCTTCTTCGTCTTCTTCTTCTTCTTCTTCTTCTTCTTCTTCTTCGTCTTCTTCTTCTTCTTCTTCTTTTCTTTTTCTTTTTCCTCTTCTTCTTTTTCATCTTCATCTATTTCTTCATCCTCCTCCTTTTTTTCATCATCATCATCATCTTCTTCTTATTCTTCTTCTTCTTTCCTCAATTTATCTTGTTTTTTTCTTTATTTTTTTTTCTTTTACTTCTTGTTCTTCTACTTCTTCCTTCTATTATTTTTATTTTATTATTTTTGTTTTTCAACTTCTTCTACACTTTTTATTCTTCTTTCTCTTCTCAATCTTCTCCTTTTTCTTCTTTATTTTTTTACGTCTTCATATTTTTTTATATTATTTATATTTTTTTTCTTCTACTTCTTCTTTATCTCCTTTCACTTCTCTATCATCTTCTTTTTCTTGTTTTTTTTCATCTTCATTTTCTTATTCCTCCTCTTCATTTCTTCTTATAATTTTTCTTCTCCTTATTCTCCTTTCTTCCTTCTTCTCTTCTTCTTACTTCTCCTCATCTTCTTCCTCCTCCTCTTCTTCTCATTCCTCCTCTTCTTCCTCTTATTGTTTCTCTCCTCCACCACCTCCTCCTTCTCTTCCTTTATGTTCTATTTCCTCTTCTTCTTCTTCCTATTTCTTTTTTTTTTCTTCTTCTTCCACTTATTCCTCTTCTAACTCTTTTTCTTCCTCATCTTTTTTTTTTCTTCATTTCTTCTTTTTCTTTTTTTTCTTCTTTACCACATGTTCTTATCCATCATCATCATCATCTTCTTCTTCTAATTATTATGATTATTATTCTTCTTATTCTTCTTATTCTTCTTCTTTATCAATATCTTGTCTTTCTACATCTTCTTGTTTATTTTCTTATTTTTTTTCTTCTACTACTACTTCTTTTATTCATCTCCATCTTCTTTTTTTCTTCTTCTTCTTTATATTTTTTTCATATTTTTCCTCTATTTCTTTTTCTTACTATTTTTCATCTTTTTCTTCATCTTCTTTTTTCTTCTTCTTCCTCTTCTTCTACTTCGACATATTCTTTATGTGCATTTTGTTCTAATTCTTTTTTTTTATTTTTTGTCTTACTCTTCTCCCTACACTTTTTCTTCTTCTTATTCTTCATGTTTATCCTCCTCCTCCTCTTCTTGTCCTTCCTCTTATTTATGATCATCCTCCTCTTCTTTTTCTTCATATTCTTATTCTTTTTCTTTTTCTTCTTCTTTTTTAATTTCTTTCTCTTCATGTTCTTCTTTTTTTCTTCTTTATTATTTAATTCTTCTTCTTCTTCTTCTTGTTCATCATCTTTTTCTTTTTCTTTTTATTTTTCTTTTTTTCTACTACTTCTTCATTTCTTTTTCCTCTTCTTTTTTTCGTCTCCTTATTATTTATCTTCTTCATTTTCTGCATCTTCTTATTTTTCTTCTCATTCTTTTTGTCTGCCTCTTTTTCTTCATATTATTCATTTAATACATCTTATTGTTCATCATCTTTTTCTTCTTCGTATTCTTTTAACTTGCTCTTTTTCTTGTGTCTATTCTTCTTCTTGTACTTTATCTTTTCCTATTCTTCTTTTTTTCCTACAACTATCATTACTACTCCTACAACTATTACTATCACTACTACTATAACAACTATTACTACTACTACATCATCACATTCTTCTTCTACTACTACTACAATTACTCCTTTTTTTTTATTCCTCTTCTTCTTCTTTTTCTTGTTTTATTTCTTTTTATTTTTCTTTTTTTTGTTTTTTTCTTCTTCTTATTCTTCTTCATTCTCCTCATGTTCTTTTTCTTCTTTATCTTATTCCTATTCTTATTTCTTCTAATTCTTTTTTTTTCTTTTTTTTTTCTTTTTTTTTTTTTTTTTTTTTCTTTTTTTTTCTTTTTTTTTTTTTTTTTTTTTTTTTTCTTTTTTTTTCTTCTTCTTCTATTTTATTTATTTTTTTTCCTTTTTTTTCTTCTTCTATTTCCTTTTTTTCTTTTTTTTTCATTCATCTTGTTCTTACTCTTCTTCTTCTCATTCTAATCCTCCTCCTCCTCCTCCTACTTATTATAACTCATTTTATTTTTCTTTAACTTCTTGTCCTTTCTATTTTTCTTCTTCTACTACTTTTTTTTTTCTTTTTTCTTCTTCTTTTCTCCTCTTCTTTTATATCTTGTTCTTCTACCTTTTCTTGTTGACTTTCTTCTTCTTCTTATTCTTCTTATTCTTCTTCGTATTCATATTCTTCCTCTTCTTTTTCTTTTTCCTCTTCTTCTTATTCTTTTTCTTCACATTCTTATTAATTGTCATCTTCTTCTTTTATTGTTATTATTATTTTTTTATTATTCGTCTTCTTCACATTCTTATTCTTTCTTGTCTTCTTCATCATCATCATCTTCTTCTTCTTTTATTCTTCTTCATCTTCATATTTTCTTCTTCTTCTTGTTTTACTGTATCTTCTTCTTCTTGTTTTACTATCTCTTTTTCTTTGTCTTATTCTTTTTCTTCTTATTCTTCTCCCTTCTCTCCTCCTATTTTTCTTTTTTTTTCTTCTTTTACCTGCTTCTTCCTCTTTTTTTTTCTTCATTTTTTATTCATCTCCTTTTTTTTGATCTTTTCTTCTTCCACCTTTTCTTTTGTTTTCAATTCATCATATATTTTATCTAGTTATTCTTCTTTTTATTTTTCATCGACTTTTTCTTATTTTTATGATGAATACTATTATTATTATTATTATTATTATTATTCTTCTTCTTTTTCTTATTTTTCATTTTCTTCTTTTTCTTCCTATTCTTATTCTTTTACTTCTACATCCTTTATTTAATTTTCTTCTTATTCTTATTCCTCTTCTTCTTCACACTCTTCTTTTTCTTCATCTTCTTATTCTTATTATTCATCTTTTTTTCCTATTCTTCTTCTTCTTCTTCTCCTTCTTCTTTTTTCCTCTTTTTCTTATTCATCTTGTTATTCTTTTTTTTCTTCCTCTAGTACTTCTTCTTTATATTCATATTTTTATACTTCATTTATTTCTTATCTTCTTCTTCCTTTCTTCATCTCCCTCTTATTCTTTCTCTATTACTTATTTATCTCTTCTTCTCCATCATCTTCTACTTTCTCTTCTTTCTATAACTATTTGTATGGTTCATCTTCTATTTATTTTCTTTTGTTCTTCTTTCTCTTTTTATTATTATTCATCTTTATTTTAGTTTTTCTTTCTTTTTTTTTCCTTTTTTCTTCTACTTTATCCTCTTCTTCCTTTTATACTTCTTGTTTTTTCTTCTTTATCTTTTTCTTCCTCTTCATTTTCTTGCTCATTTCTTCCTCCTCATTTTTTTCTTTCCTCCTCATTATAAATTTTTTCCTTCTCTTCTTTTTCTTCTTCCTATTCTCCTTATTCTTCTAATTATTATTATCATTTATCTTCTTCATCCTCATCTTTTTCTTCTTCTTTTTTTTTCTCCTCTTGTTATTTTCTTTGTCTTCGTATTCTCCTCCTTTATTTCTTTCTTTTCTTCTTATTCATATTTTTTTGTTCCTCATATTCTTTTACTTCTTGTTTTTTTTTTCTTCTTCTTCTTCTTCTTGTTTTTCTTCTTCTCCTCCTTCCTCTTCTTCTACTTTTTCTACTCTTCCATCAACTTCTTCTTCCTCTTCTTCTTATTCTTCCTATTCTTTCTTTATTTCTTCTTCTATCTCTTCTTCTTGTTTGTCTTTGACTTCTTCTTCCTTTTTTTCTTCTTCTTTCTATCATTATTTTTATTCTTCTTTTCCTTTTTTCTTCTTCCTCCTCCTCCTAATCGACCTATTTCATCATCTTCTTCTTACTATATTTTATTTTTATTTTTATTATTCTAATTTTTCTTAATAATAATCATCATCTACTTTATCATCATCATTATTTATCATCATTTTCATCATCATTATTATTTATCATCATTTTCATCATTATTGACTTCTGCTACTACTTCTTTTTCTTCTTTTTCTTCTCATTTTCTTAATCTTTTTTTTCTACTTCTTGTTCTTCTACTTATTCTTCTTCTTTTTTCTTCATCTTCTTTTTCTTCCACTTATTATTATTATTATTGTTATTATACTTCATCATCTTCATTTTCATTATATTTTTTTTTCTATCTTTTTTTATCATATTTTTCATATATTTCTTTTTACTCTTAATAATCTTAATTTGTTTGTCTTCTTCTTACTCATATTCTTTTTCTTCTTCTTTTTGTTTTTTTATTTTATTCTTCTTGTTCTTCTTTTTTTTCTTCCTTTACCTCTTCTTGTACTTCTTCTTCTTCTTCTTCTTCTTAGTCATCTTATTCTTCTTGAACTTCTTACGTTTGTTCTTTTTTTCTTCTACTACTTTTTTTTTCTTCTAATTTTTCTTGTTCTTTTTCTTTATTTTCTTCTTCTTTCTCTTCTTCTTATTCTTCATGTTTTTTTCTTCCTCTTCTTATTCTTTTTCTTCCTTCTCCTCTTCATGCTCTTCTTCTTATTCATTTCTTATTCTTATTCTTATACATATTATTTTCTTCTTCTAACTATTCTTATTTTTCACCTTGTTGTTTTTCATCATCTTATTCTTCTTCTTCTTCTTCTTGTTGTTCATCATCATCATCATCATCAACATCAACTTCTTCTTCTTCTTTTTTCTTCTAATTCTTCGGCTTCATTTTTTTATTCTTCTTCTTTTTCTTACTCTTCCTCATCCTTTTATTTTTCTTGATCTTCCTCATCCTTTTCTTTTCATTGCTATTTTTTTTCTAATTCTTTTTTTTATACTTTTTATTCTTTTTATTCTTATTCTTCTTATTCTACTTCTTCTAATTCTTCATCTTCTCTTTTCTTTTCTCAATTATCTTTTTCTCATTCTAGTTTTTTTTCTTCTTATTTTTATTCCTCTTCTTCTCCTACTTCGTCTTCATATTCACTCCCAATATTCTTCATTATCTTCATCTTCTTCATTTTCTTCTTCAACCTCTTATTCTTATTTTTATTCTTTTTCTTGTTCTCTTTTTTCTTCCAATTTTTCTTTTTCTTATTCTTCTTCTTTATCCTCCTCCGCCTCCTCCTCCTGCTCCTCATCTTCCTCTTATTTTTCTTCCTCTTTTCTTCTTCTTCTACTACAACAACACCTACTTCTTCTTCTTATTTCTCTTTATTTTTTTTCTTCTTCTTATTCTTAGTCATTTTATTCTTCTTAAATTATTTTTCTACTATTTTTTATTTTTTTTATTCCTTTTCTTCTTTTTTGTCATTTTCTTCTATTTCTTATTCTTCTTCTTCCTTTTCTTCTTTTTCCTCTATTCTTCTTTTTGTTCTTCATGTTTTTCTTCTTCAACCTATTTTTCCTCCTCCTCCTCTTCTTTTTATCCTTATTCTTGACATTCTTCTTATTTATTTCTTCTTTTTCATATTATATTTTTCTTATTTCTTTTTTCTTCTTTTTCTTTTTCTTTTTCTTCTTCTTCTTCTTCTTCTTCTTCTTTTTGTTCTTCTCTTTCACCTTCTTAATCTTCCTTGTCCTCCTATTGTCTTCATCATCATCATCATCATTCATCTTCTTTTTTTTCTTCTTATTATTTTTCTTCCAACTCCTCTATTTTTTTTTTCTTTCTTCTTCTTCTTCTTCTTCTCCTTCCTATTTTTCTTCTACTTCTTCTACTTTTTTTTTCATTTTATTCTTCATCATTATCTTCTTCTTCTTCTTTTCTTTTTCTTCTTCTTTTTTTTCTTCTTTTTTTTTGCACTTCTTATACCTACTTTTCTTTTGCTTCCTCTTCTTCTTCAACTTCTTCATTCTCTTATTATTATTATTATTATTATTCTAATTCTTCTTCTATTTCTTCTACTTCTTTCTTTTCTTCTTCTTTTTCCTTTTTTTGTTATACTTATTCTTCATATTATTATTATTATTATTCTTCTTTTACCAATTCTTTTTATAACTTTTTTTTTCTGTTTCTTCTCCTTCTACTTCTTATTCTTCTTCTACTACTTCTTCTTCTTATTCATCTTTCACAAATCATTATTCATCAACACCATCATCTTCTTTTTTTTTCTATTCTTTTCTACATGCTCTTTTTCTACATCTATTTAATCTTCTTATTCTTCTTCTTTTGTTCTTCTACCACAACTTCTTTCTCTTCTTCTTTTTTTCTTCTTCTTATTCCTCCTCTGTATTTTATTTTCCTTCTTGTTTTTCTTTTTTTTTCTTTTCTACTTCATGTTCATATTTCTTTTTATCTTCTACTTTACTTTATTATTCTTCTTCTAATATTTCTTTTTTCTTTATATCCTTTTCTTTTACTTCTTTTTCTTCTTCATCTTCTTATTCACATTTGTTCTTTTTCTTATTCTTCATTTTCATCTTCATCATCATATTTTTTTATATTCATGTTATTAATCTTATTATTATTATTATTATTATTATTCTTCTTCTTCCACTACTTCTTCTTTTTCTTATTCTTTTTATTCTTATTCTTTTTCTTCCTCATCATCATAATATTCTTCCTCTTCACCTTCTTACTCTTATTTTTCTTTTTCTTCATCTTCTTTCTCCTTTTTCTTCTTCTTGTTCCACCTCATCTTCTTCTTTTTTTTCTTGTACCTCTTCTTTTTTTCCTTTTTTTTCTTCTTTCCTTAATTTTTCTTTTTTTTCTTCTTTCCTTAATTTTCCTTTTTTTTCTTCTTTTTCCTCTTCTTTTTTTTCATCATCATCATCTTCTTCTGCCTTTTTTTTCATTCCTTTTCTTTCTATTCTTCTACCTTTTCTTTTTCTTCTTTTTTCTTCTTTTTCTTCTTCTTCTTGTTATTATTATTATTCTTCTTTTTCCATCATGATCATCATAATCACACTCTAATTATTCTTTTATCTTCTCATTATTTTTCTTTAACTATCTTTCCATGTTCTTCTTCTTTTTCTTCCTCCTCTTCTTCTACTTCTTTCTTTCTCATCCACCTTCTCTTCATCATATTTATCTTCTTATTCTTTTTCATCTTTTTCTTCTTTTTCCTCATTTTCTTCGACTACTTCTTCTTCATTTTTTTCTTCTTCATCTTATACTTCTATTACTTCTTTTTTTCTTCTAATTTTTCCTATTCTTCTCTTTATTGTTATTTTTATTCATTTTTGTTCTTATTCTTCTTCTCTTTCTTCCTATTCTTTTTCTTCTTCCTCTGAATATTCTTTCTTTTCTTTTCCTTCATAATATTTTTCTTCTTTTTTTTCTTCTTGCTCATCCTTTTTTTTTCTTCTTATTCTTGTACCTCTTCTTCTTCTATTTATTATTTTTTTTCTTCCTCTTCTTGTTTTGCATATTCTTATCTTTCTTCTTCATTTCTTCATCTTCTTCATTTTCTTTTTTTTTTCTTTTTTTTTCTTTTTTTTTCTATTTTTTTTCTATTTTTTTCTTTTTTTTTTTTCTCCTCTTATTCTTCTTGTTATTTTTCTTCCTTTTGTTTTATTCAACATCTTCTTGTTCTTGTTCTTGTTATTGTTCTTGTTTTTATTAATGTTCTTTTTCTTATTCTTTTTCTTATTCTTTTTCTTATTCTTTTCTTATTCTTTTCTTGTTCTTTATCTTGTTTTTTTATTTTTTCTTCTTCATCTCTTCTTTTTTTTTTCTTCTTCTTCTTCTTCTTCTACTCCTCCTCCTCCTCCTCCTCCTCCTTATTTTTCTTCTCTTCTTCTATTCTACTTCTTCTTCTCTCGCTCTTTTTCTTCTTCTTCATCTTCTTCTCCCCCCCCCCCTCCTCTTTTCTTATTACTTTTCTTCCTCTTCTTCTTCTTTTCTCCCCCATCCCATTCTTTTTATTCTTCTTATTATTCTAATTTTTTTCTTATTCCTCTTCTTTTTCTTCTTCCTTCTCATCATCATCATCTTATGTTCTTCTTCTTCTTCTTCTCGTTGTTTATCCTTTTGTTTGCTTCTTCTTCTACTTCCTCTTTCTTTTCTTCTTATGCCTCTTCTTGTTTTTCTTCCTCATCTTTTTCTTCTTCCTCTTTTTCTTTTTTTTTTCTTTTTCTTCTTTTTATTTTTTTCTTCTTTCACTCCTTTTTCATCCTCATCTTTTTCTTCCAATTATCATAAAAACTAAATATTGACATGTTTTTTAAGCATTTGTACTTTCAATTTTGTAAGCATCATATTCACATAATTAATATATACTTCTCTCGAGTTGCATTAGTAAGAACCATATGAATAAAAGTAACTCTTAGGATTATTACCACCTTGCTAGTCACGTATACTTAAGCATGTATCAAGGATATGTTGTCATTGTTCTACTCGATGATGATGCAACTCTAACACCAAAAATTAAACTATTAAAAAATATTTTATTTAATATTCATCTCAATCAAAAACTAGTACTTTTAAGATATGTATAGAGTGGTATGTAAATGTATTCAGACTTTCAGCTTCATAACTATAATACTCGTAATGATTAATATATCCAAAAATTTAGGATTTAATATATAAGTTTATCTCATGCATCATAGTTAGATGGGGTTTCAATTCTTTTCTACATATGTGTAAGTGAGCTTCATAGATCACCTATCACTATCTATCATGAGAAACTCATACAAACTTGATAATAATAAAAATCATTGTTCAATTTCTTTTTAATCATCATCTATCAATATCCATATCACCAAATAAATTAAACATATTCATTCATAAATAATCAATGTCACATCACATAAATTCAAATTACACAAACCATATATCCATGTTTGTTTAGTAAAAATTTTCAAATATACCCTAGAGATGGGAAGTTTGAGAGTCTTGCCCCCCTCCCCCCCTCCCCCCCAACTATATGGATTTCATTAAGTTTTGCATCTCTTCATTACTTGTAAAACCCCTAGAGAGTGCAAAATTCACTCCTTAGATTTGATAGTTTTCGTGGCTTTGATTGCTTCATGGAGGGAGAGGAAAAAGAAAGAGATTTTCTAAATCTTTCACTTTTATACCTAGATGATTCTATAATATTCCAAGTAGAAAATCATGACTTTCAGAAAAAAATTTTGATTTCTACTTTCATCTCTTTAGCATGAGGTCGTGACTCTAGAAAGTAATCACAAATTTGAGCTGCATCCTAATTTTTTTAATACAAAAAGTAGTGAACTAGAAAAACCATGACTTAGGCCTAATATTATCATAACATAAAGTCATGACACTGTAAAATGCTCATAGCTTTGAGCATTTGTCTTATTGTCTTTAATAAAGGGCTATTACACTATAAAATAGTCATAGTGTGGTGAAAGACTTCTCATATTAATATGGTCGTTGCACTATAATAAAGCCATGACATTAGTATTGGCATTTATTAATGATTAAATGACTACTGCACTTGAAAATAGTTGTAACACTAAGAAATTATTGTATATCAAATGGTAGTGATACAAGGAAATGATCATGGCACAAAATTTTTCCTTCATATGTTTCAAGTGTTTTTAGTGATTGGGTGGCAGTGGCATTAGCCTTCACTTTTCTCATATCATGATGTTGCTCTAAAGGAATGTTGTGGTCTTAGCAATTAGCTCAAGCATTAAAATCACGACTTTGTCTTCTTTTGAAGACAATTACGCATTGAGAAATGATCATACTCAAGTAATATCATTTGTAACTTTTAGTACCTAAAAAGTCATGACTCTGAATAATTTCTATGGTTTTGGCCTAAGTAGTTTTAGCTATGTAACTTTCCATAGCTCAAAAGGTACAACTTTTTAATAAAATTATGGCTCTAACTTAAGACTACTAAGTCATATTAAAGATAAAGTTATTGCACTTAGACTTGGCTATGACTTTGAGCACCAATGAGGTACTTGGTTGCTATGATAGAAAATTAAAGTCAAGTCATTTAAATTTCATGAGATAAGTATGAGTACGACTTATTGTTAATATCATAGCTACATAGAATATGTCATACAATAAAAGAATTGTGCTAATGAGTTGGCAAGTTAGGGCATATAAAGATTTACATGACCAATTAAATAAATTTTTGACCTACAATAGATGCCGAAACTTCACAAGACACAATATTTTACCTCTTTTGCTAAATATCTCCAAAACCTATTGATTTCATGACTATTTATCCAAACTCACCAAAACTCCAAAATCATGAAATTACTCCATAATTTCTTCTATCCCATGCCTAAAAATATCATAAAATATTAAAATACCTAAGAATATTCGATAGTTTGAACACCAAATAATAATATATGAAATTAGAGTTGGAATTGGAATTATTTATCCCTTTAAGAGAAGACAAGCTAGAGTATTAGATTTAGAATTATACACCATAATTGATGTGAAAATGGAGGCTTTCCTAAGAAAGCTTGAAACCCAAAAAAAAAAGAAAAAGATCAGGGGAAATCATCATTTTTTTATCCACATAAATTGGTGAACTTGAATACTATTTATTAAATGGATGATACTAATGGAATGCAAAGCAAAGGATACATGTTTCAATACATTAGCATTTAAAAGTGAGAAATTATGAAAAATTTTAGCATGGAGGCTATGAGGGTAAGTTGTTGATTGTTAGGCAAGCTCTGAAAAACTTTGGGAACAATGTGTGGTCAGTTATAATAATCAAGGAGGACCAAACTTTATTTATTAACTATCACAAAAGAAAAAAACAATCATGGTGGAAAGCATGGATGAAATCTTAATAAAATTGATAAGCAAAAATGATAACCAAGACCCACAGATAGAGAAGGTTGAAGTGAGATTGGATTACATGAGTTTATCAATGAGGAATAGAGAATCAAGTCGGACAAATGACATTATTCTTAAAGAGAAAATAGGTAAATGAACTAGAAAGTGATGCTAAGGATAATCTAAAAACCTTCTCATCTATATTACTTCGAAGTAGAAATAAGTTATAATAGTAATGTATTGAGAAAGAGTATTCTAGAAATTATGAAGCTAATAGTATCACAACTTTCCAAAAAATTGTGGCTCTGACTGAAATTTTCCAAAAATTTGTCTCTCACTAAAGATGTTTTCAAAGATGAAGGTTGTGATGTCATGATACCTAAAACATCCATAACTCTAAAAGAAGTGCAAGCCCAACTCTCACCTCTAGCTATGAAAGAAGTAAGTAAAGAAACACAAGAGCATATAGAGATTACTTGAGTCTATGAAATAAAGAAATGAATCATAATGAAACTAAGGGTAAGTTTTTAGTAAATCATCTATTTCTACAATATTTTAGAAAGGAAAAACTAGATGTACACTTTGAGATTTTCTCAACATATTCTAAAAACTAGAAATGAATATACTACTTGTTGAAGCTTTGGTCCAAATACCTAATTATGTGAAGTTATGAAAGATATAATGAGTGGTAAAAAAATCTAGATACATACAAAATTGTGAATATGATCAAAAGGTATAATGTGATTATTTAAAGAATACTTCCGAGGAAATTGAAGAAAACTGGAAGTTTTACTATACCTTATACCATTGAGACCAAATATCTCAGGAGGTATTATTTGATTTGGGATCAAGTGTGAACTTGATGCCCTTATTTATTAGGTGAAGATTAAATCTTGGAAAAATCACTCTAACATCTCTCTCACTCCAAATTAGATGATTAGATTATCAAATATTTGAATGGGATTATTGAAGATATTTTTCTAAAGGTCTGTATCTTTATTTTTCTTATAGATTTAATTATATTAAATATGGAGAAAAATAATTATGCACCATTAATTTTGGGGTGGTCATTTTTAGATACTTGACAAGATCTTATTGACATCAATAAATAAAAGTTTACTCTCCTTGTTGGTGATAAGAAAATAAAGTTTAATCTTTATAAAGGCTTGTTGGGTATAGATAATGATGAGATATGTTGTTAAAGAGTAGATAATCTTCTCCATACTATAACGCAACAAAAAATAATCATTAGTGGAAGGATTTTATAGAAGACTACTAGCCATATGAAGATGAAGAAGACGACATTGAAGAAAAAACTTTGAGCTTTGAAAGTGAAAAGATGAGGAAGTACCATTTAATGAGTTGTGAAGTTGAGGGAAATAAGGAATGTGACTACTATGAGGTCGTGACATTCTTCAAAGTTGCAATCTTAGAAAAATCTTATACAGACAATTTCAAGAAAGCTGAGGGACAAGTGAGGAAGACAATGCTAAGATAGAAATTATGGAGGATTTGATCAAAAACATACCCATGGTGGTGCATAGCACCATGACATTGGAGTACAAAAAAATTTTGGCAAAGGAAAACTCAAATACAAAGGTATGGTTGTGCACAGCATCATAAATTTAGTGTTAGAGAATAAAATAGTCGAACAAAGCTAAAAGATAAAGTTGCAATTGTGCTTAGCATCACGACTTTTGGGATACATGAAGAAATGGGTCAGGCTAGCAATGAAAAAAAAAGCTATGGCATTTACTAAAGAAGCAATATTCAAAGAAGAAAAGGTCAAATAAGGAAATGCAGCTAAAATAAGATAGAGGAAAAAAGAAGGTCAAATAGTATAATAAAAATAAAGCTTGGACTACAGAATTCATAGATGGAGAGAAGGAGATATTGATGATCTAGCTATGGACATTAAATATAGTAATACTTAGGAGGTGGCTCAAGGAATTTTATTTTTTCTCAAGTTTGATGTAATAAATACCCTATATCCATCACTTAAATTATTGTACACACCTAACTTTCCATGTGTATATTAGAGAAACTCAAACCCCACCATGATTATCAATATGTCACTAGAATGTGCTCCATTATTTTAAAATAATATACCATTGAAACCGAGTCATAAAAAAAATAATATTTTTTTGAGAGGAAGTTGAGTTTTTTATACGAAAGGAAGTTATTGCATGGGAACAAGTGATAGTTTTTGTGTAGAATTTGTTTGGTGTTCAAATTATTGAATATTCTTGATTATTTTAGTATTTTTTACATGATGTGTAAGTTTGAAAATGAGACATAATAAATAGATTTCATGAATTTAGAGTTTTGATGATTTTAATAAATAGTCATGTTATTGATAAATTTAAAAATAAAAATTTGGCAAATTGGTAGATTAAAAATCATCAAGCAATTTTGGCAATCATTCGTGGCTAAAACTCTACCTAATTGGGCATGATAATTTTTATACATCATCTCTCTACCATCTAATTAGCAGAATCCTTTGATTATGTAATACATTCTTTGTGGCTATGATATTCTCATAGAGTCATAATCATACTTAACTTCTAATAATTAAATAGTTATGATATTAATTTTATATTACAGTAACCAAGTATCTTACTAGTTCTAAAATTTATGGTCACTTCATAGCATTACAACTTTATTTTAATAAGCCTATGTAATCTCAAATCAAAGCTATAGTATTTTTGCAAAGCCATGAATTTTGAATTACAAGAAGTTATAAAGCCAAAACTACTCAGGCCAAAGTCATGATAATTATCTAATACCACAACTTTTTGACACAAAATGTTATTGTAAGTTTATTCGAGTGCTGTTATTTTTCAAGTGAAGGCAAAAATATGACTTTTAGGTTAGAGTAATTTATTGTGTCATGACTTTTAGGTTAGAGTAATTGCTTGTGTCATGACTTTTTTTCAGCATTGTTGCTTTATGATATATAAGAGAGGTCAAGGCTAGTGATGTAGCCAGTTTCAAAACCATAACCATTTGATGCACAAGAGAGACTATTCTTTGTGTCATTATTATTACTAGTGATGCAATCATATGAAGTATATGAGAGGTCATTCCCAATATTGTGGTCATTCCTAGAACCACAGCCATATGATGAATAAGAAAGATAATTGCTAATGTTATGATCATTTTAAATACCATAATTTTGTGTTAGGACAATATTAGGCCTAATTTTCTGACATGTCCTAGTATATAGACTTTGTGTTACATAAAGATTTGATATTTTAGAATCTTAACCACTTTCTAGATTCATAACCTCTAGCTCAAAAGATGAAGGTCAAAGTAATAACTTTCTTATGAAAGTCATGACTTTCGACTTAAAGAAATAGACAAATATTAGAGTATATAAGAGAAATGAAAAATAAGAAGAATATAATCTTCTTTTCATGCACCAAATTGAATTCAAAGAACAACAACCAAACCTTAGAAGTGATTTTCACCCTCTATAGGGCCTCCACAAGCAAGGAAGGAACACAAGATATAAGCTCCTAGAATTGGGGACGCAACTTTCAAACCCTCCTCTTAAGGATAGATTAAGGAAAATCTATCAAAATGGCATATGGTCTAGGGTTTGTGTAATTTTATTAGTGAGGTATAAATAATTTTGACATTAATCAATTATTTAATTTATGTTATGGAATGAAAATTAATGAATATAGTGATTAAATAGAATATAAATTAAGGATTTGATTATTCATGATTTTTTGTGATTTATCAAGGTACATGATGATAAGTAAAATATGCGGCTCACTAATACATATGATAGGAAGAAAGTGATAACCCTTTTGACTATAATATTGAGATAAACCTATATGTTAAAACTTAAAATTTTTATTAACTAATCATGATAAGTAGTGGTCATGAACCCAAAAGCAAGACTGATTTTACAAGCCAACTCATTTTATATATCTTACAAGAACAAGTTCTCAATTGAGATGGATATTTTATAAAATACTCTCTAAGATCTTTGCTTTTAGAATGGGAGTCACATTGTCATAAAGGAGGATGGAGACATGATATCCAAGGGATATAATTATATGAGTATATTGTGACACACAAGGTGATGATAACCCTTTATGTTTCTTTCACTCATATAATTCTTACTGATAAAATTTAAGAAAATCATATAATAATCATGTGAGTCGAAAATACGAATAGTTATCTATCATGTTAGTTCTTTATCTTTATGATATTTGAAACTGAAGAATATATATATATATTATTTATTTATTTATATTAAGCAACTATCTAGGGTAATTAACAAATTATCTAAATAGTATGGGCTTGTAAATGAATCTCAAACAGAGAAAATTTATTGTCTTTGTGGTAAAGTACTAAAGGGACAACTATGAGGGAACCAACATTGTGATAAGCTTAATAATGACAATCACCTTACATATCATTAGATTAAAGAGTCTCTGCATATAGACATAATCTTCATTATACCTAAAAATCTAATAAGCATCACATAAATTAAACGGACAAAGACTTAGATCCAAGATTACCATCAATATCCATATACATTTGGATATTTGTTGATGATAGACACTCACTAATTAGCTTTTGAGACACTATCTAACCAAAAAAATTGGTTAACATAATATTCAGAACTAGAAGAAGAAGAAGAAGAATATAAATAAAAATAAGAAGTATTAGTAGTAGAAGAAAAAATATATATATATATAAAGAAAAAAAGTGGAAGAAGAACAAGATGATGATGATGATGATGATGAATTAATAGGAGGAGTTGGAAGAGATGGAGGAGGGAAAAAGAAAAAAGAAGAAGAAAAAAAAAAGAATATGAAGAACAAAGAAGATGTTGAAGAAGAAGATAAACATGAAGAAGAATAAGAAGAAGATGAAGATGTTGAAGAAGAAGATAAACAGGAAGAAGAATAAGAAAAAGATGAAGATGCAAAAAAAGTAAAAGAAGAAGAAGAAGAGGAAGAGAATAAGAAGAGAAGGGAGAGAAAGAAGAATAAGATGAAGAAGAAAAAGAAGAAAAAAAGATGATGATGGTGATGATGATGATGATTAAGAAGAAGAAGAAGAAGAAGAGAAAGAAAAAAAAAGAAGACAAGAAAGAAGAAGAAGAAGAAGAAGAAGAAGAAGAAGAAGAAGAAAAAGATAAAATGAAGTAGAAGATAAAAAGAAGAAGATAATAAGAAGAAGAATAAAAAAATAAAAAAGAAAAATAAATGAAAAAGAAAAATAAAAATAAAAAAATGGAAAAACAAGAAGTAAAAGAACAAAAAGAATAAGTGTGAGAAGAAAAAGAATAAGAGAAATTAGGTGATGATAATGATGATGATGAAGTAGAAGAATAAGAAGATAAAGGATAAGAAGAATAATAATAAATAACAACAACAAGAAGAATAATAGGAAAAAAAAAGAAACGGAAGAAGAAGAATAAGAATAAGAAAAATAATAAGAAAAATAACAAGAAAATGGATAACAGAAAGAATAAAAAGAAAAATAAGAGAAAGAACAAGAAGAAAAAAAAGAAGATGATAATAATGATGATGGTGGTGATAATGATGATGGTGATAATGATGATAATGTTGATTATCATGATCATGATGAAAATAATAATGTTGATAGAAATGAAGAATTGGAAGAAGAATAAGAAGAAAAAGAGGAAGAATAAGAAGATGAAAAAGAAGAAGATGATAGTAAGAAAGAAGTAGAAGAATAAGAATAAAAGGAAATAAAGAAAAAGAAAAATAACTTGAAGAAAAATAAGAATAAATGATGATAATGATAATGATATGATGACATAATTTAAGTAGTAGTAGTAGTAGAAAATAGAAGGGAAAAAACAAAAAGAAAATAAGAAGTAGTAGGGGAAGAAGAATAAGAAGAATTAGAATAAAAAGAGGAATAAAAAAAAGTAGAAGGAGAAAAAGAACAAAAAGAAGAAGAAGAAAAAAAGAGTAAGGAGAAGAAAAAAAAAAGAGGAAGACGCATAAGATGAAGAAGAAGAAGAAAAACAAAGATGAAGAAGTAGAAGAAGAAAAAAAAATAAGAAAAAAAGAAAGGATAAGAAAAAGAAGAAATGTAAAAAAGTGAATGAGGAAAAAGAGGAGGATGAGGAAAAAGTAAGAAGAAAAAAAAGTGGAAGACAAAAAAGAAGTTGAAGAAGATAAAGTAGATGAACAAGAATAATAATAAGAACAAGAAGATATTGTTAATGACGATGAGGAAAAAAATAGGAAAAAGAAGTGAAAGAAGACAAAGAGGAAGAAGAAGAAAAAGAAGTGAAAGAAGACAAATAGGAAGAAGAAGAAAAAAGAAGATAACAAGAAGAAGAAAAAAAAAGAAGGGGAAAAGGAGGAGGTGAGAAAAATAAGAAGAAAAAAATAATATGAAGAAAAAAAATGAAAAGGTAAAATAAGATGATGAAAAATAAATAGAAATGTAGTAAAAATAGGAAAATTAAGAAGATGAAAAATAAGAAAAAGAAGAAAAAAAAAGAAAATGATGGTGGTGGTGGTGGTGATGAATAAGAAAAAAAAAGAAAATGAAGAAGAAAAAAAAAGAACAAAAAAAAGAAAGGAAGAAGGAAAAGGAAAAGAAAAAGAAGAAGAAAAGGTGAGAAAAGAAAAATAAGGAGGATATGAGGAAGAAAAATAATATCAAGCATACAAAGAAGAATAAAAAGAAGCGGGAGACAAGATGAGGAGGAGGAGTAGGAAGAAAAAAAATAACAAGAAAATGAAGAAGACAAAAAAGAAAGAAAAAATCGAAAAAAAGGAGATGATAATGATAATGATGATTGAAAAAAAAAGAAAAAGAAGAAAAAAAAATGAAAATGAAGAAGAAGAACAAAAATAACATAAAGACAGATAAAAAAGAAAAAGAAAAAGAGGAACAAAAAGAATAAGAAAAAGTAGAAGAGAAAGAAGAAGAATGATGTTGATGATAATAAGGAAGAAGAGAAGAGGAAGAATAATGAGAAAAAAAGAATAAAAAAGAATAATAAGAAGACTAATATGAACAAGAATACGAAGATAAAGAACATGGAGAAGAAGAAGAAGAAGAAAAAATAGAATAAAAAAGAAGATGATCATGATCATGATCATGATGACGAAGAATCATATGAGGAAGAAGAAAAAACAAGAAAAAGATGATTATGATGATTATAAAGTAGATGATGGATTAATAGAAGAATAATAAGAAAAATAAAAAGAAGACAAAAAAGAATAAGAAACTAAAGAAGAAGAAGAAAAAGAAAAAGAAAAAGTATAAGAAGAAAATATGTAAGAAAAAAAAATGAGGTGAAGAAGTAGAAGAGTAAGAAGAAGAATAAGAAGAAGAATAAGAAAAAGAATAAGAAAAAAGAAGAAGCATAAGAGAAATAAGTAGAAGAGGAATAAGAATAAAAAGAAGAAGAAGAAGCAAATGAATAAGAAGAAGTAGTAGTAGTAGGAGGAGGAGAGGAATAAGTAAAAGAGAATAAGAAGAAGAAGTAGTAGTAGTAGTAGGAGGAGGAGGAGAGGAATAAGTAAAAGAGAATAAGAAGAAGAAGAAAAAGAAGTATAAGAAGAAGAAGCAGAAGAAGAATAAGAAGAATAAGAAGAAGAAGAAGAATAATAATAATAATAATAATAAGATAATGTTGATGATGATGAGGAGGAGGAGAAAAAATAAGAAGAAAAAAAAATAAGTAAAAGAAGAAGAAAAGATGGAGAAAGAAAATAAAAGAAGAAGAAGAAAAATACGAGGATAATGAGGAAGAAGACTATAAAAAAGAAAATAAAGTGAAAGACAAGAAAGAAGAAGAAAAAGTTGTAGAAGAATATGAAGAAGAAAATGAAGAATATGAAAAAAATGAAGAAGAAAAAGAACAAGAAAAAAAACAAGAAGAAGAACAAGAAAAAGAATAAGAAGGAGAACAAGAATAAGAACAAGAAGAAGAACAAGAATAAGAACAAGAATAAGAACAAGAAGAAGAAGAACAAGAAGAAGAACAAGAAGAAAAAGATGATGATGAAGAGAGGGTTATTATTAATAAAAATAATATTTATAAAAAAAAAGATGATGATGAAGAAAATGATGATAATGATGAGAAGGAGGAGGAGGATAAAAAAAAGAAAAGGAAAAAGAATAAAAGGAATATGAAAAAAAATAACTAAAAGAAGAAGAAAAAAGAGGAATAAGAAAAATAACTAAAAGAATGAATAAGAAAAAGAAGAAAAAAAAAGAGAAAATAAAAGAAAAATGATGTTGAAGAAGAATAAAAAAATAAGAAGAAAAATAAAAGAAAGAATGGAGGAAAAATGGAAAAAGAGAATAAATAAGAAGAAGAATAAGAAGATAATGTTGAAGAAGAAGAAAAAATAACTAGAAGAAGAAGAAGAAAGAGAGAAAATAAGATTAGGAAGAAGGATGGGAATAAGAAAAATATGAAAATAAAGAATAAAAAAAGAAAATAAAAGAAGAAGATGATGATGATGAATAAGAAGAGTAATAAAAAAATATGAAAAAGAAGAATAAAAAGAAGAAAAAAAAGAAGAAGAATACGAAGATAAAGAAGACGAAGCATAAGAGAAAGAATAATAATAATAATAATAATATTATTATTATTATTATTAAAAGAAAAGAAGAAGAAAGAAGAAAAAGAAAGAAAAAATAATAGGAAGAAGACAAAGAAGAAGAAAAAGAAGAGGTAAACCAAGAAAGAAATGAAGGAGAAGATATAAGAGAGAGCTGAAGAAGAAGATGAAGGAGAAGAGAAGAAAGAAGATGAACAATAAGAAGTAGAAGAAGAAAAAGAACAAAAATAAGATGAACTAGAAGAATAAGAAGAAAAAAAATAATAGGAGGAAGAAAAAGAAGTAGAAGAAGTAGTAGTAGTAATAGTAGAAGAAGATGATGATGATGATGAACAAGAAGAAGTAGAAAAGGAAGATGATGATGATGATGATGATGAGAAATAAAAATAAGTAGATGAAGAAGAAGATGATGATGATGATGAAAAAGAGAAAGTAGATGATGATGATGATAAAAAAGAAGAAATGGGATAAGAAGAAAAAGAAAAAGAAAAAGAAAAAGAAAAAAAAAAGATGATGATGATGAAGAAAAAGATGAATTTGTATAAGAAGAATAAGAGGAAAAAGAAGAAGAAGAAGAAGAAGTTATAGAGTGACATGTTATAGTAGCAGGAGAAGAAGAAAAAGAAAAAGAAGTAAAAAATAAGAAATAGTAGAAAAGAAAAGAATAACTAGAAGAAGAAGTAGAAAAAGAAGAAATAGACAAAGTTGAAGAAGAACAAGATGATGATGATGTAAAAGAAGAAGTAGAAGAAAAAAAAAGAACCTAAAAAGTGGTGGTAGTAGTGTTAGAAGAAAAAAAAAAGAAGTGAAGTAGTGGTGGTAGTAGTAGTGGTAGAAGAAGAGGAAGATGAAGAAGGAGAAGGAGGAGGTAGAGAAGGATGAGAGAAGGAATAAAAGAAGATGTTGAAGAAGAAGAAGAAAAAAAGAAAAAGAAGCAGGAGGAGGAGAAGTATAAGGAGAAAAAAAAGAAAAATTAAGCAAGAGGAAGAGAAGTATAGGGAGAAGAAAAAGAAAAATAAGAAGAATAAAAATAAGAAAAAGAGGAAGTATAAGAAGAATAAGAAGCACAATAAGATGAAGAACAAGAAAATAAATTTGAAGAAAAATAAGAAAACTAAGAAGAGGAAAAATAAAAAGAAGATGATGTTGATGATGAACATGTGGAAGAAGAATAAGAATAAAATGAAGAAGAATAAGAATAAAAGGAATGAGAAAAAGAGGAGGAACAAGAAAAACAAGTGGAATGACAAGAAAAAGAAAAAGAAGTGAAAGAATAAGAAGGAGATGGATAACAGAAAGAGGAACTAGAAGAAGATAAATAAGAAAAAAAATAAAAAAAAAAGAGGAAGAACAAAAAAATGTAGGAGTATAAGATGAAGATGATGATAAAGAAGAAGAAAAAAAGAAAAGAAGATTAAGATGATGATGATGATGAAACAAGGGTAGTATTAGTAGTAGTAATTGTAGAAAAAAAAGAAGAAGAATTGGAAGAAGAAGAAGGAGAATATGATGAAGAATTAAAAGAATAAGAAAAAATATATAAACAAGAAAAACAAGAAGAAGTATAAGAAGAGCAAGAAAAGAAGAAAAAAGAAAAAAGAAAAACAAGAATAACAAAAAGAAGTAGAAGAATAAGAAAAAGAAGAAGAATAGGAAAAAAATATAATGTAGGAAGAAGAAGAGTAATAAGAAGAAAAGAATGAAGAAAAAAAATAAATAAGAAAAAAAAAGAAGAAGATAAATAAGAAGCAAAAGAAAAGAAGAAGAAGAAGAATATTATGATAATAATGATGATTATCATCTTCATCTTTTTCAACTACTTTTTCTTCTTCTATTTTTTTTCCACTACTTATTTTTATTCTTCTAATTCTTCTTCTTCTTCATATTCTTCTCCTCCTTTATCTTCTTATCCTTCCCGTCTTTCTCCTCCTCCTCCTTCTTCATGTTCTTTTTTTCTTCCTCTTCTTTTAGTTCTTCTTCTTATTATTCTTCTTATTATTTTTATTCATCATCAGCATCATCATCATCTTAATATTTAAATAACAAGTCAATTTTTTTAATTAATTCTTTACGTTGGTGTTCTTTGTTCATGAATATGGACATGTATATGTCAAAATGTTCTCTACCCCTTTCACCTTAACATTAGGACCCATGCAGAAAATCAGAGAATAAAGAGATAAGGTGATAGACCAGTACATTAAGTACTTAGTTGCCATCTTAATAGCCATGTCACTAAATATAGAGTCATCTCTAAACTTTCCAAACATGCTACTAATATTACATATATATCTGAGTGTAATGCAAGTAGTGAGAATGTAAATAGACGAACATATATTCATTATGTCATAAAAAATCTTCAAATTTTTTATAAATAAAATTTTTGTATCCTAGTATCTATCATCAATAATAAGTTCATCACTCTCACTATTAACACAGTTGATTATCACATGTTCTTATCCAACACATGAATCCAACATCACATAAGTGTAATTCTAATGGTGTCTCACATCTATTTGAAATTTTTTCTTCTTTAGACCCACAGACAAACATATACAACCAAACTCTTATTATCTACTAGGCATCCTAAAATATTTTAGTGAGTTTCTTATTTTTATAATTTGGAAAAAGCACCTTTCATCTTTGCTTGTACTATCGGGTTAATAATTTGACACTATCAAAAATGAAAAATCTTTCATAATGGTCAATCTTTAAATGGCTTAACAAATATATTAATGGTTACTCAATTGTTAGATGTATTATCAAATGTGATACTAAATAATTTATTTTCAATATCATAATCTTTAAAGATTCTCGGCGTGCACTCATATATGACATGACAATCATGAGGATGGAAAATCTCAGGAAATCCTAAAATTTTTTTATTAAGTTTCCATGAAGAATTTACACAGTGAGCGATGAGACATGCAAAAGATGTATTATCATGATTAGTCCAGATATCAGACATATCGAATACCAATCCACTATATTTCCTAAATTTATTAATTATTAATTCTTTTTCTAACTTATATTTTAGTATATAATTCTTACATGTGGACCTAGGAATCATATGATATGAAGGCTAAAAATAGGTCTATATAATTTTGATTATCCTAGGATCTTCCAAAAATATAATTGGAAAACTTATCATAGTGATTAGTTTGGTCATGACTTTCCTCCCTAACTCATTGCGGTGTATAGATTCAATAAAGAATTTATACTAAATCCAGCCACAATTTCCATAGTGCTCAGTTGGGTTTGCATATGATTAAATGCACCATATTTTTTTAGTGCATTGATTGGCATACCTCTTTTAGGCTGCCCGTGCCACCCATGCTCCTACATTTATATAGTTTTTTATAATATATACATTGTGTTGATTTTTCATTGACATTCCTAGTATTTTTATTTTTTTAATATATTAAAGTGAGTCCAAACTAATATGTTTTTTTAGTTTTTTTAGGCATTTGAATTTCGATTGAGGCCTTGGAAGAAAATATAATTTTAGCCTCGGAACTTTTTGTAAGGTTAGCATTATTATCTACTTCCACGTCAATATTATTTTCATTATTATTAAATTCACCATTAGATATATTTATATTTTTTTAGTTTATGTTCTAAGTTAACAAATAAATTATATTAAAAAAACTAAATAAAAAACAATACCCTGTTTATGGAGAGGAGAGAGAGAGAAAAAGTGACAGTCCACAAACATTATGTTAGGTAATATAAGTAAAATAACAGCACCAAATCTCCACAACACGACCCTTAAGCTTATTAAAAAAACTTGTAAACTTAAATGCTTTAGCTTTAAGGAGAGAGATCCAAGAGAAGAGAGAGAGTGTGTGAGTGAGTGAGAGAGAAAAAAAGAGAGTTGAGATTGACAATTAAAAATGAAAAACTTAACTCTTTAAAACCACTAATATATATTTTTTTTATTTTAAAAAATATATATTTTAATTTTTTTTTACTTTTTTTAAATATTAAAAAGGGAAGAAACTGACAGCCGTCGGATTTCTACCATAGCCATTGGAAAATTACCAAATACTAGATCATCTTCAATTTGATTTTTTTGCCCATTACTTATCAATTGGCCCTCGACAACCGAAAAGACTATAACATGTCAAAAATACATGCACGACCAATCATGTGGAGGGCTCGTTGAAAAAACTTACCATGTGTCCTAGGCATGGTAGGTTTTTTTAAAAAAATCTATTTTTTAAAAATGGACCATGCATGGTGAGCATGGGGCCAAGTGGACTATGCTTGCTTCCTAGTCCATGGTCCTGGGTCATGGTAAACATGTCGATGGACCGTGCCAACGGGTCAGGCACTATTTGTGCTTGTCCCAACCCGAGGCATGGCAATGCTTAGCTCAGCATGGTACGAGCTGTTCCTTGGGCTAGCATGACCCAGGTCTGGGCAAGAGTTTAGATTGTGTCATGCTAGGCCAAGCTTGGTTATGTCGGGTCATGCCTCATGTTGTGCCCAGGTCACCCGGCTCAATCACCACCTCTTCTTTTCTTCATTTTTTTAAAATTTTCTTCCACATTTTTTCTTCCTCGTCTTCTACTTATGATTCCTATTTTTCTTCCTCTACTGCTTCTTCTTCATCCTCTACCATTTCTTCTTTATCATCTTTCTCTTCTTTTACTTTCTCTTCTTTTTCTCCTTCCACTTCATCTCCTTCCTCTCCACCTCATTTTTTTATCTTCTTCTTCTTGTTCTACTTTTTTTTTCTTATTTTTCATCCTCTTCATCATTTTTTTCTTATTTTTCCTTTTTTTTCTTATTCATCTTGTTCTTTTTTTTTCTTCTTCTACTTCTCTTCTTCCTCATATTTTTTTTTCTAATTTTTTCTTCTTCTTTCTATTCTTCTTTTTTTTCTTCTTCTTTCTCTTCTTCTTTTTTTTCTTCTTCCCCTTTCTTTACTTTTTTTTCTTCTTCTTCTTCATCTTCTTCATCTTCATTCTCTTTATCTTTCTTTTCTTTTTCTTCTTCTCATTCTCCTTCTCATTTGCCTCCTACTTCTTTTCCTTTTTCTTCTTCTTCTTCTTCGTCGTCTTCTTCTTCTACATTTTCAAATTTATACTCAACATCATCATCATCTTCTTCTTTTTGATTATCATCATCATCATCTTCTTCTTCTTATTTTTGATTATCATCATCATCATCATCTTCTTCTTCTTATACTTATGTTGCTCAATTGTTTCTTCTTCTTCTTATTCTTCTTCTTCTACTTCTTTTGTTTTCATAATCATCATTATCATCATTTTCTTTTTTATTATTACTTTGTCTTTGTATTCTTTATATTCTTCCCCTTTATCTTATTCCTCTTCCTCTTCTAATTTTTTCTCTTCTTTCTCTTCATCTTCTTCCTCTTCTTCTCTATATTCTACTTCTTACTTTTCTTTTTTTCCTTTCTCCTCTTATTCATCTTTTCTTATTCTTCATCATCTTCTTTTTTCTCATCTCCTTCTTCCTATTTCGATGTTTCATTTTCTTTTTATTGCACTTTTTCTTCTTCTTCTTTTTTATTCATTTTCTTCTTTTTGTTTGTCACCTTTCTATTATTCTTCCTCTTCTTCTTTTTCTTATAATTATTTTTCTTTTTTTTCTTATTTTTGTTAGTCAACTTTCTATTATTCTTCCTCTTCTTTTTTTTTCTTATAATTTTTTTTTTCTTCTTCTTCCTCTTCTACCTTTAATTTTTTTTCTTCTTCCTCCTCGTCCTCCTCCTCCTCCTCCTCGTCGTCCTCCTCCTCCTCTTATTCATCTTCTTACTATTCTTATTATTATTTTTTTTCTTCTTCTTTTTATTATTCTTCTTATTCTACTTCTATTACTTCTTCTTAATCTTCTATTTCTTTTTCGTGTTCTAGTTGTTCTTCTTTCTCTTCTTTATTTTATTCTTATTCTTTTTATTCTACTTATATTTCTTTTTCAACTTCTCCTCCTTCAACTTTTCCATCTTTAATTTCTAATTCTATATTTTTTCTTTCTTCTCATCCTTTTTCTCATCATCCTTCTTTAACATCTTTTTCTTCTTATTCTACTTCTTTTTTTATTATTAGTCTACTTCTACTACTTTTTATTCTTTTTTTTTTCTTCTACTGCTACTTCTATGATGACTTTTTCTTTTTATTTTTTTCTATTTTTTATTTAAATATTTTTTTCTTATTCTTCTTTATCATCATTATCTACTACTTTTTTTTCTTCTTCTTTTCTTCTAAATCTTCTTAATTTTCTTCTTTTCTTATTATTATATCTTTTGTTATTTTTCTTCTACATCTTCTTGTTTTCTTCTTTTTGTTATTCAATATCAATTTCTTGTTCTTGTTCTTCTTCTTTTTCTTTTCCCCCTTCTTATACTTCTTATTGAATAAATTCTTATTTTTTCTTTTTCTTTCTAATTATTTTTTTTCGTCATCCTCATTAAAATATTTTATTCTTATTCATGTTATTCTTTTACTACTTCTTCTTCTATTCTTTTTTATTATTTTTCTTCTAATTTTTTTCTTCTTCTTCTGCTTCTTCTTTTTTAATTCATCTTCTTTTTTATCTTCTTCCTTTCCAAATTCTTTTTCATCTCATTTTTCTTCTACTACTTTTTTATCTTCTTCTTCTCCATATTATTTTTCTTCATCTCCTTCTTCTACTACTACTTATTCTTTCACTTCTTCTTTTTTTCTTTTTCTTTTTCTTTTTTTATTTTCTTCTCAATGTTCTTTTTCTTCAACCCCTTCTTCTTCTACCACTTCTTCTTATTTTTCTTATTCTTTTTTGTCTTAGTTTTTTCCTTCATTGAATTTTTCACGTTCTTTACCTTCTTCTTCAACTTTTTCTAATATTCTATCTCTTTTTTTTATGCTTCCCATTTTTATTTTTCTTCTTCAGTATCATCATCTTCTTCAAATTATTCTTTTTTTCTCTATTTTTTTTCTTGTTATTATTCTATTTCTTATAATTGTTTATCAGCACGATACCCTTAAGCATCATCATCATCTTTTTCTTCTTATTTTTTATTTTTTTTTCTTTTTTCTATTTTTTCTTATTCTTCTTCTTCTTTTTTCTATTTATTTTCTTCTTTTTCTTTTTCTTTTTTTTCATCATCATCATCTACTTCTTATACATCTTATTTTTATAAATAATATAATAATAAATTGTTCTTAAACTACTTAGAGTTCTTATTCTTCACATTATTCACTTTATTCTTATTCTTCTTATGCTTCTTCTTATTCCTCTTCTTTTTTATTTTTATTCTATTATGCCTCTCATTCTTCCTCACATTTTTACTTCTTTCTCTTTTTTTATTTTTCTTCTTTTTCTTCTTTTATTTTATTTTTCTTTATTTTTCTTTTCTTTTTTATATTCTTCTTCTTCTTCTTTATATTTTTCATCATCTTCTTCTATATATTCTTCTTCTTTTGATCCCTCTTTTGATTTTTCTTCTACTCTCCTTCTACTTCTTCATGTTTTTCTTATTATTATTATTATTATTATTATTATTATTCTTATTCTTATTCTTATTTTTCTTCTTCTGCCTTCTTCTTCTTCTTCTTCCTATTCATCTTTTTCTTTTTTCTTAGTCTTCCTCCTCCTCTTCATTCTTTTCTTATTTTTCTTCTTCTTATTCTTCATCTTTTTTTTCTATTTATTCTTCTAATTTTTTTGGTCATCTTCTTCAACTTCTAATACTAGTATTATTACTTCTTCTTTTTTATAATTCTTCTTCTAATTCTTTTTGTTGTTATATTTTCAATGTTTTTCATTTTCTATTTTTATTCTTTTTTATCATTATTTTTTTGTTGTTTAGCTTCTTCAACTTATTTATTCTACTTTCTTTTATTCTTCTTCTTTCTTTCTTTCTTTCTTTCTTTTGTTATTTTACTTATTATTTTTCTTCCTCTTCTTCTTATACCAAATGCTTCCTCCACGTCTTCTTCTATCAATTTTTTCCTCCTCTACTTCTTTCTTAAGTTTTTATTTAACTTCTTATTCTCTTATTTTTTTATTCATCATTTTCTTCTTAACCTCCTCATTCTTCTTCCTCTTCTTTTTATTCTTCTTATTCATCTTCTTCTTGTTCATCTTTTTATCCTTATTTCTTTTTCTTCTTCTTTTTCTACTTCTTAGTATTCTTCATTTTCTCATTCTTTCTCTTCTTCATTTTCTCTTCTTCATTATCAACATCTTCTTCTTCTTCTTCATTATCATCATCATCATCTTCTTCTAAATTATCATCATCATCTTCTTCTTCTTCATTATCATCATCATAATCTTATTCTTCTTATTCTTCTTATTCTTCTCCTTCTTCTTCTTCTTCTTCTTATTCTTCTATAACTTTTATATATTCTACTTTTTCATCATAATCATCATCATCCCTTTCTTGAACTTCATATTCTTCTTTATCTTATTAATATTCTTCTTTTTATTCTTCTTCTTTTGTTTCATATTCTTCTTTTTTTTCCTATTCTTCTTCTTATTCATCATCAATAGCATCATCATCTTTATCTTCTTATTCTATATTATATACTTTTACTTCATCTAATTTTTCTACTTTTTCATCATCTTCTTTTCCTCTTCTTTTTTTTGTTCTACTTTTTCTTCTTCCTCATCTTCTTTTTATTCCTTTGTATCTTCATCCTCTTATACTTTATCTTCTTCTTCTTCATTTTGTTCTTTTTTTTCTTCTTTTTCTTCTTCATATTCATCAATATCATCATCATCTTGTTCTACTACTACTAATTATTATTTTTCTTCTTTTTCTTAAATTTTATGACTGCTACCACTACTACTTCTTCTATTTCTTATTGTACTTCTTTTTTTCTCTTATACTTCTTCCTCTTCTTCTTCCACTTTCTCTTATTATTATTTTTCTTCCATCAATTACTTCTTCTTCTTCTTCCTTTTCTTCTTTTCCTTATTCTTTTAATTTTCTTCTTCTTCCTCCTCTTCATCTACATATTGTATGTTTTTTTTATTACCTCTTCATTATTTTCTTTTTCTTTATCTTCTTTATCTTCATTTTCTTATTTATATTCTTATTCTTTTCTTTTTTTTCTACATCTTTTCTTTCTTAGTTTTTTTCATCTTCCTTTTCTTATTCTTTTTCATGATTCTCTTCCTATTGGGCCTTTTTTTTTTCTTTTTATTTCTTCTTATTTTTATTCATCATCTAATGAAATTTTTCATCATCATCATTTTCTTCTTCCTATTTGACTTCTTCATATAATTCTTATTCTTTCTCTTATTCTCATTCCTCTTCTTTTATTTCTTCTTCTTCTTCTTCTTCTCCTTTTTCTTTTTCTTCATTTTCTTTTTTTCTTATTTATTTTATTTTTTTTCTTCCATTTATTCTTCATCTTTTTTCTTTTTCTTTTTTTTTTCTTTTTTTTTTCTTCTTTTTTTTCTACTTCTTCTTTTTCTAACTCATCTTCTTTCACATTTTCTACTTCTTCTTCTTTCTGTTCTTCTTCTTCTTCTTCTTCTACTACTACTACTATTTCTTCTTCCTCTTCTTCTTCTTCTTCTTTTCTTCTTATTCTTCTTTCCCTTCATCTTCTTATTTTATTTATTTCACCTCTTCTTCCTTTCCATTTTCCTCATCTTCTTGTTGTTGTTATTTTTTTTACTCTTCTTCTACTTCTTCTTTTTCTTTTTTTAATCATCTTCATCATCTTCTTCCTCTTTTGTGTTTTTCTTTTATTCTTCTTTCTCTTCATCATATTTTTCTTCTTCCTAATTTTCTTCTTCCTCCACTTTTTTTTCTCCAACTTCTTCTTCTACCAATTTCTTTTTTTCTTCCTTTTCTTTTTCTTGATGTTCTCATTATTATTATTTTTCACCTTCTTCATCCTTTTATTCTTGTTACTCTTCTTCTTGTTGTTATTCTTCTAATTTCATCTTTTCCTTCTTATTCTTCTTATTCTACTAGTATTTTTTTCTTATCCTACTTCTTCTTATCTTTCTTTTACAACTATAATTCTAATAAAACTTTTCTTATTTTTTTTCTATTCTTCTTCTTATTAAACTACTAATACTACTACTACTACCACAACTTCTTTTTTTTATATGACTTCTTCTTATTTGTCTTATTTTTTATCCTCTTCTACTTTTTCTTCTTCCTCGTTGTCTTATTTTTCTTTTTTCTTCTTTATCATCATCACCACCATCACCATAATTATTGTTAATGCCATCTTCTTCGAGTTCTTGTTTTTCTTCTTTTTTTAATCTTATGATTCTACTTTTTGTTTTATTTGTTCTAATTCTTCTTAATCATCATAATCAACTTCTTCTTCCTCTTCTTAGTCCATCTTTTTTGCTTCTTCTTTTTCTTTATCTTCTTTCACTTTTTCAAGTTGCTCTACTTTCGCTTCTTCTTTAACTTCTTCTACCTTCTCATTTTCTTTCAATTTTTCTCTCTTTTTTTTCTCTTCTTTTACTTCTACTTCTTATTCCTCTTCTTATTTTTCTTCCACTTATTCATCTTTTTATTCATATATGTCTTATTCGCGTTCTTCATCTTCTAATTCATTTTCTACTTCTTGTTCTTCTTTATTTTCTTATACTTCTTTTTATTATACTTTTTCTTTTTTTTCCTTCTTATCTTCCTATTCTTTGTTGTTGTTGTTGTTATTGTTGTTCTTATTTTTTTTTTCCTTTTTCTTGTTCATTCTCTTCTTGTTATTCCTCTTCTTTTTTTTCTTTTCCTATATATGCTTCTTCTTCTTCTTTCTTTTTTTTTCTTCTTTCTCTTCTTGTTCTTCCTCTTCTTATTCAGTTCTTACTCTTATTTTTCGTCCTCAACTACTTTTTTTTATTTGGCTTATTCTTCTTATTTTGTTTCTACATATTATTCTTCTCCTTCTCCTTCTTCTTCTTGATCATCTTCGTCATTATCTTTTTTCTCCACCACCATCATCATCATCATCTTCTTTCTCTTGTTCTTCTATTTCTTTTTCTTCTTGTTCTTCTTCTTATTCTTTTTGTTCTTCTTCTTCTTCTTCTTGTTCTTCTTATTCTTGCTCTTCTTTATTTTTCTTCTTCTTCGGCTTCTTGTTCATATTTTTCCAATTATTTTTATTTCTCTTATTTTTATTCTTTATCTAGTTCCTCTTCTTCCACTTTTAATACTTCCAATTCTTTTTCCTTCTCCTTCCCTTCTTCTTCTTCTTCCTTATCCACCTTCTCCAATTTTTTTACCCTATCTTCATCTTCTTCTTCTGCTTCCTTTTTTATTTTTTCTTCTTCTTCTTTATTTCTTGTTTTATTTAATTGTTTTTCTTTTTCTTCTTCTTCTTTTGGTTCCTCTTATTGTCATTAACCTTATTCTCCTTTCTTCTTCTTCTTCTAATTCTTATATTTCTTTTAGTTCATCTTCTTCTTTTTCATGTTTCTAATCTATTTCTTTTTTTTTCTTCTTTATTATTATTTTACTTTTCTTCTCTTTTTCTTTCTTCTCTTTCTTCTTCTTCTTATGCTAGTCCCATTCATTCTTATTTTTCTAATACTTCTTCTTCTTCTTTCTTTTCATTTTGTTCTTATTCAACTTCTTCCTTATCTTCTTTTTGTTATTCTTTCACTCATTCCAATTCTTATTCCTCTTTTTATTCTTCATCTTCTTATTCTTCCTCTTCTTATTCTTCTTCTTCATGCTTTCTTTCTTCATCATCTTCTTCTTTATGCTTTTCTTCTTCCTCTTCTTTATCATTTTCCTTTTCTATTTCTTTCTCTTCTTCCTTTTCCTCTTCTTCATGTTGTTGTTCTTCCATTTACTCTTCTTCTTCATTCTTTTTCTCAATCTTTTCATTATTCTTCTCCTCCTTCTTCTAGTCATTGTCCTTCTTTTTCTCCTACTCTTTATTTTTTTTCTTCTCTTTGTTTCATCATCATCATCATCATCATCATCTTCTTCTTCTTCTTCTTCTTCTCATCTTTTTCCTCCGCTTCTTCTTTTTCTTCTTATTTTTCTACCTATTCTTCTTCCTCTTATTTTTCTACTACTTATTATTCTTATTATTGTTCATCTTGTTGTTGTTGGACTTCTTCTTATACTATTTTTCTAATTCATATTTTTCTTCTTCTCTTTATCTTCTTCCTATTCTTCCACTTCTTTTTTTTTCATCATCTTTTTCTTTCTCTTTTTTTTCATTATCTACTTCTTTATCTTCTTCTATTTGATGTTATTGTTTTTGTTATTCTACTACTTCTTCTTCATTATCTTCCTCTTAATCTTCTCCTATACTTTTTATTCCTCTTCTTATTCTTCCTATTTTTTTATTGCTATCCTACTTGTTCATGTGCTTATTCATCTTTGTTATATTCTTTATCTTCTACTTTTACTTCTAATTTTTTTTCTCTCTCCTTTTTTTTCGATCTTCTTTTTCATCTTATTCCTCCTCCTCTTCTTCTTCTTATTCTTCTTTTTCATTTTCTTTTACTTATTATTATCATTATTGTTATTATTTTACTTCTTGTTATGTTACTCTTCTTCTTGTTTTTCTTCTTTCTCTTCTTTCTCTTCTGCTTCATTTTCTTCTTCTCCTTATTATTCTTTTTCTCCTCCTCCTCCTAGTTATTTTTCTTCTTCTACTTCTCCTCCTCCTCCTCCTGTTTTTCTTTATCTTATTCTTCTTTAACTTATTTTTATTCTACTTATATTAATAATTATTATTATAATTTTTTTTTTCTAATACAAATACTACTTCTTTTCATCATCTTCTTCTACTTATATTAATAATTATAAATTATAAATATTATTCTTTAAATACTAATACTACTTCTTTTCATCTTTATCTTCTTCTTCTTTTTCTTCTTTATATTCTTTTTTTTTCTTCTTCTTCTTTTCACTCTTCTTCTTCTTCTTCTAGTTGTACTTCTTCATATTTTTATTCTTCTTCATTTTTCTCTTCTGTCTCTTCTTCTTTTTTCTCTTCTTCTTTTAACTCTTCTTATTCTTCTTCTTCCTTCTTTTTCTTCCATATCTTCTTCTTTTTCTTCTTCTTCTTATTCTCCTCCTCATCCTCATTTTTCTTTTTCATCTTCTTATTCATCTTTTTTTACCTCTTTCTATTTCTTCTTCTACTTGTTCTTAAACTACTTTTTCTTCTTATTTTTCATATAATTCTTATTTTTCATCATCATCATCTTCTTCTACTTCATCATTTTTAATTATTCATCCTCTTCTTGTTCTTCCACTTCATTTTCTTACTGCTCCTCTTCTTCTTCTAGTCCCTCCTCTACTTTTCCCCTTCTTCTTCTTCTTCCTCTTCTTGTTCTTCTTTTTTCTTTCTTCTTCTTCCTCTTCTTATT
This sequence comes from Sapria himalayana, assembly GCA_029783825.1. Lineage (NCBI taxonomy): Eukaryota > Viridiplantae > Streptophyta > Magnoliopsida > Malpighiales > Rafflesiaceae > Sapria > Sapria himalayana. The sequence goes on from JAREIK010003203.1 coordinate 1,758,919, forward strand.
CTTTCTCTTCTTCTACTACTTATTCTTCTTCTCCTTCTATTTTCAACTTCCTCTTCTACTTTTTCATCATCATCATCTTCTTCTTCTTCTTTCTTTTTCATTAGCATCATCATCATCTTATTCTTTTGTCTTCCTCTTCTTTTACAACTTCTTATTTTTCTTATTGTTCTTCTTGTATCTCATCTTCTTCTCCTTCTTCTTCTTCTATTTTTTTTCTTCTCTTTCTTCTTCTCTTTCTTCTTCTACTTCTTCTTTCTTTTTTTATTCTTCTTGTTCTTCATTATATTTTTGTTTAGCTTCTTCTTCTTTTTCTTCTTCTTACACTTCTTATTTTTCTTATTTTTCTTCTTCTTACACTTCTTATTTTTCTTCTTTTTTTTTCTTCTTACACTTCTTATTTTTCTTATTCTTCTTATTCTTACACTCCTTGTTTTTCTTCTTCTTCTAATTCTTACACTACTTATTTTTACTCTTCTACTTCTTCCTCTTCTTCTTCTTCTTCCTCTTCTTCTTCTTCATCCTCTTCTTCTTCTTCCTCTGTCTTCTTCTTCTTCCTCTGTCTTCTTCTTCTTCCTCTGTCTTCTTCTTCTTCCTATGTCTTCTTCTTATTCTTTCTTCTTATTCTTCTTCTTTTTTTTCTTCTTGTTCATCCTATTTTTCTTCTTATTCATCATATTTTTCTTCTTCTTCTTATCCATCCTATTTTTTTTCTTCTTCTTATTTATCTTATTTTTCTTCTTCTTCTTATTCATCTTATTTTTCTTCTTCTTCTTATTCATCCTATTTTTCTTCTTCCTCCACTTTGCCTTCATTTTTTTTCTTTTTCCTCTTCTTCTTCTTTTTTTTCTTATTCTACTTCATCTTTTCTTTTTGTTCATCTTTTTATTCTACTTCTTTATATTCTTGTTCTTGTTCTTATTTTCCTTCTTCTTCTTATTCTCCTCCTCCTCCTTCATCATCATCATCTTCTTCTTCTTATTTCTTTTATTGCTCTTCCTCCTCCTCTACTTTTTCTTATTATTCTTCCACATCTTTTTCTTCATATTTAGCTTCTTCATATTTTTATTCTTCTAAATCTTATTCCTCTTCATTAAGTACTTATATTTCTTCTTATTATTATTATTATTTGTCTTCTTTCTCTTCTTCTTGTTCGTCATTATCTTAGTCTTCTTATTCTTCTTGTAGTTATTCTACTTTATTTTCTTCTCATCATCATCATCATTTTCTACTCTTATCATCATCCTCTACTTATTCTTCTTCTTCATCTTTTTTTCTCTTTTTATTCTTCTTTTCTTTCTCTTTTCTTCTTTTTATTATTCTTCTTCTTTTTATTTTTCTTTCTCTTTTTAATATTCTTTTTTTTTCTTTTATCTCTTATTCTTTATCTTCTTATTCTTTTTCTTCTATTTGCATATATTTATCTTCTTCCTCTTCTTTTTCCTTTTTGTCTTCTTCCCCTTCTTTTTCTACTAGTTATTGTTCTTCCTTTTCTTTTCTTTAATCATCATCATCTTCTTCTTCTTTTTCTTTTCTTCATCTTCTCTCTCTTCTACTTCATCTTATGATTCCTAATCTTATTCTTCTTATTCTTCATATTCATCATCTTTTTTTTTCTTCTTTCTTTTGCCTCCAATTCTTCTTATTCTTTTTCTGCTTCTTTTTTTATTCTTCTTCATTTTCTTCTACTTATTATTCGTATTCTTCTCTTCTACTTCTTCATCTACTTATTCTTTTCTACAAGTAATAATTTACTTTTTCTTGTTTTTCCTTTTCTACTACAACTACCACTACTTTTTCTTTTTACTTTTTTCTTTATTTTCTAATTCTTATTGTTCTTCATGTTTTTTTAATTGGATTCTTTTTTTTTTCTTCTTATTTTTTTCTACTTCATTTTCATATTCTTTCTCATCATCATCATCATCATCATCTTATTCTTCTTATTTTTTTCTCTCTTCATTTTTTTCTCTTTTTTATGCTTCCTCTTATTCTTTTTACTATTCTTCTTCTTTTTCTACTTTTTCTCCTTATCCATCCTTTTGTTTCTCATTGTCTCATTCTTCTTCTTTTTCGTTCTCTTCTTCTTTTTCCTTTACTTCTTCTTCATATTGCTCTTCTTTTATTTCTTCTTTTTTTTCATTTTCTTCTTGTTCATGTTCTTCTTCTTTTTATTATTCTTCTTCTTTTCTTTCTTCTTCTTCTTATTCTTTTTATTCTTCTTCATATTATTATTATTATTATTATTATTTCTCCTTGCTACAACAACCATTACCACTACTACTATATTACTTCTAATTATTTCTATAATCTTGTATGTATTCTTCTTATTTTTCCTATTATTATTATTATTCTTATTATTTTTCTTCATTGCATTCTTCTTCTACAACATTTTCTTAATCTTATTCTACCACTTTTTACTTCTTCCTCTTGTTTATATATTTTTATATTTTCTTAATATTCGTTCTCATCATATTATTCTTTTTGTTTTTTTCTTCATCTTCTTCTACTTTTTTTTCTTCTTCATTTTTCTCTACCTCATCATCATCTTTTTCTTCTTCAATCTTTTCTTATTTTTTTTATTTTTCTTCAACTTTTTATTCTTATTATTTTGACTTCTTTTTCTTCTATATTTTTTTTTCTTCTTTTTCATCATCATCATCATCATCTTCTTTTTTTTTCAATTCTCTTCTTCTTTAGATACATCATCGTCCTACACCTATTCTTCTTCTTCTTTTATATATTCTTCTTTTCCCTCATCTTTTTCTTATTTTTCCTCTTCTTATTCCTTATCTTCTTCTTCTTCTTCTTCTTTTTCTTCTTCTTCTACAACTTCCTTTTATTCACTTTTCTATTCACCTTCTATACCTTCTTCTTCATGTCTTCTTACTTTTTATCGTCATGATCATAGTCTTATTCTATTTATTCTTATTCTTATTTTTCTTTTTC